>CM074452.1:4345854-4945854 GCA_037101425.1 Elopichthys bambusa | reverse complement strand
CGAGCCGTGTGCATGCTGAGCAACACCACAGCTATCGCAGAGGCCTGGGCCAGGCTTGATCATAAGTTCGATCTGATGTACGCTAAGCGTGCCTTTGTGCACTGGTACGTAGGTGAAGGTATGGAGGAGGGCGAGTTCTCTGAGGCTAGAGAAGACATGGCAGCTCTGGAGAAAGATTATGAGGAGGTGGGAGTAGATTCAGTCGAGGGAGAAGGAGAAGAGGAAGGTGAGGAATATTAGATTTCCTTAATTTCATGCTTTCCTTAGAATGAAAATGAGCAGGTAGTCTCTAAACTGAACAATTTCACAAGCTTAAGAATATGCCAGGTGACATAATGGTATTTGTGTTATTTTCAATCTATGTAACTCCCTGATAAACATTATAACAAAAGCTAATTGTGGATATTCTGTTCAGTGTGCATTCTGGTGTTAAGAACCCAATAAAAACCTTAAAAGAATCATGTTACATTTCTGTGTACATTCATATGCTCTTGATCACTTACTTATAGGGGACCTAAAAAAAACAACAACACTTTTATAAGGTGTTTGAACACCGATGTGTGTCCGCAATGTGTGAGAACAACCAGCCTATTTATGGTAAAAATTAGTGTTGTAGTCAAGACAACCTAATTCAAGACCAAGTCGAGACCAAGACCAGTCCAGCACTCCTCAAATTCATCTAAAAGATCTGCATTTACTGCCTGAGAAACGTCTTATTTTTAATCATTAATTACAATTAGAATAAGATATTATATAGAGCTGTTACCAATCAAATGAAATCACTAAAAACAAAAGCTGCATCTGAATTCGTAAAATTACAAATGCAGAAAAAATGTTGAATAATGTTTTACAAATAAAATTGTGGGCATTTGTACTGATTTTGGTGACATTTTTGACACGATCCCTCATTAATTTCTGACCCGGCACAACAGTATAAAAACATCAAATCAGAAACAAGTTATTGATTGCATTTGAAGCAGGAAGTTTTACATCCAATCACATTAATGCTGTTAATAAATAAATCAGACAATGCACCGGAAATTTAGTGATATCCTCGCAGTTGTGGTCTTGACCGGTCTTGAAACAAAATCCTGAGTCCTCATGACTGAGACAAATGTGGTCGAGACCGAGACAAGACCAAGACCTTCAAAAAATGGTCTTAAGCCCAGTCTCAAGACTAAGACCGTTTTCAAGTACTACAACACTAGTAAAAATCCACATCCTCGTAAGGAGAAGCCTCGCCCACAGCCGGTGACAATCTGCCCTATTAGCATAGACACAGCCCTGAGTGAGAAGCACAGAGTCCACCATTTCTGTATCCTCTCTGTAGCAGCTGGAGTTTTACAATGTCTGCGCCAAAGAGGCATTACAACTACAAGTGTTGCGTTTTGGGATGTACCAATGCACATAAGAGTCTCCATAGACTCTCCATCTGAGTCACTGAGTACATCGTGGTTAAATTTCATTTTCAAAGCTGTCCCATTTGCACCAATCATTTTGCACCGGACTGCATCACAAACAATGGTCTTTTCACAGAAGGTTGATTCTGAAACATATAAGGCTGAACACCACTACTGATATTTCTGACATTTTCAGTGCGTGAGATTGTCCTGTTGTGGTTGTTGTTTTCAGTATGCCGGAGCATGAGCTCTCAAATTTTAACATGCTATAAAAAATTATTTTTCGAGCTAAAACTAATTAATCAAATTAAGGTAACATCAATAATAAATTGACCTTTAGTTCTGTGTTTTAAGGGGTCATTAGAAATCGCTTTTCCTTTATCTTTGGAAACAAAACATGGTGATACACTATATGTAGACATACTGTAATTTTCAGAATGTCCTTGTGTGTCTCGTGTGTCAAAACGGTTCATTCTGAAATCTCTGACTTTGTGAATTTGTGCTTTTTTGCATCCAAACTAACACCACATCGATTGTTAGCTAGTAGACAAATGTGAGGTCCTCAAAAGAATGCACCACAGCTGCATAGCAAGTACTCTTCAGCACTCTTTTAAAGCTTAAAATGATGAATGTAGACATGTTACACTACAGACCTTCACATACACACAATCAAGCAAACTTTTTTTGTGAATCGCAAATGTTTCTCTTTCCAAATCAAATAATTCAAAGTAGGTTTTATTACAATTTTAAAAGCATAATTTGCTCCAACAATATCTCAATGAACACAAAAACAATTTCCAAAATGTTGACAAGACTAAGTTTAATATAACATCTGTTTAACTTATAACATGAAAGTAAGGTTAATAATATAACTTAGATTACACATTTTTCAGTTTTACTCAAATTAGGGTGATGCAAAAATGAGTACACCCCACACAAAAACTACTACATCTAGTACTTTGTATGGCCTCCATGATTTTTAATGACAGCACCAAGTCTTCTAGGCATGGAATGAACAGGTTGGCGACATTTTGCAACATCTATCTTTTTCCATTCTTCAAGAATTACCTCTTTTAGAGACTGGATGCTGGATGGAGAGTGACGCTCAACTTGTCTCTTCAGAATTCCCCATAGGTGTTTGATTGGGTTCAGATCAGGAGCCAATGAATCACTTTCACCCTGTTCTTCAGAAATCCAACAGTGGCCTTAGATGTGTGTTTGGGATCATTGTCATGTTGGAAAAGTGTGTGACGACCAAGGGCACGGAGTGATGATAGCATCTTCTCTTTCAGCATAGAGCAGTACATCTGTGAATTTATGATGCCATCAATGAAATGCAGCTCCCCGACACCAGCAGCACTCATGCAGCCCCACATAAGGACACTGCCACCTCCATGTTTCACTGTAGGCACCATGCATTTTTCTTTGTATTCCTCACCTTTGCGACACCATACATTTTTGGAACTGATGGCTTCAAAACTGTATCTTGGTCCCATCACTCCAAAGTATAGAGTCCCAGTAGTCTTCATCTTTGTCAGCATGGGCCCTGGCAAACTCTAGGCAGGCTTTTTTGTGCCTGGGCTTTAGGAGAGGCTTCTTTTGTGGACGGCACCCATGCATGCCATTCCTCTGCAGTGTACGCCATATTGTGTCACGGGAAATAGTCACCCCAGTTTGGCTTTCTACTTCTTTAGATAACTGCAGTGAACTTGCATGCCAATTTTCTTCAACCCTTCTCATCAGACGCTCCTGTCGAGGTGTTAACTTTCGTGGACAACCTGGACGTCTCTCTGAGATGGTTGCAGTTCCATCTTTTTAAAATGTTTGTACCACTTTTGCTACAGTATTCTGACTGATAAGTAAAGCTTTGCTGATCTTCTTGTAGCCTTCTGGTGTAAAGAAATTATTTTCTTTCTCAGGTCTCTGACATTTCTCTTCCATGTGGTGCCATTGCTGACAGCATGAAATGGGAAGGGGTTTTAACACCCTTTTATAGTCAACTGTCTGCTGGACACCTGTGTAATGAATAATTAGACTCACCTGTGGTTGAATTCTTGTTAAATTAGATATTTGTAGTGTAAAATTTAGCTTTGCTCCAGAGACTTTCAGTGGGGTGTACTCATTTTTGCATCACCCTAATTTGTTGTTCTCTAAGTTATATTATTAACCTTACTTTCATGTTACAAGTTAAACAGATGTTATATTAAACTTAGTCTTGTCAACATTTTGGAAATTGTTTTTGTGTTCATTGAGATATTGTTTAAAATGTTACTTTTCAAAGGTGTACTCATTTACACTGAGCACTTTAACTGTTTGAAGTCTTCTAATATATTATTTAACTATTATTAGTACTAATGAAATGAAAATGCTTTTTATTTTCTGTATGTTTATACCACTTAAGGTATTAAAATGACTCAAACTTTTTCTTTCTTCTTCACTTTTTTGTAGAAAATTAATAAAGTTACTGTGCAGGTATTTATTTTGATGTCACATGGTACTGTTGTAAAAGTACATTACAGACAAATTTGACATTCTGTTAAATGTGAAATTTAACACAATATAAGAATATTATAGACATCATTCTTTACATAATCCACATATATTTTATATGTTTTTATTGCTGACTTAAATATTTTGAAGTATTAAAATTAAATGCGTCAGGGGGTGACACTGCATTAAACCTCATAGAGACAAAGAGATATTTAGAAATTCTTGGCAAGGTGTCAAAATTGCCTCAGAATAAGGATAATTATTTATTATAATTAATAATTTATATAATGAGAAGTGAGCATACCCATTGTTTATGTAGTACAATGTGCAAAATAATCATTTATATTTCTACATTTTCTGCAGAATGATTCAGCACATTTGCTGAAATGCAAAGGAATACAGTTAACTCACTTTCACAAAGTAAAGGCTTGATTTACATAGTTCATGTTTTGGTTGTCAGACCTGATTTGTGTCCCCTCAGTTTCGATTTGTGCCACTAAAAAATATAAAATAAATGAAAAGTGAAATTATTTATATATGAAACTAAAGCTGCCAGTAGCTAGCAGCAAGTCATGTTCAAGAATTTGATTTATTCAAGGAAGAATCAAGTCATTGTATTTATATCACACACGGTTGAGGCAAAGATGAGAGCAGCAGTTACAGTTTTATTAAACTTAAACTCACACACAAAATACTCAGGAAACTTCAACTCAAAAAGCATGAACAGAACAACCGGTAAAATGTGTGAGAACGGACCATGAACTTAACAAACGCAGGCTTTAAATACAAAGGCAAACAGGTGCAAATCATAATCAAATCAATAAGAAACCATGGCAATGAACTCAAACACAGGAAACAGAACTAGAACACATGCAAACCCACCCAAAACAACCACAAGAACATCGTTACAATTTATAAATGGGTCATTGAATTATTCAGAAAAGATCGGAGTCTGCACTCAGAAGTGAAAGCTCCAGAAAATTATGATTGTAACCGAATGCAACATTTCGACCAGTTAGGCTGGTTAGGAAATGTTGTGCTTGGTTGAAAAAAAAAAAAAAAAAAAAAAATCTTTGAGATTTCAATAAGCTTTTTTCTTTGTTTATCTAGCCATGGCTGCGGATGTTATGGCAAGTCCTGGAATCAGTGGATGTTTAAGAAGTAAATTTGTATCCCAGCGCACTACATTGCCTATGCATAAATTAAATGTATTCATCCATTTGCATTTGACTTTCACTGAAAAATGCCTCTTTCAGTTCTGTTAGCATTATAACTGAAATAACTGCATACAAAGCTGTTCATTTTCAGTGCCTTAGAGAAATGCCCAGGTTGTGCCTGGAAGGGAGTGACCGTGTGGATGAATGATGGATACATGAGAGATGATGAGATCAGGGGCTCTGGAGACTGGGAATGGGCTGGGCTGGGTGGAGCTCAGATGAACTGACCAGCTTCATGTATAAAAGCCTCAGTCTCACATCCTGCTGTGACTCAGCTTTGTTCAAAACTACAGACACGCGGACCAGAAGAATAGGAAGATACACAAGTTTATAATTCCACAAAAGTACAAGGATTAGAGGCAAAACCATGAGTCACTCCTCATATCGCACCACTTATCACCGCACTTTTGGGCCGCCCGTCTATAGCCCTGTGTCTAGTCGTGTTGGAGGCCGCTACATCTCTTCCTCCATGCCCACCCGCACTGTGGACTTCAGGAGTCGCTCCAGTGGTCCAGCTCCCCGTCTCTCTTATGATAAAGTGGACTTCTCGCTGGCAGAGGCCGTCAATCAGGAATTCCTGACCACGCGCAGCAATGAGAAAAGAGAACTACAGGAACTCAATGATCGCTTCGCCAGCTTCATTGAGAAGGTGCGCTATTTGGAGCAGCAGAACTCGAGGCTGACTCTGGAGTTGGGTGAGTATAAGGAGAAGGAGCAGCAGCAAGGGCCGTCAGGCCGCGTCAACGAGCTGTGCCAGCAGGAGATGAGAGAGCTGCGCAGACAGCTGGAGCTGATGGGCAACGATCGAGACCAGATGCAGGTGGAGAGAGACAACCTGGCCGAAGATGTGGCCCTGCTCAAGCAGAGGTGTGTGTGATGGCTGGTGGGGCGTGTATGCATTTACAGATAACAGATCCTTATAGAAGAAGAAAACAATTAGTTTTTATCCTTTTTGCATTGTTAATATTTCTAGTTTGACACTGGCCAGTGTATTAGTGTAATTATTAGTGTAATTATTTTCTCACCCTCATGTCGTTCTAAACATTTATGCAGTTCTTGGGAATGCAAAAGAAGATACTTTGAAAAATGTTATTTGTACGTTTATTGTAGTTACAAAAAAAAAAAAAAAGCTGAAGAAAGAGAGTCATGCAGGTTTGGAACGACATGAGGATGGGTGAATAATATAAAGTAATTTGAAAAGTGAATTTATTTATAAATGTGGGTGGATATTTTGAGCAGATGATATATACAACTTCTGTTGTAATGATACCTGTTGTATCACATGATTCTGAAGCTTTTGTTTAATTATCATCATAATTATTTATAATATCCATTTATTTATTAATAGATATAATAGGTATCTTTTTTACACCTATAATAGGTATATAGGTGTTAAAAAAAAAGTGCACAATGTACTTTATAAATATAAAGGAATACATGCGTTTTACCTGTATTTTGAATTACGTTGCGTTGTGTTGTGTTTTAGAGTTAACGGAAATTTCCGTAAAAGTATATCTCACTGGATGTCGTGGAGGATGTCTCTGAATATGTTTATTTTGATACAGAGGAGTTGGTATAATAGAAAAGAGCTTTGACTTAGTGGAGAACATCTGAACTTTGCAGATATCATTAGGCTACAGAGGTAATTTTGGTTGGAGAAGATCAGATCTTTTAAAATAACCTTATGTCTGTATAATGATGTTCATGATACATGGGCGTGGCAGCGAATGAAAGTAACACAGGGACAAAGAAACTGCAGCAGGGATCCACCCATCATCTATACTGCGGTTTAGACTGGCTATAAATGCTCCTTATACACACACACATAGCCTGGCTTCATATCACGAAGGACCTAATTTCATGCGTGTACTGCGAAAACACAAAAACTCATACAGATGTGACACTCATTACTGCCTAAAACACTTTTTACTGTAACCTCAACACTTTTTGAACTTTTTCTTTGTCTTAACGCTCGTTTCACACCGTGCACGAATTCAGAGCGTGCGCGAAATCTCAGCCCATATAATCACATCAGCAGGTTGTAATTACAGACGGGGCTGCGCCTCAGTACAGAATGAAAGCGTTTCATGCGCGTTCCCCGGTGGAGAAAAGGTAAGTGCCTCTTCAAAACATTCGGAAGAGAAAGTAAAACAACAGATATGACAAGGATCAAACTGTGTGCACACTGAAGACATCTGTGATGTTAAGATCTTCACGCGGTTTATTGTGAATCCACTTTTAGCGTGTTTTCATTTTCGAAATTAAATAAACCAATCCCAGAAATAATGCGTGAGGAAGTGTCACACAACGGGACCACTGATCTCTATATGTCTGTATGCTTCGTTCCAGACGAGGTTGGACCTGGGAATATACCAAATTAATTGTCCCACTTCAGACCAGAGAGCTCAGTCATCACACGTCACGTTCACATGTTGACCACATGATGTCGCCATGACAGAATCGTGTTTTTTGTAAACAGAATAGAAAAATAACATCGTTTTGTTAACTTTCTTATTTTTGTGGCAACATTTTATTTTCACAAAGATTTATTAAACTAAAATACCTGTTTTTATAGAGTTCTTATTGGAAATAGAACTATAATTAATAATAAAAATGTACTTTTTTTTTTTTTTGAAGAGATATGACGAGATCTACCGTAAATGTTTTTATTTATTTTTTTTTTTTTTTCTTGTTTCGTTTCGTTTTTGTCTGATTTGGTATTACATTGTGCTAGAATAAGTCTGCGTATTTTCTATATGTATATGCTTGAAAATGTTTAAGATCCTAAAAGATTAACACTATTGTCATTTTTCTTGCAATAAAATAATAATAAAAAAAGACACTGCAATCTTCGATGAGGTGTATAAATCTGAAGGTGTATCAATCTTTTTTTGAAGGGATTTTATTTTGAAATTCAACATTTAAAGGTGCAATGTGTACATTTTAGGAGGATCTACTGACAGAAATGCAATATAATATGCATAACTATGTTTTCAGTGGTGTATAAAGACCTTACATATTGAATCATTATGTTTTTATTGCCTTTAGAATGAACCATTTCTATCTACATACACCATGGGTCCCTTACATGTTAAAGGGATAGTTCACCCAAAAATGAAAATTATCCTATGATTTACTCACCCTCATGCCATCCTAGGTGTAGTTTCATCGCCATCTAATGGCCTGCCAGCAGAATACAGCGCTTTTAGTCATTTTCACGGATTCGTATGAATGGGGATCATTTTGACAGTGGTGACGTCTGTACGCGGAAAACTCAAACCGTTTTAAACTTCTCCGTTTTAAGCAAGCGTGCCACACGAGTCAGAAACCGTTTTATTATAAGGAGATAAGAGGGTCTGTATCTCTTACCATTGGAGAAAGTGTAACGACTAACTTAATCACATGCGGCACCTCTCAGCCTATCGTGTCGCCCTTCAAAACTCCTCCCTGCGCACTGCCAAAGTGTACCGCCCGTATCGCCAGTTAGCATTAGCCATTACACTTTTTTGGCTAAAGATTGCACACTTGCCTTCCAGTGGCTTTGACACGAGTCCTGAAAAGTGAAGCCAAAGCGTCTCGATCGCCCCCAGGTGGCTGGATGCAGATTAGGTCATAAACCCCGCCCTATCCATGTATTTCAATGGCACGTGAAATAAACTAAACAATATTTTTTTTCCAAAGACAATTTGTTTCATTTTGTTCCGTTTTTATCACGCTGGTGTTAGTTTAAGTGTTTGTTCTTAAAAAAAGTTTGGTTACCTTTCATAGGTTCACTCAACGCTGCGAGACGTTGCTATGGGTGTGACGAATGTCTGAAGCCCTTATACAATCATGCCAGTTGATTGGCTAAAAGTGTCTAGCCCCTCCCTAAGAATACGTCACGTATGCTTCATATCAGCGTGCTAGGCGCCATTTCATCAGATTTCATTCCTTCAGGAAGCGGATTTTCTGTTGACTGTTGGAAAGCGTTTTGCACGTGTTCACAGCTAACTTTTCAGAGCAGTTTCACTCCTCTCAAGCGGACACAATGAGTTACAGGAGATGTATCGATTCCGTGTGACAGGTTCATTGCAGGAGGAGACACTCATGACAGGTGCGTGCAATGTTTGGGCCTTCAGCATGCTCAAGCCGCGCTTGACGGCCTATCTGATTGTCGTCATTGCGATAGCCTGCGATTGAAAGTTTTGCGCTCGAGGCTCGCCTCCCTTCTGAGGAAGGAAGGCCCCTCGCCTCTCCGTTTCTGCAGTTGCCGAGGCGCTGCACGAGATGGACGCTTGGGGTGACAATTATGAACCTGAGCTTTTAGAGAATGAGCAGACGGATTTTCACCCCTTTCACTCTCTCTCCACGTCTCATGTGCGCGCGTTAGAGAATCGCGGCGCGTATCCTGTTTGCGGCCTACCCCAGAAGCTCACGATGCAATTTTTTTTGGTTGTGGCTCCTATGACGATGATGTGTTGTCTAGAACGGCCTCTGATTCTGAAGAGCTTGTGGGTGATTGTTCTGGCTCTCTCCCAGAAGCGCACATCCCTGTCATATAACGAGCTGTAAGAAGTGGTCTCTCGTGCTGTAGATAAGCTGGGGTTTGAATGGGACAACGAGCCCGCGCAAAATCAGGCACAGTCAAACCTGGACGATTGATTTCTCACGAGTCACACCTCAACCCAGCCCCGTAGGCCTCTTCCCTTCAGGTGTAATGCGGGCACGGTTGTCTCCCGCACGCATTCAGTCGTTACAGAGCTGCCTGAGTCATTTCAGGATAGGCTGTCTGGTCCACGTAGGTCTGTGTCACAGACTGATTGGTCTTATGGCAGCGGCGTCCCCCGTTGTTCAGCTGGGTCTGCTCCATATGAGACCATTCCAATGGTGGATCAAGAGCCAAGGGATCTCGCCTCATTGCCACCCTTTCCGCAAAGTTTTAGTAACACGCAGAGGCTTTCATGCTCTACGTCCATGAACGAGGCTCCCGATGCTCTGCAGAGGAGTTCAGTTAGGGGCGTCTTGTCGTCGAAAAACGATCACAATGGATGCATCCCTTACGGGCTGGGGGGCAGTTTTTCAAGGACACCCGACCTTTGGAGTCTGGAGCAAAGTGCAATGTGGTTGGCACATAAATGGCTTGGAGTTGCTAGCAGTGCTTCTGGCACTCAAACGTTTCCTGCCCTACCTGAAGGGGTATCACGTATTGATCAGGACAGACAAGATGACTGTGGTCTCGTACCGGAATCGTCAAGGAGGGCTACGTTCTTGCCCCCTGTACAGGCTGGCGGAGCGTGTGCTTCTTTGGGTGCAGACCAGGTTTCTGTCGATCAGAGCGGTTCACATTACAGGTCATTTGAACCTAGGAGCGGACCTACTCTCGAGACGGGGCTTAGATCCCGGAGGACGGAGGCTGCATCCTCAAGTAGTGAGCCTCATATGGCAGAGGTTTGGCCGGGTGAAAATGGATTTGTTTGCATCAAGCATGACCACTCATTGTCCGCTCTGGTTCTCCCTGTTACCTCCGTCGCCTCTGGGGATAGATGCCCCGGCCAATGTATGGCCCAAGACCAGTCTAGTTTTTGATCCGGCAGTTATTGATAAACAAATTAGGAGCTGTGTGTATGGTATTTTTATGAGTGCAGCACAAAATAATATGCATTATTACTACAGTAATGGACTTCTTGTGGAAAGCATAAACACAAGCCATTTCAATTTTTAAATCAAATCAATTCGGCTGCACTGAAGTGCTGCTGCGTGACGCCATCGAATGCATTTTATTGGTGACGTCACTGAACTAGAGAGTATAAAAAGCCTGTGCTCTGTTTGCTGAAAGATCACTATTGACACTATATGCCTTTGTATATGCGATTTGGTATCGGTATATGATTTTGCATCAGTCTATAGCTTTTGATTGGTGTACAGTTTGAATCAAGTGTACGATTCACTATCAGCATCTGATTGTGAATCTGATTTTTCATTCAGTGTACGATTTTTGTTCTGTGTTCATTTCCAGATCTGTGTACAAGAACAGTTGCATTTGCACATAACAGCTTTCTGATCTGCGTACGGTTTCAGATCATACCATTTTACTTCATTGTAGGATTTTGGATCAGCATACAAATTTAGATCAGAAAATGTACAGCAATAAATTTCGCCAGCTCAGGCCCCTGGCTTGTGCCAGTCCTGCTCAGACGGCACAACCTTTGTTGCCTGAACTGCGTCCACATCCACTGCCTAAGAGAACCACTAAAGGCATTGCGACAATGTGTGCTGCAGAAACGCCTAGCCTGCGTCCACATCCGCCACCTATGAGAACCACTGGAGGCATTGCGACAATGAGGGTAAGAAGGTTATCATTGTACTGAATGTGTGTTTTTTTTTTTTTTCAAGCCTCAGTCATTATTAATATTAAGCCTGCTTTGATATGTTAAGCATAGTATTAATGTGTTTTCTTATTCATATTTATCGTCAACAAGAGTTTCCTCGCCAGACCAACATTAATATCAGAGAAAAGATCAACATCTCCAGCGGACCGCAGTCTTTCACGCTTCCTCCTATCTTTGGCCCTTCCCAAGCCAGAGGTGAGCTAGTCGAGCAACCTGAAACCGGTTGCTATATTTGAATTCAAAACATCACTTAAATATGGAGTAAACATAAGTTCCTACTTATGTTTGAGAACCATATTAACATGAAATACATGTGATGTTTTATGCAGGACTGTGTCCATACCCACCAGAATATATTTTGAAATATGAAATTTCTACTGCTTGAAAATGGTGTGGATTAGGTGTTTCAGTTGTGTGTAGCATCTGTACTCCTCTAACCTCTCTCTCTCTTTTTCTTTCACAGTTTTTTGAACTGGATAGAAAAGAGGCCCTTTGTCCTCAGGCCCAACATCTATCTCAGAAGAAAAGTGCCTCATCCAAAAGACAGCTGAAGAAAAAAAATGATTGGGCCCATTTTAAGCCCAATCGTCACCCCTGTTTAAAAGCCCCGAAACCCGTGAAGTAATTACCTTTACATCATTGTTAAATGTTGATTTGTAAGTAATCCAGTTTCGTTTTATATAGCTATGATTGCCAGACACTGATTTTCATTTCATCATGTTTCAGGGCTCCGGATGCAAACAGGATACAGCTGAAAAGAGAAGAAGAACCTGAAGCTCTTGAAAGGTCAGCACAATAGTAATATCATGCCAGTGAGCACAACTGATGTTTTTCTGCATATCCCAACAGTGCTGCTTCTGATAACCTTATTCATAGCCATCTCCGTTACTGTAATCTGTTCCAGAAAAGTATCTGAACCTACAATAGAAAGGGAAGAAATGGATCTGCCAGAACCTGAAGAGTCAGAGGAAGTGGACAGCAACCCTGAGGAGATGGACCTTGAAGAAACTATAATGTGGGAATATAAGAACACTGTGGACGAAATGCATAGCAAGGTCATCAAGTGCCATCAGGATAAAATTGAAAAGATGTAAGTTTCTTGTGCAGAACAATGGGTTTGATTTCTTCACACTCTAATCTGTAGGAACTGAAGACAGTAACAGCATTTGACCCTCTTTTTGCTTTGTGTGTTTTTGTGCAGAAAAGAGAAGGAAGACCGCATTAGAGAAGAGATTGTGCAGAACAGTAACCTCATAGAACAAAAGCAACAGGAACTAAAACAAATACAATTCCTACTGAAGAAGCCCAATTCTGACAGCATCTCTAGAAGAATGAAAGTAAGTACACAACATGTCCCATCTAAAGCCGTCATCTAAATGTAATAAAACACTGTGTGGCTGATCTGTCACATGTCATCTCATCATTTTGCTTTTGTCTCACCAGATCAAACAGATATGTGAGAAGTTGGCTGAGGTTTACGAGGAGTGCTCTGGTTCTTTCGGCTGCCCTGATTTTTTATTCATGATGTTACTAGATTTACTAGATAGTACTAGATAGTTTTGACTGCTCAGAAAACATGCCAGCTGAGACACTCCACAAAAAAACAGAAGCAATTTTGGAAAGACTATGTTGACAAGTAAGATACAAAAATACATATCTTCATGCCACAAAGCGATAAAGCTAAAGTGATGATCATCAGTGGCTATATTTTTATGGTTTGAGTGACCTCTTAATAATCTCACTCTTGCTTTCTCTCTTTCACAGTATCAGACTTCAGAAAGAAGCGGAATTGGAAGCAGTGAAAGAGGAACGGAGGCAGAGAAGACGGAAGAGAGCTCTGGAGATAGCTCTTGCTCCTCCAGTGAAAATAGTAAGAACTGGCACCCTGTACGTTTTTTTTGTCTTGCTCATCAAATATTGTATATATGGTAAATTGTGATATTGTAAATATTGTAATATTGTAAATTGTGTGATGCCAACTTAAAAATCACGTTTCTATTTGCAGAGCAGAAAAAAGCTGATGCCATGCAGCCCGCCTCCAAAGAAGGTTGTAAAGAAAGAGGAGCCAGTGGAAAACAATAACCTAGAGTAAAGACAGACAAGGAGACGGAAGGATAGAGGGGAGGGGAGGGAGAAAAAAATCCCCCCATCCCCTGCTCCTTCCCATCGGATAGTTACTCCAGCCCACCGGTTTGAGCGTCCATGGCAGCAGACTCTGCTCAGTTGCGCTTGCTGGCACTGCGGATTTTCCACAGCAGCGAGGGAACTTTGGCACTCCGCGTTCCTCCTTCCTCCCAGGTTTCGACCCCAAAGTTTAGGGAAGAAGGGGGCGGGATTTTACATTTATTTAAATTCTCTATTAAATTATAGTAATAATAAAATACATTTAAAAAAAAATTGCATTGTCATTTCTTTCAATATGTAACTATAAAGCTATTTTTTGAGAAGTTGCATAGAAATTAAGCTATTTTTTCAAATCCACTTAAAACAAAACTATATTATATATCATTACATTTTACTCACAAATTATTTTATTTACAAAAGGTAAGTTTGTGATTTTTATTCATTATGTAGTTTTGAATAAGACGATCCTTTTGAAGATCAAGAACAAAATATGTTAAATGATATTCAATGACATGTAGAAGTCACAGAGCTGAAATTAATCGTTGTGTTTTCTTGATTCAAACACTTTAAAGTAACTCATGATTTAAAAAAAAAACAGCAAAAGGCGATGCAGCATCCAAAGAATTCAGTATTTATAAAAACATATCACATGGCCACCCCACTGCCAAGGCCATGTTAATTGTTTATTTTTTTTTGTTATTTTTTTTACAGTATTTTTTCAGATAACCTAAATAATGTACGCGATGCGGTAACATCTGCGTTTACATGGATGCTAATAATCCGATTGTAATCGGAAGATCTGTTGTTGTTGTTGAATAGCTGTGTCCCAATTCAGAGGCTACATCCTACGAAGTTCCGACTGAGCGTTGCCTTTTTTTAGTTATATTCAACTGAAAACAAAACGGGGGTTCACAACTTGTCTAAATATGTTCACCTGTGGTTAGGGTTAGGCAGTGGTGTAGTCTAGTGTTTTGTAGCGAGTATACTGTTAATTTTCCCTCCAAGCCTCATACCCTTCCCAGAGCTACACCCCATAAGCACCACCACACTCACTAATGCAGACTCTCAATTACATATAGATGCTTACAATTTGAGAGCATTCTGAAAGACTGCTTATGTCAATTTATTATAAGAAACACAAGACTTTAACAGCCAGTGACAATTACAGCTGTTTATACTGTTTACCATTGTATCACAGTATTTTTTTAAGATTCTGGTGTTTCACTGTATACCACTGTTTTCCCCACTGAACATTTATTGTGGTTTATTTTACTGTCAGGAGTACAGAGAATATTAAAACACTGTAAGGACAAATACAAATTTATTTAAAAAAAAATGGTGGTAATCAAATCAATTTTTAAAAATAAAAGTTTTTTGGAGGGGGGGTTATGTAAATTTTGGGGTTTGTGATGTCACTAAATCTGCCAAGCTTGTTGTAGTTCCTACCAGACGTTTATTGTAGTCCTTTTATTGTAGAACTTTTTAAAAGAAAATATCTCTCTTTGCATTGAACTTTAAGCGTCATAACTTTGCAGATGTTGTTTATGCTCTAACAGCATCATTACACACTAACTAAAGTTAAAAAAGTGAAACTATAATCAACCACCCCTTTAAAACTTGTGATATTCATTTAAAAATACTTTTGTAGTTTATTTTATTTGTATTATTATTAGGCTACTTTAAGAAGTACATTTTACTGTGTAATTTCTTTATTTTGGCGAGTTGTAATGAAGGTAGTAACTCAAATGATTTGAGTTTCTGTGGATATACGTCTATAACGTATATAAACGTATATAAATTCTTGACCTTTCCCAATGGGGACTGCGTATCACGTAGACTACACCACTGGGGTAAGGGTAATGAAGGGCACATTTTAAGACCGCATTTCAAGGAGCCTTTGAACAGCCTTCGTCGTGCTGCTGTGAGGCCTCGGAATGCAGCCTCTGAATTGTGAAGCAGCTATAGTGTAATAAATGACTAACATGCTATTCTAAAATTCTCATTCCACTTATTCAAGTTAAATTGATATATATATTCTCTAACACACAAGTTATTTTGCTCTCTCGCTTCCCTCAATTTTCTCCGTAGTTCTTTTTGAATTTCTCTGAATTCTATTGTATTCTTAATTCTCCTCCTAATACAATGCTTAATCTCAGGGGTAATATATTCCTTATTATTTGGATTAATCTTTACAGCAATACTATCAATATTATCTTGATAAACTTCCCAATTTATTTTGTAGCCAGAAAACAACCACTCAACTTCTCCTCTATAGTATCACGCCACACATTGACTGTTCTTAAAACTGGTTTACTCCTCCTAAAGGCGGACCTGTAAATAAGAATGAACTGGATGGTATTATGGTGCGTGTTAATTTGTGTTAATTTAACAGAATTAACTGTATTTATTTTTTTACAGGTGTAAATTTTGCACTTCATTGCATTTTGTTTTAGGGTTAATGGAAATGTCTGTAAAATTACTGGATAATGTCTGGGTAATGAGCTGGCTTTTTCTGTTTTTTTTTTATTCTTCAAGCAATATATTATGATATGGATACAGCAGTAGTAAGACTCCTTCTATGTGTTTGGCTGATGCTATGATTCGCTTATTAAGTTTGCCATAAGAACATTTCACCCAACCGGTACTAATGTCATCTCTTTTAAGCTAATCAGCTAATAGGTTCTCTGACTCTCTGCCAGGTTAGATTTGATATTTATATTACGACCTTCACTTCAGACATACAGTCTTTAAAGACTTTAGTCACAAATTTTAATGTATAACTAAAGACTTCAGAGAATATCACAAAACACAAATCCTTCTCCCCCTCTCACTTAACCCAGTAACAAATAAAAAATAGATGACAAGATTAAAGCCAAGTTTTTCAAAAGTGCACAAAAGCGTGTGAGTGATTGTAACAGCACACTAATGAATCATTTAATTTTCTGTTACTCCCAACAGGATTTTTTTTTTTTTTTTTAATTTTTTTATTGAAATGGACTTGTATTTTCTCTTAATTGTTTGCAGGTTGAATGAAGAGTTGCAGAAAAGACAGGAAGCTGAAAATAATCTGACTCTCTTTCGTAAGGTAAAGTGATAATGGAAAGGATATCTCGCAGTATACACTCACTCCGAATGCTATCTCTCAGCTCCATTATTTTTATACAGTGGGTATAAAAAGTCTACGTCTGTCACAATGTAATAGAAGCTTGTTTCCACCACTGTATAAAAAATTTCATAGTGACTTTGTATCCACTTTTGTAATCCACTTCTGCATTCTCAAACCGTTCCGCCCATCCCCATTGAAGAAAATTGGGTTCTGTGCCGAAAAGATTGCTTTCACTCCGGCCCTACAACTTGCTGGCCTCGAACCGAGATTGATGCGCAGATCGCGGTTAAATCCGCATCAGATAATCCGCGGGTCGGGCTGGCCAAGTAATACAAAATAACATTCCAAGTAATTGTGGGTGGGTTGTGGGTGGATGAGATAAATCATTAATGTGTTGATTTTAATAAAGACACGGAACTCTCATTTGGTAAAATGCAAGGAGTGTGCATCACTTTTACTTTCGTTCCCTTTCGATACTACACTCGTACTGCGTCGTTTAGGCTAAGATGCTTTGGGGAAAACTCCTTTTCTCCGATTTCTGAAGCCTTTTTCAATCACGCAGTGAAACTGCACAGCCATTGGTTTATGGAGTTGAATAAAACGTGAGCCTATGGAGAGCGAGCTTGCCCGAGCCCGCCATAAGGGCCGGAGTATCAGGTTATATAAGCGGGCGTCTCACCTAGGCAGACTGATTTATTCTCCTTCAGCGACGCAGATCATAGAGAGGCCAGACTTCTCTTCGGTGGATCTCGAGACTTGAAGCCGCCTTCACCTGCAAGCAGCTGGATTTCGCCGCTTATCAGCTCGCCGTTCTGCAGCAGCCAGATCAGTTCGCCGCTCTCTAGCAGCTCTGCTCTCCACGCCACTCTCAAGCAGCCTGGTCAGCGTTTCGCTCATGAGCCGCTAGCAGCGTTGAGTGCGCCCATCAAGGAGCTTCCACCTGCTTTTGCTGGACGAATTCTATAAGATCTTATTCCTAAAGAGCAATTTTCTGCGACGTTGTTGCAAATGTTGTGCCACGGCTGTGGCTCGTGCAGAGCACCTCTGCACGCTGATGACGGGCAGTGAGTGCGTGCGATGTCTGGGGAAATCCCACGCAGAAGCCGCGCTCGCTGAAATGACCTGTTCTCACTGCGAAAGCATGAGCCTGGCCTCTCTATGCTCGCGGAGAGCTTTCTTTTCAGAGAGCGACTCTGCCCCTCGTGCCCTTCCGTTTGTTTCCTCCCAAGAGCCTGTGAGGAAAAAACAGCGGGGCAGAGGATCTCAGTGCTTAGATGAGAGTGGGCTCACTTTGGCTCAAGTCCCGCATGCCTTACTCTCTCTTCACAGAGAGAGGTTTCTTCCGTGTAGTGTCTATATGCCTCAGAAAAGCTTTTGAAGTTTGACCTCCTTCCTGTAACTTACATGGCTCCGACGTGTCTGAGCCGAATTGCCCCACTGTAATTTTTGTTACCTCATAGAAGCTAAGCAGAAGACCTTCTCACCTGCTCCAGGAACTTCAAAGGTTCTTCTAGATTGACATCCTGTTGGGCACATGGACCATGTGGTTAACTCACAAGATTATGTGTATGCATGTCTCCCTATTATATAAGCATTAGTTACGACTTTAATTGTGTTGGTTAAACCCTAAATGTTTATATTCACGTGTACGAATGTACTCCCAATATGCCGTATTTGGTCTTGTTCTAAACCTCTCAGAATGTTTGAACCAACTATGTATGTCATGTTACGGTAAAATGCTTTATTCTATTTTTAAAGTCTTTTGGAACGTACCCAGATCTGACACTTCATAAATTATGCAGATAAAGTCGTAAAAACACAAAAAGGAATTCTTTCCTGCATCAAAATCCATGCTGACCATTGGCCGGTCCAATCCAAGAGGAGTGTAGTTGGTTTTTGCTATATAACAAACCGACACGCAACCCGTTTTGCTCAGTTCTTCATTACCTCATACGAGACGAATTCTCCTCTTATTATTTTCCGGCCATCTTACTTTCAAGTTAAACTCTCAAACTGAAACTCCTGCAGGACGGCGCATTAACTACAGCACAAAAAATTACCCATATGCAGGTTTAGAACCATTTCTTCCGATGCATTTTAAACTTACATTTGCTGATGTGATTCCTTGCTGGCTCTCAAAGGTTTAACTGTTTGTAATTTGCCATTCTTTGATCATCTCTTTCTGACTTTATTTTCATTATTCTATATATATATATATATATATATATATATATATATATATATATATATATATATATTGCTTAGAGTTAGTGGTATGTATTCATATAGTTTCATATATTAAATCCATTATATTCATGCTTTATTGTCTCTGTTGATGCTCATGAAAAAAAAGTCCCTTTAACGTTTCTGAATTATTCCGCCAGAAGAATAATTTCCTTTTTAAGAGTTGATGAAAGATTGGACTGATAAGTTTTGGTGGACAAAATAGATCAGTCTTTCTAAATTAATTCTAAAACTAGTACTAATTCTAGACCACATATATATTTATAATTGGTTATAATCCATTGTAATTATCCATACATACATAATTCTCTTTGTGGCTGATTTTTGTTTATTATTGATCATAATGTGTTATAATTTAATCATATATATTTCACCCATCATTTGAGCTAATTCGTTACACCAGTCTGCTTCTCCCGACCAGACCTGCGCCCCTCTGCCATCGCGAGCGACCTGGTTTCGTTCGGGGGATCTGATGATGAGCCGCTGGACGACAGCATGTCCCTAGCGGCTTTGGACGCAGAGGATTGGATGGGCTCAGCTCATGACCCCGCCAACTTGCCGTCTCGAGCCGATTGATGCCAGAGCTTCAATAGACACCGAGCTCATCCGTGTCCTAAAAAAAGCCGTCAAGGAGCTTGGTTTGGAGTGGTCTGCGCCTGAAGAACCCACACGCAGTCGCTTAGACGAGTGGTTCCTGCCGGGACGCCACCAGGCCCCTCCCCAAAGGGCCACGCCCTTCTTTCCCAAGGTCCACGAGGAACTCACGAAATCGTGGTACGCCCCCTATTCCTTTCGCCTTTGCTCGTCTGCTTCACACGCTTTCACCTCTGTTGATAGCGCTAAACAGAAGGGATATGAAAAGTTGCCTCCACTGGACGAAGCTGTGGCCACACACCTGTGCCCGCTCGCTGCCACTGGATAGAAATCGAAGGTTGCTCATCCCTCAAAGCCCTGCCGTATGACTTCGGCTCTCACTGGGCAAATGTACACCTCAGCCGGCCAGGTGCCGTCTGCACTGCACTCCATGGCAGTGCTACAGGTGTACCAAGCTAAGCTCCTTCATGCTATGGACGAAGCGGGATATGACTCAGCCACATTCCGAGAGCTGCGCGGCGCAACGGACCTGGCCCTGTGCGCCACCGAGACCACGGCTCAGGCTATTGGTTGTTTGATGGCCAGCCTGGTGGTGCTGGAGCGCCACCTGTGGCTAAACTTAACTGAGATCAAGGACGCAGATAAAACCACCTTCCTAGACTCACGTGTCTCCTCGGCTGGTCTCTTTGGCCCCCCTGTTGATGGGTTCGGCGAACACTTCACCGCTGCGCAAAAGTTGTCCCAGGCCATGCAACACTTTTGCCAAAGTGTTCAAGCTCCTCTGTCTCAAGTTGTCCCAAACCTGCGTCGACTCAGCAGCCCACCAGAACCACACCACCAGCCACTCAGCCCACACCACGGCCTGAGCCTCGGCAGTGCTCGCGCTCTGCTAAGCGCCACCCCCTTCCAAAGCGGCAGAGACCCAAGATAGTGCTGGACCCTGCACCTCAGAAGTCATTCTGATGTCAGGAAGAGGAGGAGGTTAAGTCCAGCCCGACCACCCTCCAAAATGCCTCGTCTGGTTTTCCCGTCACCCCGTTCTAACGCCCTTGCAGCACACCACTGTTATAGAGAACACAATAAAAAAACAAACATACTCAAAAAGAGCAAATTTCCTCTTCCACTCCACACGTGCACTACAGTTCCTTACAGCGAATCAATCCAACCCCTTGCCACATGGGCTGAGGCCTGGCAGGCCCTCCCCAGAGTGTCGAAATGGGTGTTAAACACAGTAAAACAAGGTTATGTACTCCAGTTTGCTCAGAGGGTCCCGTTATTCAACGGCGTGGTCCCAACCTCCATGGCAAGCGAGGATGTGCATGTCCTACACTCCGAGGTGAACACTATGCTGGCAAAAAGGGCCATAGAAGTAGTTCCTTCAGCACAGAGCGAGTCAGGCTTCTACAGCCGGTACTTCCTCGTCCCCAAAAAGACTTCTGAACTGGGCCCTAATAAAGCACTCATTCAGAATGATCACTTTGAAACAGATTCTTTCGCAAATACGCCCAGGAGACTAGTTCTTTTCTCTGGATCTGAAGGATGCTTACTTTCATATCCAGATAGCCCCTCATCACAGACGCTTCTTGAGATTTGCCTTCGAAGGGGTGGCATATCAATACACGGTCCTTCCTTCCGGGCTGTCCCTGGCTCCCCGCACCTGTGCACCAAGTGCATGGATGCGGCTCTCTTCCCTCCAAGACAGATGGGAATACGCATACCGAACTATCTCGACGGAACGAGTACTGCTTACTTTGCCGTGCTATTCGCAGGACGCCTCATGTCATCGCTTCAGTCTGATTAAATCCCTTTTGGCGGGCTTGGGTAAGCTCGCTCACCATAGGCTCGCATGGCTCCGCTGTGTCGTCATTGGTTCGTTTTATTCAACTCCACGAACCAATGGCTATAAAGTTTCACTGCATGATTGAAAAAGGCTTCAGAAATCGGAGAAAAGGAGTTTTCCCCAAAGCGTCTTAGCCTAAATGGCTTACGATGCAGTACTCAAAGATCATACATCTTTTTGGTGAACAGAATTTAAAAAATCAAGTTATTGCATCACAGAGGCTACCTCAGATAAAAAGGGTCCCTGGTTCGAGTTTGCATGTTACATAGATATTCCATTTTCTCCATATTTGCGTGGTTTTCCTGTGGATGTTCTGGTTACAACATAATCCAAAGACATGCAGTTTACACAAAATCACAAAAATTCAAAGAGTGCCATACTACTGTTCACTTTTTTTTTCTTTCTTTTTTTTAAATACAGTATCTAGAAACAGATATAACAATAATAATAATAATAGTCTGACTGTTTGTGTATATGAAGGATGTGGATAATGCTACACTTGCCCGTCTGGAGCTGGAGAGGAAGATTGAGTCTCTGATGGATGAGATTGAGTTCCTTAAGAAGTTGCATGATGAGGTGAGAGACAAACAGATAATGAATGGTGAACTAGAAAATGTGAACTAGAAAATGTGAAAGTCAATCATTCTATCACAGTGACAAAAATGTATTCATAGTTTTTACATCGTCACACTGGAGGACAAAAAAAAGGCTTTCTTCCACTGCCTGCCAATCATTATTTCCCTGGTTTGATTTAAGTACTAATGTAGTTAGACAGTGATATAAAAAGACCAAATTCAATATAAACACTTTATTGATGATGCATAATGTACACAGACGAACAGATGAACCTTGGATATAAACGCAACACTCAGTGTTTCTCACTTTACATAGAAAACCATTATTAAGAATATGTTTAACCGTTTATATTCTGGGCTCATCTGAATGCCTGTATATATAATATTCATCATTAATAAGGTGTATGGTGAATTTGATTTTTTAGTATCACTGTTTTAGTACATCAACACTTTTTGTCTTTTTTTTCCCTTCCTTTGAGATGGAAAACTGACAGGCCTGTGCTGCAGTTCTATGGATGTTTTGCCCTTCAGGTCTCAGAGCCAGTCAAATACCGAAATCTCAAAAACGGCATGTTTCAGTAACAAATAAGTAATAACATACAACATCAATATCATGTCCATGTTGTTTCTTACTCTCAAGTAACACGCACACGAAAATCCTGCATATTCCATTACAAAAAAGTAGTATAAGTTAGCTTCATTTTATAGTAAAAGTAAGAAAAGTTTATTTTCCAAGTATAGCCTTCTTTATGTAGTAAGTACTAAAATCAATGTACTAGTACACTGTAAAACCTGACAAGTTACGGTAACTCGAACCATTTGAGGAAACCGATTGCCTTAAACCATTTAAGTTTTAAAACCAATAAATATGAGTCCTGTAACTCATATACATTAGGATAAATGCACTTATATTTTAGTGCTGGTTTAGTCAATCATTAGAGTAAACATAAAGGTGCAGTAAGTGGTATTTGGACTACGCTGTTGGACATTGTTGTTTTTTCAAATCAACCCAAAACAAACATACTCCTCTCTTCACTGCTCTGCCTCCAAAACTCACACTCCAATCCTAACCAGTCTCAAACCCCGGCCCGACCCAAATGCACTACCAATGACGCTAAACACCTCATTCTCTAGCAATCGTCAGTGCGCAGTGGTTTACCTGCACAACTCTCACTATCTGGCCACTGTTGCACACGCGATCACAGCTGACTCGCAACAAAATGCTTCACGAAAATTAAAGCGCAGTTGATGAACGAACGACAAGGAAGCACAAAAAATGAACATACAGTACACACATGAGTAAATACAAAGTGTTCGTTGTTAGTCGCAAACAGCACAGCAGCTCCAGACAAACAAAACCCGGTGTACTCACATAAGAAGTGGGATCAAAGCAGTTTTCAGGCCTTCTCGCTTAGCTCTCTCCAGCACTGGAAAGCTTTTCTAATATAAACGCGGTCCTAAAGCGCTTGCCCAGCCATAAACCTTCATTCCAGTGATATTCTTTTGAGCTCTTTTGTATTGTGTCCCATTTCTCATTCTGCAGTTTTTTTCTTATTATTATTTTCAAGTCTTCCTTTTGCTCATTCTCTCTTTGCTTGACCATCATACGACCTTGATGCTGATTGGGTACATATTTGTTGTTGGACTCGGCCCGACTAACTTCCAAACAGTGAATCTGAAATATCACTGAGTCCCCCTTTAACTTAAAGATTTTAAGTTTATTTCACTCATTCAGTTTGAATTCAGGTAACAAATCTAACTAAATCTTAACAACTATATAGGTACTATATAGTTTGAGGAAACCGATTGCCTTAAATGGTTTTAAGTTTATCAAACTCAAAGTAATAAAGTTACATGAGACTAAGCAAAAACTAACACTGGAACAAAGCAATGATGACAGAAGCAGTGTAAAACTCAATAAGTTCAGAATACTTAATTTTTTGAGTTAGTAGAACTTTTGTGACAAGTGGGGTAGGGCAGAGAGCCGTGGAAGTGGAGCAAGGCTAGTGTGGTGCACTGGTGCTTCTCATTAACAATCCTCAACCTAACCACAGGCTCTACTCTTCACCACAATGATAACCCTACACTAACATAACAGAACCCCTGTAAACATAACACAACATTAAACACTAACTTATGTCTCTCTATGTTAATATTGTGCAAAAACATTGCACAATATTGTTTTTGCACAATATTAACATAGAGAGATATTAACACATTTATTTTCCTTATACAGTCTGACATAAAGCTTGCTGGGAATTAGAAAACTGCTGCAACTCAATCATATTAAGTTCAGTTTACTACAATCAAATTTTGAGTTCACGCAACTTTTTTCTATTGAGTACAATGAACTTTCATTGTTATTTGAGTGAAACTAACTAATTTCATTTAAAGGGGTAATGAATTGTGTTGTTTTATTGTTTTATAATGTTTCCTGTGGTGCACTTATAATGTTAGCATGCTTTTTTCATCAAATATTTTCATAATTTGGAAATAAAAGGCATTTTTCCTACCCTGATTTTAGCCCTTTTATTTGAAAGCTGTATTAAGGGGCTTCTGCTGTGAGACTTCAGCCCACTGCTGTGATTGGCTAATAGGGGTGAAACGATTAGTCGACATTATCGCCAACATCGACAATAAAAAAAATTGTCAACAAATATTTTTGTTGTCGAATAGTCTGTGGATCTCATATGACCTATCTGAGGGGCCGTAATAACACGGTTTGACCAGTGGGGTGCTGTAGCACAATACTGTAATGCAGTCCTCCCAGATCTAATCCAATAGAAGACACTGCACTTCAACCTTAAAATGTGGGAAAGTTTGACATAAATCCATTAAAATTAAATTACATTAATCCATCTCTAATGTAATCACTTAATAAGAGTTTCAACCACAGAAAGATGTCAATAAAACAGCTTGCAAACAATGTCACAAAATGTTGCATTTACCTAAGGAAACCCATTCAATAACCATAAACTCGATAGTTAAAAAAGAACTTTAAAGAGGAAACTTTTTCAAAATATATGCATAATATAATATTATATAATATTCATATTTTTACTCTTATTAAAAAGTTATTACAATTACCAGACTTAATAAAAACACAGTGCCACTCATTATAATAGTTGGACTACTGATGACCTCTGAGGAGGAAAGAAAAATCGAAGGAGATTGGTCTATTCAGTTGGCTCGAAATTCATTAAAAATACATTTTCAAAAGCTTAAGTGATTTCTTTGTTTTATTTATTACACTGAACAAAATTATAAATGCAACACTTTTGTTTTTGCCCCCATTTTTCATGAGCTGAACTTAAAGATCTAAGACTTTTTCTATGTACACAAAAGGCCTATTTCTCTCAAATATTGTTCACAAATCTGTCTAAATCTGTGTTAGTGAGCACTTCTCCTTTGCCGAGATAATCCACCCACCACACAGGTGTGGCATATCAAGATGTTGATTAGACAGCATGATTATTGCACAGGTTTGCCTTAGGCTGGCCACTCTAAAATGTGCAGTTTTATCACACAGCACAATGCCACAGATGTCGCAAGTTTTGATGGAGCGTGCAATTGGCAAGCTGACTGCAGGAATGTCCACCAGAGCTGTTGCCCGTGAACTGAATGTTCATTTCTCTACCATAAGCCATCTCCAAAGGCGTTTCAGAGAATTTGGCAGTACATCCAACCAGTACTTAAAATAGGTATAACTCAATATTTGAACTAATTGCAAAAGTGGAATAAATAATGGATCAAAGCCTACTGATTAATCAGTAAAATAATCAACGATTAGTTGAATAATCGTTCCTGTAATCGTTAGATTAATCGATTTATCAAAATAATCGTTTGCTGCAGCCCTATTGGCTAAAATCTTTGCAATATATGAAATTGCATGTTTTTACTATTACAGCTCTCAAGGTTAACTAATTGTGAGAAGTGTTGATTATAGCATTACACTTAAATCTATGGCATTATATTTAGATCGTTGCATGAAAGGTTGCAGTGATGAACATTGCAGCCGATGGCAGACATGTTGTTGCGTGCATGAATGTAGTGATCTCGTCATTGTAACTCAATTTCTGCACACTAACGGATGCTTTCATTATAACTAACAGTGCAATCCTACTAAGAGAGACAACATGAAGTTGACCGTTTAGTCACTGGTTTGATTTACTGACACACAGACAAAGAACATCTGTATGAATCATTACATATCAGATCAGGCATTAGAATTAACACAGTTACTTACATGTTGTTGCATTACTTTCGAGTCCATATCGTAAAAGTATGTTTGCAAAGCCTGTGATTAATTTACCAAAGAACCCACAGTGAAATCGAGAATACAAATAAATAAAGCTCAACTGAGACATTCACATTTTGAAAATAAATAACCATATTCCTAGCATTAGGATCCTTTGAAAGGTAATGTTGTTTTTAGTCCTGTATCGCTCTTTTCTCCTCCTCATCTCACTAACACGGCAGTGGGCGGGGCTAATGTTGCAATGATGAAGTAGGCGTTAATTTTTTCTTCTGCACATTTTAGGATCAGTTGTTCGCTGGGCCTGGTGTTAATAAAAGCTTTTATTGGACTAACAAGGAAGTTTCCAGTTCTGAAACTTACAGGATATTCTTATAGTATGATAACCTCTCATATATCAAAAGCTCAAGGAAAAGTTGATTTCTCAATTCATGACCCCTTTATTAATTTAACTGTTCGGTTTTACAGTGTACTTGTAAGTGTACTGTTTCAAAATTTCCTGAGACTAAATTGGCCGACTTTTTAGTTTCTCAAAAAGTGTCATTTTTAAGGGTATTTTTAAGTCCTCTTTATGTAACAGCATAGTAATTATATCATAAAATATTTTCTACAGAAAAAAATGTGCTTTAAAAAATGTACTTCATTTGGCAATTTCAAGTCACTGTTTAAGACCTGAGCGAAATACTGTAGATTTGTATATATATATATATATATATATATAAAAGAATAGAGGAAGCTTATCCTCACAAAATGTAATGACAAATACATTTTTCCATTGTTAATCCTACCCATTTTTACCCTAACATTTTATCCTCATGATCCTCATTTTCATATAGTTTTTACTTTTTTTTTTAAAGTTTTGTAGGCTTAAGATACCAAAAAAATATACTTTTTATAAAATAAAAACACAAACATTTAAATAATTGCATGTGTTTTTTAAAATCTGTAGGAAATTCAGGATGTACAGGTGAGTGCTCAGAATCAGCAGATGAAGATGGAGGTGATGGAGACATCCAGCCGTCCTGATCTGACCGCGGCACTTCGAGACATCAGAGCTCAGTATGAGAACATCGCCTCCAAAAACATGCAGGAATCTGAGGAGTGGTACAAGTCCAAGGTGAGTGACACCACGGTATGTCAAGAAGTACAATACTGCAATACATACTACTGATCATCTTTGTGTTTTCTCTGTTAGTTTGCAGACCTGACCGATTCAGCCAAGCGCAATGCTGAGGCCATGAGACAGGCTAAACAAGAGACCAATGACCTGAAGAGGCAAATTCAAGCCCAGAACTGCGACATTGATTCTCTCAAGAGCACTGTACATACACATTTCTGTAGTCATTATAGTTCAAGGCCATAATCATGTCTTAAATGTTGCATGTAAACATACTCACTGTTAAAACTAAAGCGTCACGTTGGGATGCGTTCTCATCTTCTGTGAAGAGTAAGGCCTGCCTTCTTTGATCTGATTGGCCATCTCAGTCTGTTAGACCGCTGAGCCAAACCAGCCTAAAAATGTAACTTTTTGGCAATTTTAAATTTTGGGGGGATTTGTCCCCCACAGTGACTATGGTGGTTATGGCCCTGTCATAGTTAGCTTTGTATAAAAACAATACAAGTCTATGGAATTCAATTATTTAGACAGCTAATTATTTGTGTGTGTGATGGCAGAATGAGGCTCTACTGAGGCAAATGAGAGAAATGGAAGAGCAGTTTTCTGCAGAGGCCGGAAATTATCAAGATGCTGCGGCGCGTCTAGAAGAGGAGATACGGCACCTGAAAGAGGAGATGTCACGCCATCTGCGGGAATATCAGGATCTGCTCAACGTCAAGATGGCCCTGGACATCGAGATCGCTACCTACAGGAAACTTCTGGAGGGAGAGGAAAACCGGTAGGAGAGATTCTGTTAAGCCATTACAGGTTTGTGCATGTTTTACTCCTGGTAACTGATGACCTTTGAACTTCACCTTTCAGAATTGTGGTTCCTATCATGAAAATGCCTTCAATGAGTGGACACGGTGGTGGTGAGTCTATCATAACTTATAAAAGAATGTCCAGGAGTGCTTATTAATATTTAACCCTAAAAAATAAAAAAAGAAGGAGAAGGAGGTTGTAGGATTGCACATACAAATCAGCCAGGTTTGTAGCTATAGCTATATCAGTATTAGTGTTTTTATTTGAAATATTAACTTTGCACATACATTTTTGATGTTTATAAATGGTTTTAATTACATTTACACTTGGCATAATGGACGATAACAGTATGAAGTTTAATATTGGTTTACGGGGGAAACATAAATTAAACTTGAGATACTTCCTATATCCATTCTTATGATTGGAATAACCTTAAAGGGGCGTTTGATTATGATTTCACTTTTTTAACTTTAGTTAGTGTGTAATGTTGCTGTTAGAGCATAAACAACATCTGCAAAGTTACGACGCTCAAAGTTCAATGCAAAGGGAGATATTCTCTTTTAAAGAATTCTCTGTTTAAGAACTACAACAAACGGCTGGTAGGGACTACAACGAGTCTCTTCCCGGGACACTAACCCTAAAATTTACATAAACCCTGCCCCTGAGAACTTAGTAAAACTAAAGGGGGGCGAGGCTATGTTGGGCTGCTTTAGAGAAAAGGAAGAGCTGTTGTAGAAGAGTGTTGTTGCCATGCCCTCATTTTACACCAGACTGCTTCACAAATGAGGGTATACTCAATGCTGGATTCGTAGAAATGTCCAGTTTCATTCTAAAAGTTGTAACTTCTTCCTGAGTCTCTCCATCAGTGTCCGACTCCGGTTTGAACAATGTAAGGCTGAACACCGTTACTGACAATCCTCATTTTGGCTGCGTGAGATTCTCCAGCTTTGTTGTTGTTCAGCACCTGAAGCATGAGCTGTTAAAGCTCCACCCTCTTCCAGAAATGGGAGCAGCAGCTCATTTGCATTTGAAGTGACACACAAAAAAACTGTGTGTCTTTGCTCACACCCAAATAGGGGCACATTTCACAAGTTATAATAAATGATCTGTGGGGTACTTTGAGCTGAAACTTCACAGACACATTCTGGGGACACCAGAGACTTATATTACATCTTGTAAAAGGGCCATTATAGGTCCCTTTTAAATTATACGTAGCATAGTGAGTGCGTTTATATGCACATTCTTAACCCCATTATGCTTAATAAGCCGACAATACATGTGGTCAAGTAAACGTGTTTAACTGTTTTCTTTTATCAATGTAAGGTCATAAACAGCTTAAGCATAAACCAATCACCACAGCTAGATTTTTGCCCCTTACACTGATTTTGCCCTGCATTTGTAAAAGCATTAACCTGCTTTCTGTCGGCTTGTTGAAGTGCGAATGTGTGATACGTATGTGACAGGAACGTATCCTTACTGCGGATTTAAGCACATTCAGACAGAGTAAATGCTTATTATGTTTAGTCTATTCGCCTTATTTTTCAACGAGGAAGTAAGCCGATTTATTAGCCGCTATAGGGAAATGAGAATATCAAAAGTGCTCTCTGTAAAGCATTTACTTCGTTTTTGTTTATGCATACAATAGCGTACGCGCACAGTCGGACACACAGCCTTGGAAAGTATACTTCATTTGACTCATACACGTACACAGGCGACTGACGTATGTGCAGTTTTGAGCAATCTCTCGGCACGAGTTACAAACCATGTAAACACCTTTGTATTCTTTCATGCTAGAGAGGGTACTTTCTAACCTCTTCGCACAATCTGTTGTCTATATAGGCCTCCATTGTCACTGTAGCTTGCATGCGTTCTGGTCTGTTCTGTTTAGGCAGTTTTTTTCTGTACAAAGAAAAAACGTTTCCGTTTTTAGAACATCGTTGTCGTGTGAACGTATCCCAAGTTAACATAAAATGTGATTACTGAATTTTTGTCATGTAATTTGTAATTAGTAATGAACTGCATAATTTTTAAAGTTTCAAAAAGCACAAAAAGGCAGCATAAAAGTAATCCATGAATTCAGAAGCTATCTATGGATGAAAATCTACTCCTTTTCACTATAAATCATGATGTGATTTATTACGATCACAATGTCAAGCTTGATTACACTTCCTAGCATGCACCATCTCTGCATGCATCAAGTGCTATATAGGAAGTATAATCAATCTTAAAATCATGATCGTGCCAAATAATGGCAATTACCTTTTGTTAGATTACTTCAGAAGACAATTGTTTCTAGATCTGCACTCAAATCATGTAACCATTTTCAAAACACATTCATCTGTGTCCATCTGTAACATTTTTTAATTCCCTGTACTACTAAATCATAAGTTCTTTTACTCCACCTTTGTATCATATTTGTTGTTGTATGATGTCTTTAAACAGATTACGGTCAATTTTCTGATACTGGACCTAAGAAAGTCGTAATCAAGACCGTGGAGATCCGTGATGGGGAGGTGAGACACTCCAACACCAGATCCAGTGATTCTACCCTTACGAAAAAGAAGTTTATTATTTATTAAACTAAAAATAAGAAAGTATACTTTCAGTCTACTTTTTATATACTTCTCAGAAATGTACATTATGTACTTCTCAGTAATATACTTAAAAATTGCACTTGACTTATACTGACAGAAAAGTCTATTTATAGTAAAGTATAATTGGCCTATACTTGTACTCAGTCTTTTGATTGAGATATATTTGAAAGTATAATTAAGTATGCTAAGTATACCTGGTGTAAGTATAAGTATATATATAAGTATAAGTATATTTTCCACATAGTTTTACATACTGACTTATAAACTTACATTGTTTGAAAATATTTATAAAGAAAAGTTATGTTCCCAATTCCTGAATTTTTTGTGTAGGCTAGTCCACTTGTAGGCTACATAGGAACTTACTTCAAATGTACTCTTTCCCCACCATTGACTGAATTTTCAGGCTATCTGTGTTTTCACCATTATACAGTAGGGGGCGCTTCTGAAAGAGTACAGAATCTTCGGATCAAAACGCAGGAGAAGAAGCTGAAACAATGATCGAATATTGCTCACGCACATGTAAAATAACTAGGACTGGGAGGCGATTAAAATTTTTAATCTAATTAATTACATGATTAGATTAATTAGATTAATCTAATTATTCGCAAATTTATCGTACATAAAATTTTGCTGAGAAATTATCCCCATTTAAAGTCATTTTTATGTGAAGAATCAAATAGACATTACAAAAAGTAGATTAAGAAAGAAATATTTTATTTGATTCAACAGAATTTATTACACAAACTTTTGGACCATGAGGTTGAGTAAATGATGACTGAATTTAATATTGGGGTGAACTATATGTTGAATTGTTTTTATCAATATGGAAATATAAAATTGAAAGTAAACATTTGGTCAACTGATGTTTTATGAATCATTTTCTTAGAGAAGTTAATTTACTGAAGGCTACCAAGAAAGCTAGGTTACGAAGTTAATTAATTTAATTCACAATAGCCTATGTGCACATTTATTTTTATTTTTGTTTATTTGGGGGGCGACGTGTCACACAGGCACAATGGCGCTGTATGACAGATGTATCACTTTTATTTTGTTCTTTTTATTTTTTATTCCAAATATTCACAAACTTGTTAACCATAGCCTTTAATGAACTATAGGCTATTAGGCGCTCAGCACCCATGGAAAAATATGAGATATTCTCCATTCATTTTAACCAATAAAAAAATGACTGCAGCTTTCAGACATGACGTTCTTTTCAAGTGTTTTCAAGTTCACTTGAGGCAGTTACTATGGCATGTTTTACGGCGCATGTTGAGTGTGCATCAGTGTAATACATTAACGCGAGAATGCATCGATGTAATGTGCAGAATGAATCTCTTCACAAAACTTGTACGCTCTCAAATATAGTGTCCTCATGACTCTACTCTGGCACCAACCGACAGAAACATAAATCGGCACCTAATATTTGAATGCGATGTGTCATTTAAATCATATCAGTTGATGGGTACTCCACCGATATAAGTCATACAGCCCCTGCGCAGAATTCCCCTAGCCCTGTGGGAAGAAGTTACTGCGGAGCTTCAATTGATACTGGACATGGGAGTTACTGAGCCAGTCAATGCATCACCCTGGATTTCTAACCTGGTCATTGCCAAAAAAACTCTGACCAGGCTCAAACCCCAGCATCTGCACAGATGGGGTGAGCGTCTAAGGCAGTAGACTACCAACTCAAGTTCTCGCCAGGGAGGGACAACGTGGTTGCTGATCTCTTATCTCAATCAATTGATGCACCCACACCAGCAGCCTCGCCAGGCAGTGACAACATGGAGCCAGACCTCATTCAGATGCTCCACACACCTCTGCAAGAATCAGTCTCCCTGGAGCAGCTGCAGAGGGAGTCCAAGTGTGACCCCACACTGACAACACTCCGCACATATATACGCTCAGGGTGGCCAGCACGGGTGCCCGAGGAGCTAAAACCTTTTGCTAAGGTACAAAATTAACTGTCATCTTGGGGCGATGTTTGTGTCTCTAGAGGCCTTTAGTGTTGGGCAGCCTGCATGCACGCATCTTATCAATGGCGCATGAGGGGCACTTGGGTATTCTAAAGCTCAAGCAAAGATGTTGGGACCTGGTCTGGTGGCCAGGCATTGATCGCAACATTGAAGGACTGGTCAGAGACTGTGAACCGTGTCTACTCAGTGGAAAGACTGGACAACCGGTCTCACCCCCTTTGCAGCCTGTTCCATGGCCATCTCATCCATGAGAGCCCCTTTAACTAGACATTTGTAGGGAAATTCATGGCCATGGCGTTCCGCTTTCTGGTGGTCATGTATTATCTCTATTCTAAATGGCCCGAGATAATACCTGCCAGGACAGTGACAACACAGACCATCACTCAGATACTGGAGAGTCTGTTTGCTCGCTGGGGCATGTGCCGTGCCATCACTGACAATGGGCCGCAGTTTACCTCTGCAGACTTCTCCACCTTCCTCTGCAGTAAAGGAATTAAGCATTTCTCTACCATCCCCAGGCAAATGGTGGGGTTGAAAGATTCAATCAGAGCCTTAAGAATGGTATTCGTGCACACCAGGACCAGGGATATACATTCCAAACAGCACTCAACTTAACGATGATACATTGCAGAGCTAGCCAGCACACCACCACCCAGGCCTCTCCTGCTCTGCTCATGCTTGGCCGAGAGATGGAATTGCTGTTGGACAGACTCAGACCACAAGAATTTTCAGCTGCAGCGGCAGGTGGCACCTGGGCAGCAGCCAAAGCTGCCGTAACTTCAAACCAGAGGCAAATGAAGGACAATTTTGACAGAAGACACAAGGCCAAACCTAGTAAGATAACAGTTCTAGTCTGGAGACACCACCGTAGCAACAAAATGGCATAGTTTTGGTCTAAACCTCCCCAGGTGGATTGTCAGTTAGGGCCTGCCACATTCTTGTTGAACGATGGCTCTTGCTGGCATGCTAGCAGACTGCGGAAAGTGCCAACCCCTTTCAACTCAAACATGTGCTCACAGGCGAGGGACCCTAGTGAAGGACCAACACACAGCACAGCTTTTGCATCACCATCACCAGGGCCAGTACAACCATGAACAGACCGGGTGCTTCAAGGTTCCCGTCAGGGTGGTCCCGCAACAGTCTCCACCAGCTGTGTGGCCTCAACTGTTTGATGAGAATCAGAAGGGCCAGGAGGTGCCGCAGTCGACAAAGTAACTGAGGGTAGACTGATTCGAGCAAGGGCTCATCTTGCATGCCTAAAGGACTTTATCACTGACTTTCATGCTTAGGTGTTTAGTCATTTTTCTCTAGCTATAGTTTAAGAGAGCACAGTTTATTTAGTTCTTTGAAAGGGGGGGTGGTGTTGTGTTCTACCACTAGGTTTTTCGGGGTTACGAGGGGGTTACGTTTTGGTCTGCTGTGTGCGCATGCGCTGTGGAGTGAATGGCAAAGAACTAGTAAAGTGGTTATCCATGAAGCCATGTGTGCTTCATGTTAAATAGCTAATTGAACTACTCCAACATAACACAGATGACATATGTAGGTCTGGGGGCAGGGCAAGTGCATTAATTGCATTAAAAAAAATTAACACATTTTTTTCCGTAATTAATTAATTAATTTAATTAACACGTTAAACTCCCAGCCCTAAAAATAACACAATCATCAAACAGCATGTAAATCAAAACTGTCTAACGTTACTGAATGAAATGTTAAACCCATGAAGAGGAAATTACTGTGAAGCTTTGAGGGTGCTGATGGACTCAATCTACTCCTCTGTGTTTTGATCATCATTCTGAATCCGGACATAGTCTTTGACAAAAATGCAATTTTTTCAGCTTTTTGTTTAAAATGTTGCCTTTATTTTTTTATTTTTTTTTTCCAAACAAAGCTTACCCACCTTTAAGTGTAGATAAAAAAGCATTCATAAAACTAGAAAATGTTTTTAAAATGGAAAGAGTTAAAGTACAGTTAAAGGTATATTTCAAGTATAAAAAATAATACCTAAATAGGAACATAGAAGTATACTTAAGCGCAAAAATTATATATAAGAAAGAAAACTTACAAAGTATACTTGCACTAAACTAGTAGTTTACTGAGAGTATACTTCAAAGTGTACTTCCATATACTAAAAAAATGTACTACTAGTATTTAAATAGTAAACTACTAGTACACTTATAAGTTCACTTGTAGTACAGATGCAGTACAAATGAGAAACGTAGCTGTGAACTAGTTGTGCACTTAAAGTTTACTACTGTTACACTTATAGTACACTTAAACACATGCTTTAATTGGGCCAATTTAGTCCCAAGCAGTATTTAAATAGTACACTTACAAGTTTACCACTAGTACATTCATACTAGTATACTTAAAAATATACTTGAACATTACTTAAGTATACTTCATAAAATGAACTTCAAGTATACTTCTTTTTCGTAAGAACAATAAAAGAGACATAATAGCAATGTTAAATATTATACCTCTGCATTAAATGTCTAAATGTCTTTGGTTTGTTTGTTAAATGTATATTTGTGGCAAACATCTGACTGATTCTTTTGTTCATTGCTCAGGTGGTGAAAGAGTCTACAAAGGAAAAGAACAGAGATGAGAAGACAGATTGACATGGTCAAGGAGTGTCTGACAGAGATTAGAGCGTGCAGATAAATAAATGCTTGAGTTATTGTGTATTGCAATTTTAAAGGGGCTCTAAGAGTAAAATTTAGGCACACGTTGTTTACAGTGATGCTAGTAGTGTAGTGAATAATCAGCAAATGTTTGACTCAGTATTGTGTATATGATGGTGCTATTATTAACATATGAACATAACATGACTGCCTTCTCTAAATAAATTGTGTAGACCTAAATAAAGTCACAGACACAAAAGCCTCGTTCAGACTCTCAGTCCAAATCCGATTTTTGTGCGTATCCGATTGAAATCCAATCAGATTGAGCAAGTCTGAACAGCCAAAAACCACATGAAATGCGATTTTTACAAATCCGTTTCGAGCTACATTCATATGTGGTTTTGAAATCGCATTTCTGGAAATCCATTTCAGTCTGACCGCTCTGATCGGATTTCACGTGGTTTATGTGACTTTCTCACGCAACGTAAAACGTAAACGTCAGACGTTGTTATAAGAAACATGCTAAAAGTCGCTGAAGAAACAAGGCTGTGTTGATGCAAAGTGCCGGACGAGCATAAATGTTTTGAGACCGGGGAAGACGACAGCATGGAATAAAGCCACTTATACCTGCCTCCTAGGTTTCTGCCGTTGCCTCATCATAACGCAGTAGTCCAGCGTCAGCAGTAAATAAGACTGTATTGCAAACCCCCCCCATGCTGTGGTTGTTGTTTTTGGCGTATACCTACGAACGCAACATCATTGCCATAGAAACCAATGCAGATATTCCGGAAAACAAAAAAAGCGGCATGGACACACAAATTGGATCTGAACACTTGCGATACACAGTGTGGACATTAAAATTCTAATCAGATACACAAATAATCGGATTTGGACTGACAGTCTGAACGAGGCTTTAAAAACTCCGAAAACAGTATTTCATGAGTGCACATCAATATAATCTTCAAATAAAAGTAAATGTAAACCGATTCGGTTTGTTGTCTCTAATTGAGCATTTGAAAGTGAGATTTGACACGTGATAAGAAACATAAAACAAAATGTGCAGTGCTGTGGGTCCTCAGAACCGGGATCGAGAAACACTGGATTAAGGCTGCCTTCACATGCTATCAGGATTACCGTGATTACAAGTTTCCTAGTAGGAAATTGGACATGAACGCCCTCTCATGTCAGATTTACAGTTGCATGAAAAAGTATGGAAACCACTTTCAGAATGTGTGCAAATGTGAGTAATTTTTACAAAATAAGAGATCATACAAAATGCATGTTATTTTTTTATTTAGTACTGTATAAAGATGTTTACATATAGTCCACAAGACAAAAAATAGGTGAATTTATTCAAATTTGAAGATCGAGGTAAATTGTACTTAATTTGTATTCCGGGAAACATGTAAGTATCTTCTGTTGCTTCCGAAGGGCAGTACTAAATGAAGAAAAAAAAAGAAGAAGAAGAAGAAGAAGAAGATATTTCAACAAAATAAGGAAAATTTGGACATCTTTTCCACCACCCAGCTCTTAATGCATCGTGTTTCCTTCTGGAGCATCAGTGAATGTCTGAACCTTTTTTAATAGTTGTGTTTGAGTCCCTCAATTGTCCTCAGCATGAAAAGATGGATCTCAAAATCACACAGTCACTGCTGGAAAGGGTTCAAATATGCAAAAGATGCTGGAAAACTGAAGAATCTGCGGGACCTGGAGGATTTTTCTGAAGAACAGAGCTCAGTTTAACTGCTCAGAACAAACAAGAGACTAATGAACAACCATCACAAAAAAAAAACAAAAAAACAGTCGTAGATCATCCAGGTAACCACACACAGTATTAAGAACCAAGGGTTCCCAAACTTTTAGATGGGGCCATTTTAATAAAAAAAAAAATTTGTCGTTATTTGTAAACATGTAAAATGACTTACTCAGGACAGTACTAAATAAACAATAACATGCATTTTGTATGATCGCTCTTATTTTGTTAAAATTATTCACATTTTCACAGATTCTGCAACTGGTTGCCATACTTTTTCATGCAACTGTACTACTGGGATCATTTTGATACCCGGATTCACGAGTTGGTTGTGCCATAAAGTTTAAACATGGCGGAAAAGAGAACAATTGCTACTGTATTCTCTATTATTTTTTACCCCAACAGCAACATCACCATGTCTTTTCATTAAAGTAGACCTACGGCATATTTACATATATGAATAACCATTTGAAACATATTGTATGTTTTATACATAGCAAAAAATAGCCTGTATTTGACCGAAATTCCATAATTAAGATATTTTTGATAAAATCTGAGTTTTCTGAACCACACAAAGACAGCAATGTCATTGAACCTTTCAAGGCCCAGAAAGGTAGAAAAGACATTGTTAAAATAGTCTTGTGACTACAGTGGTTCAGCCTTAATGTTATGATTATATATTGTGTGCAAAACAAAACAAAAATAACAACTTTATTCAACAATCTCTTCTCTTCCCTTCCCTGTCAGTCTCCTATGCCATTAAAGCAGAGAATGCAGTGCAGCGCTTCCGTGTTTACGTCAGAATGCCAACTCATTATTGGCCGGCTCCTGTGTCAGCTTCACACGTATGCTCAAGTGAACAGCTTTGGCCAATACCAAGCTGGCATTCAGACATAAAGACAGAAGCGCTGCACTGTTTTTGCACACAAAAAGTATTCTCGTCACTTCATAACATTAAGATTGAACCACTGTAGTCACATAGACTATTTAAACAATGTCTTTACAACTTTTCTGGAACTTGAATGTGGTAATTATGTTGCTTTCTATAGGGGATAAAAAATAAATAAAAACTGTTCTGAAGATGAACGAAGGTCTTACAGGTTTGGAATGACTTGAGGGTGAGTAATTAATGACAGAAATTTCATTTTATGGGTAAACTAACCCTTTAATAAGATTTTCCCTATAAATAGGCAAGAATAAACCTGGTGTCCTCCTTGATTCCGGTTCTTTCCGGCAATAAAACACTTGAACGCCACAAGCTTGCGACTTCAGAAGTGGGAACTGCTGCTTTATTGGACATTTATAAATCATACTTTTATTTCTTCGCTTTTGTTTTTGCATGCTGCACAGCTCTTTGGATCAATTAGGACTGTGTTTAAATGTGCTTTATAAATGTTTTTGCTGTAATCAGGACTTTAGAAGCGGGAAGTAGGACATTTCTGATAACACATGAAGGCAGCATCATTGACCATCACTGAGGTGTTTATTTTTATTTACTTGTTTTGGATCCTAGAACAGGGTTGGGTATGGAAGCAAAGAATAATTTTTTTTTTTAAAGATAATTGCGACTTTTTTTCCTCACAAATGCAAGCTTACATCTCGCAATTCTGACCCCTTTTCTCAGAACTGTGATATAGACTCGCAATTGCGAGTTATAAAGTCCAATTCTGAGGAAAAAGTCTGCTCACAATTCTGATATTTTCTGGCAATTGTGAGTTTATATTCCGCAATTTTGCCTTTATAACTCACAGCTTTATATCAAAATTATTATCTTTCTGAGAAAAAAATCAGAATTGCGAGACGTAAACTTAATGGCTTATTAAAGTGTAACTATATTCAGCATGAATTGTGCAACAACAAGAGCAAGAACAACAGGTTTTCTTTCTATAACAATATGGTACACAGTACTCGGAATTTGTCCTCTGCATTTAACCCATCCAAGTTAGTGCACACACAATCACACACACACACACACACAGAGCAGTGGGCAGCTATTTTTGCTTGGGAGTGATAGGGGGGTAGGTGCCTTGCTCAAGAGCACCTTACACACGTGACGTTTGGGGCAGATCGGACATGATCTTTGCAATTTAACATCACTAAGGCCTTAAGATTATACTGACCAAATATGATGTGGTTCTGGTTAAATCTACATGAGGAGTTAATCACAGTGTAAAACATTGTGTAATTTCCTGTTGCCCGCAGGTGGCGCTTTGACTGTAACTGAATATTGTCATGTAGATGTCTTCAGGCCAGGACTGTAATAAACCATTTGAAGTTTGGGGCAGATCAGGCATTGTATGGCCGAGTTCCTCTGTAAGTCCAACTTCCTCTTTCATGGCAAAACATCAAACTTTGTCAGGCTGCCACGGACACACCCTTCAGCGAAAACTCTAGATCTTCACAATTTAATGTAGCAAAGGCCTTTAGATTAGACTGACCAAATATGATGTTTATCTGATAAAAACTCTAGGAGGAGTTTGTTAAAGTACAATGTCTGGAAATGGCAAAAACTGAAAATCTCACTTCCTGTTGGGTTTTCAGATTTTGCACCCAGGAACTTTTTTTTGTAGGTATTGGTCTGTTACATCTGTCTACCGAATTTCATACCTGTATGTGAAACGTAGAGCGAATGGCGCTTTATTTAAGTTTTTTTTTTAGGTGGTGCTATCGAGCCATTTTACCACACCTAATTCTGAAACCCATATCAGACGTAAATTTTCACCACTTCTGACGCGTGTGCAAAGTCTCATGAGTTTGAGCATGTTTAGGCCCTCAAAAATGCGATACATTTCAGAGAAGAAGAAGAATTGACCGAGAAATTACAATAGGGTCCTCAAACCATCGGTGCTCTGGCCCTAAAAATTATTATTGTGTACATAAAGATAATTTTTTTTTTTTTCTCTCAGCGGTGGAAACAAGCTTCTGTTACATTGTGACAGGCGCAGACTTTTTATACCCACTATATTAAAAATAATGGAGCTGAGAGATAGCATTCGGTGGAAGTGTATACTGCGAGATATACTTACTCCATTATCACTTTACCTTACGAAAGAGAGTCAGATTATTTTCAGCTTCTTGTCTTTTCTATATCTCCTCATTCAACCTGCAAACAATTAAGAGAAAATATAAGTCCCACTTCAATAAAAAAAAAATTTATTATTCGTTAGCGTGCTGTTACAATAATTCACACACTTTTGTGCACTTTTTAAAAACTTGGCTTTAATCTTGTCATCTATTTTTATTTGTTACTGGGTTAAGTGAGAGGGGGAGAAGGATTTGTGTTTTGTGATATTCTCTGAAGTCTTTAGTTATACATTAAAATTTGTAACTAAAGTCTTTAAAGACTGTATGTCTGAAGTGAAGGTCGTAATATAAAAATCAAATCTTACCTGGCAGAGAGTCAGAGAACCTATTAGCTGATTAGCTTAAAAGCATCTGAGATGACATTAGTACCGGTTGGGTGAAATGTTCTTATGGCAAACTTAATAAGCGAATCATAGCATCAACCAAACACATAGAAGGAGTCTTACTACTGCTGTATCCATATCATAATATATTGCTTGAAGAATAAAAAGTAAATCTAGACTAAAGCAGAAAAACTTTTACATCATCATGCTCTAACAGCAATGACAAGCGTTGTACAATCATTTGTAAGGTTCAGTTAAAAATGGACATCAGGATGATAATAAATATGTTCCTACTGTCAATAAAGCCCTTCTATTGAAGTCATCGTCCATTTCTTCATCTGTATTCTGTGACAAGTGACAGTGTTTTTTTTATAAATCGCACAGCACCTATAGATTATGGTTCATGGAGTTGATATTGACAGAGCTACATTGTAAAAAATAGAACAGAAAAAGTACTGCCAGCTCATTACCCAGACATTATCCAGTAATTTTACAGACATTTCCATTAACCCTAAAACACAATGCAATGAAGTGCAAAATTTTAAGTTAATTCTGTTAAATTAACACAAATTAACACGCACCATAATACCATCCAGTTCATTCTTATTTACAGGTCCGCCTTTAGGAGGAGTAAACCAGTTTTAAGAACAGTCAATGTGTGGCGTGATACTATAGAGGAGGAGTTGAGTGGTTGTTTTCTGGCTACGAAATAAATTGGGAAGTTTATCAAGATAATATTGATAGTATTGCTGTAAAGATTAATCCAAATAATAAGGAATATATTACCCCTGAGATTAAGCATTGTATTAGGAGGAGAATTAAGAATACAATGGAATTCAGAGAAATTCAAAAAGAACTACGGAGAAAATTGAGGGAAGCGAGAGAGCAAAATAACTTGTGTGTTAGAGAAGTCAGAATTCTAAAAAGTTGTGGGATGTTGTTAGAGGAATGATTCATTTGAATCCAATTTAGAAAGAAATGCAGGTCTTAAAGTCCCTGTAAAGCCATATTAAAGTATGTGTTCTGAGTTCACACGACAGAAAAAATGTGTTATTAACCACCCAGCCAAATTTGAATGATTAAAAAATATTTAAAAAAATAATAATAATAGGCAAGTAAATGAAATATTTAGGAAAAATGAGCAGTATTCTCTGCTCTCAAACGCTGGGGGCGTGTCCGCTGTCAGCGCTGAAACCACACCCACTCGCGAGAGCAGCCGTCTCAGCTGACTTGTCTCATGAGTCAACATACTGATCAGTGTTTGGTAAGAGGCTACTGCTTTTGGTCAATTTTCTTTAAAAAAATACAGAAATAATTTGCCATTAACTCCTGGAGGGACTTCGGGAACCATCATTTGGATAGAAGATTTTCCAGAAGAGGACGCACAATTTAGATGACGTGCTGCACATCGTCAAGTGTTCTTCATCAACATCCATTGGGTCTTGCATCTACAAATTAAACGGTAATTCAAATCTTATTCGTATTGCCAAGAATGCTTGATATCAAACTGATAGGAGCTTGTCTTGCTAGGGATTTGAACATGTCATTTAACAGTGAGGCTTAGATTTGGATAGCCAAAACAATATTACTTTTGGGTGGTAATTTTGGAAACGTTAGCCGAACGTCTGCATCCGAGGAACAACACTTGTTAACCGGCAAGAGAGAGATGGAGGCAGCAGGAAAATAGCATTAGGATACCAGAATAATTAGCCTACATCTTGCCAGGTGATTAAGGATTGATTTCAACCAAACCATAGGATTATTTGAACATCGGGTAACCAAGATGGTTTTGTTGAGTTTTATTTTGTTTGTGTCGACTTTTTAACGAAAAGTGTTTTACAAACAGTTAACAAGAAAATTAAGCTAATTGTAGTTCGGTTAAAGACAGCTGAATCATCAAAGCTTTGCATTTTTCTGTTTAAACGCCAAATTGGTGTGAAAATATTGTCTTTCTGGACTCTTTGTGAATGCATTTTGTTTATTTATCTGTCGCTGCGCATCTCACACAGCCAACTTCTCAACTGTTTTAGAGTATAGGCTTTGTCAAAACGTTTTGCATCATCTGTGGCTTTTTTTTCCCACAATCTTAACATTGCAACTCGGTTAAGATTAAACATTTCTGCATGAAGACTGATGCGGTGTCACTAAAAATCAGCCAGCAGCCATAATCAAGACTAATTTTAAGTGTCATACTTACAGACATAACAAACATGTAGGTAGGCCTACTTTGTCTGGTGTTGAACTAACATGTCATGTTGATATCTGCAGTGCAAGGTGAGACTTTGACGGCATTTTACTCTCATTTGAAAACACACATTAGAGAGGGGAAAAAAGTTGCGTGTCTTTGCAGACACTGTAGCAAGAGCTTTACAGTATTATCCACATTCACATCACACATGAGTCGGAAACATAAAAATGATGCTGAGGAAAATTTGGCTGAGTCCGTTGTGAATCCTGGTGTTTCCCATGAGAGTGAACAAGATCAGTCTGATATGCAGATTGATCCTCCCAGTGATGAACAAGAGATTTGCTGATGAATCACAGTTTTTTTTTTTTTAAATTTAGCCCTTTTTTATTTGAAATTGCAAGAAAAGTGTTTGCTTCCATCCTCTGTCATCCAAACAATTATTGAAGATTTTCAGGAAATACATGATATAAGCCAGTCACATTTGCTTTTCAAACTCAAAGAGAAGTTGATTACACTTGGGATTTCTGAAGCAGACACAAACAATGTGACTGAAGTCATGAAAACTGAGGATCTCTTTAGGACCTGCAACACTCAGCCACTGAAAACTGATCAGAAAAGACAAACAGTTTTCAAAAACAGCTTCAACTATGTTGAGCCAGTTCAGATCTGACTAGGTCAGAATGAGGCAGGCAAAGAGTGTTTTGCCCAGTATGTTCCTATTAAACAGACAATTGATTCTCTATTCCATTGCCAATCAGAACTGAATTAAATACTTTGAATGTTGTGATCCTATATGACTTATGATAGCAAACTGAGTCATAACAAAGCACTGTTTGCCAGAGGAGAACTAACCCCCCGACTAAGCCTGGTTTCTCCCAAGGTTTTTTTTCTCCATTTTAACACCTGTTTGCCACCTGATGTCACCTGTTGGAGTTTGGGTTCCTTGCCGCTGTCGCCTTTGGCTTGCTTAGTTGGGGACACTTGACAATTGATATTTGATATTCAACAGTGCTTTGATCTGCCTGCATTGACACTATTCTTTAAGAGCTGCTGTGCAGCCAAAATAATGTACCAGTTATCAATGTAAAGCTGCTTTGACACAATCTACATTGTAAAAAGCGCTATATAAATAAAGGTGACTTGACTTGACTTGCAGGAACAATATAAGCAAGTACACTGCAGTATTGGTTCTAAGGATATTTTTAAGGATGTGTGGGATGGCAAAAATATGGCTGAGAATGTGCTCTTCCAGATGGAGAGCTCATCACTGGCTTGATCCTGTATCAGGATGCATTTGAAGTGGTAAACCCACTGTGATCTGGAAAGAAAAAAACATAAGATACTTGCAGTGTATCTAACTCTTGCAGATTTAATGCCACACAACAGATCCAGCACTGATCAAATGCAACTTGTTCTTCTCTGTAAACACGATTTTAAGTATTTTGGTCAAGACTTGGTTATGGGCACTCTTGTCAATGACCTTAAAGATCTTGAGCTCAATGGTGTTACCCTGTCTGATGGAAAGGTTTACAAGGGAACTTTGTGTGCCATTGCAGGCGACAACCTAGGCTCACATAACATAGGAGGCTTTGTGGAGAACTTCAGCAGGAGTTCACACTTCTGCAGATATTGTGATATCAGCAGAGAAGCATTCCATGCAGATCCTCTTATCCAGAGCACAGAACGCACAGTGCAGTCATACAGTGGTCATGTTCAGAGCAGTGAAGGACAGTCTACATCTAGTGGAGGTGTTAAATTTGACTTGGGGTCAAAAGAAGACTTAAAATATGTACAACAGGAAGACATTGCTGATCTGTTACCTGTTATCCAGCGCAGAAAACTCCTGGATGCATTCAAATTAGGTAATGTATGGTTAATTTAGTGTGGCATTCTCTTGTTATATTCTCTTGTTTATTCAGTTGTGGAATTTCTTTGTCTGAAACTACATAATGCACCTTTAAACCTTTCAAATATGCCTAATATAAGCAGAGTTTAGTAGACTTTTAGCCAAATGTCTGCAGTGACTCTGATATAGCTTATTAGTTATGTGCCCTAACTATTTTTTTGTTTGTTCATTTTTTAGAAACCGAGGCAGTTACATTGGATTTACAAGTCATTCTAACTTCGTCACCACTGAGTAGTGACTGGTCGGTGTCTGGGTCTTCATCACCAACATTATGCACTCCGTCTAATTCTAGCTTATCACAGCTATCGGCCATTTCGTCATGTTCAAGCCAGGCAAGAAATAGCGAGCCAAGCAACACACCTTCCACATCTCAGATACTGAAAACATGTCCAGAAACATTCCAGGTCCCTTGGGAACAAATGCCACAGGAAATTTGTTCTGCAATTGCAGATGGCAAGAGACCTAAACCAGTGGAGCGACACCAGATGGTATGAATACTCGCGGATGAAATGAGAAGGTAACCCCACTCGCGCACAATGCCTAACTGTGGTTCAAAATATCATCAGGCAGTACCCAAAGAGTTTTGCTGATATTGCACCAGATGGGTCACTTCTGTGTGGAGGTTATACATCACTTGATTCAATTGAAAAACCCGCATTGAGAAAGTGAACCACGATAGAAGCTTCTCATGCCACCTATCCTCTACAGGCAAGAGGGGTCCAACTGACACATATGGATGTACAAGATTTCAGCCAGAGCTACCCCCAGAAGAAACTGATGACTGTGGAGCAGCACCGCCAGAGACTAGAGGAGATTTACAGACAGGAGGGTGCAGGTGGAGCATTAAAAATCTAATAGAGCTCACATTCTCTCTACACCGTCGCCATATAAATACACTTCCACCACCTGACATTGAAGATGTGAAAAGCAAATGGCCTTTTCTTTTCATGCCAAGGTATATATACGCGCATTTTGAGTTCCTCACAGACATCAGTGTGCTTCGTAGCTTGGAACTCAGTATGGAGGAATGTGGAAGAGCCATCACAGGCTCTAGGTTTTCAGGGGAAAACCTACCACCAAAGATGTCAAGGATATCCTCTCTAATGGTGAAGATAATGAGATGGCACTTCGTGTTGTTCAGCTGTTCATGGCACACTTTGGAGAGGACCTAACCGGGCTGATCCTTCTTACAGATGCAAGTTTTATTTTTTATTTAAAGGGTGACTCCTCCAGTCTTCAGTGTCCAGACACCTAATGTGTGTACTAGTTTTGGGGAGTACTACTACATATGTGAAAACAGAAGTGTAAATTATTTTGTGGCTCAGAGGAAGCTGCGTGTAAGCTGATAAATTACCTCCATGTTGTCACACAGTTGCTAAATTGCATTATGGGTAAAGTAGGTGCAAGGTTTTAAAAAGTATTTCACTTGTCTTCTTTGCCCTACTATGACACTGCTGAATGTTTTAAAAGCAAATGATCAAATCAATACAGCAGAAACACAAATATTAACTTTTTTATTCCACATATTCTTCTTCCTTTTCAAAACCTGGTGCCTACATCATCCACAATGCAACTTGACCACTGAGTGACATCACTGGAGGCAATTTATCAGATTATGTGCAGTTTCCTCTAGAGCCACAAAAGGGTTCATACTACTTCTTAGACATTTGCAGTAGAACTCCCCAAGACCTGTAAAAATAAAATTGTTACCCTTTAAATTTTGAATGCCAAAGTTTGATTGTAGGTACTTCAGAAGCCTACCTCATTCGCCTCTAGGTTACTCTCACCTAGTGTTTACTAATTGTTGTCCTTTTTATACATTTTCTTCTTATTATGGTCTTATTAAATCTTATTATGGTAAGGATAATGTATTTGTTCCCTTCAGGTGTCTGCCACTGCAGCTGATGTTGAGACAACTCTCAGTCTTCCTTGCCTGATACTGCCTGGTAGTATACATTTAATTTAGATTCATTGATAGACACACTGTATATCATATCGGCCATTCATCTTGAGTTTACAAATGTTTACACAAGGTAACAAGTATTCCCATGTTGCTATGACTTGAAGTTTCAGGTGCAACAGGGCAAGTCACAATTAAGGGTTGGATGATCACCTTTGAGGGCCGTGTAATCTCTGAGGGCATCACACCAACATTTGCAATGGGACTTGCTGCTATGTTTGCAATCTACTACATATTCAACCTTCAGTATCAAGATGAGGCAGCCTGCACTCTGGAATTCATTCAGAGGTACCCCTTCATTCCCTGTCATTATATGGATATATACAATTAAATTAATGTGTTTGTATTTTTTTTTTTGCAGAAAATGGTATTAGTACTGTACATTTCAAGCCTCAACACACACACACCTGCACACACTTGCGCGCACACACACACACACACAAACACACACACACACACACACACAGGGTATAGGCTTTATTATAATTCCATTTGATGTCATTCAGTCCACTCTATTTGTGCAATGAAGAAAGACAAAAAACAAAAAACAATTCATTGCATTTAATTGAATGTACAAAAAACAGTATGTTGTTGCAACCCCACTCTGATCTTAGACTATTTTGATTTCAAGCACTTCATTGGTATAAATCCAGAGAGAGGGACAAAGGCCAAAAGGGGCCAGGTTGTCAGGTGTGATCGTCCAGAAGAAGTCTTCTGCAGTCAATACACACGTCGCCATGCTACTGAAGAATCTCCTTGACTTTGAATGGAACTTCAGTTAGATCGGTGAGCTCTTTAATCTTTCTCTCTTTGACAGTCTGGCATTGCCACATTAAGCCACAAGAGAACTGGTATTATTCATTTATAAGCATTAGCTTGGAGTGTATACTGTACATTCCTGATTGTATAGTTTATTTATTATAATTACGATTGTTGTTGTTTGACAGTGGCAGCACTGGAATAATGCTGCAGAGAGGAACAGCGGCTACCAAAGTGATGGTCATCTCTCCTGGATCCACAAGAACTAAGATGTAAAAACACAAGCCTACCTCACAGGACAATTTTAAGAGGTAACCTGCAAGTCTAGCTTGCAGTGGCACAGGTGCCTACCTTACAGTTTCATCCCTAAATGTTTTTATTGATGTATATTATTGGTACATAATGTTCTGCCAAAAATGTTCTACTGTACTATAATAGTTTCAAAATGGCCTTAATGCACATTTTCAAAATGCTGCCAATTCTGCATATGTTCAAATGTCATTATAAAAGTATATTTTTACAGATGGCAGAGAATATATTGCAGATTACATATATAAATCTAACTCACAGGACTATGTTGAGAGGAAAAACACGAGCATGTGGGCTTTTCCCCCCAAAATGTGCCAAAGATGCTTGCATGCTGAATGTTCTTACTCATGTAATCAAAAAGGTCTTAATGCTCCTTAAATAGTCTTAATAGAGTAGTTTTCCAAATATTGCTAATGATGTGTATTTGTTGCCTTGGTCCTTTTCTTAGACCTATTGTGTTATTCAAGGTAAAGCTTAAATTACTGTAGGTAAGATAAATCACTTATGACAAGAATTTGGTAAGTGTTCAAACTTATGTCTTAAATAAAAAATAAGTCAACTATAGGTTATGCCCTTCACATTTGGTAAGGATTAGGGGCAGTCTCTGACGAGCAATTTAAGAATGTAAATTTATTGCCATAGTCTAAAGCAGACACTACTGTTTCTGTTTGCTACTAGAAAGCTCATCGTCCGCATCGTTTCTGTATTCATGTTGACATTGACACTGCTCTTTGAAATTTTTATTTGAAGTTTTTATTGTTTATATTCATAATATTCACAATAATGCATATCTTAAGCAACTGTCTTTAGCCCTGGGAATAATGAAGTTCATTGGGAGACTGATATTTTAGGAAACTGCTAAATTTATGTTATTTCTAATACAGTAAAAACAATGCAGCATATTTCTGTGATTATTTGAAAAAATTACAATAATATTGTTTAGGTTGTTACTTTAACTTCTCACAGTTTACTGTAGTTAAAGTAACGACCTAAACAATATTATTTTAGTTTCCAAATAAATCACAAAAATATGCTGCATTTATTTTTTTACTGTATTAGACTGTGAAATCATTTAACAGTGTGACTACAGAAATATACTGTATTTCTGGTTTACAAGTCATTTTACGTATGAATACCGTAAAAATAACAGTACTCTGCTGGCGTCTCTGCTGCCAGCTCTTTACTGTAAATTATAGAAATACTGAAAAATACAGTTTTTCTGGTTTACAGACTACTACCGTAAAGTCATTTTACGTATGAATACCATAAAAATAACGGTATATTGCTGGCGTCTTTGCTGCCAGCTCTTTACTGTAAATTACAGAAATACTGAAAAATATATTTTTTCTGGTTTACAGATTACTACCGTAAAGTCATTTTACGTATAAATACCGCAAAAATAACGGTATACTGCTGGCGCCTCTGCTGCCAGCTCTTTACTGTTATTTTACAGGATTTTTTTTTTTTTTTTTTTACAGTGCAGAAAGTGTGTAGTCCATTTCATGACTGAATGTCTGTTTGTTTTATATTTAATACTGTAAAGCTGCTTGCTTTAAAGCAGTCTATTGTATAAAGTGCTATTTCAATAACTGTGCCTTCACTGAAGTGCTGAACTGCAGAGCTGGTGCAAACATATCCACATCGCTATGATCAGATATTTTCTTTCTGCTGTCATTTTTGTTGTGTTTTTATTTTGTTACCGAGAGGAAAACGTGCAGTACATATAACATATTCTATCGAACGCCTCTCAGCAGCACGGATGGCGTCGGGATATTAGTGAGCTCGCAGATTCAATGCATTTCCTAAACATTACTATTGTAATGTATTTCAGCAATACATTTGTAACATTTATAATGTGTTTAGAAACAATTCTCAGAATTGACTTTACAGGGACTTTAAATGAATTTGATTAAACAAATTAATTTAATAACTTCTAAAAACGGTTGATATGGCTGTGAGTGGTAGTATCGATAAATGCAATTTGTGTGTAAATTTACGTTTTTGACCAACATTTTCCATATTTGATGTCATTTCTAGTGAGAAATGACTACTGTAGTAATTTAATATTTGTTTAGTTCTCACCAAAGCTCACGCTATTTTGCGGTAGATCATTAAACTGTTATACTGTTATGCTGCCTCAGAAGTCTGTCTGGAATCAGTTTCGTGAGGTGCCTTCATGTACAAACGCTGGCTTACAAGTCACTGAATGACTCTTTCTATATATATATATATATATATATATATAAAATGACCAGCAAGGAAGAGGTTAAGTACAAATCACAATCCACAACTTAATAAAAATATTATTTATTAAGTATAGTAAATATAGCTAAATATAGATTTAGCTCTTAAAACAATAGATAATTTATAGGCCACTATATAGGAATCTAGTGGTTACAACATGGCATTACATAAGTTTTTCTTTTTTTACTCCCACCAGATGGCACTAATCTACCTTCAAAAAATTAATTTTAAAACGTCTCTATTTTAACATAGAATACTGCTTTAATTTTTTTATATTTATATTAGAAAAAAAGTCTTCTTTTCAATAGGGAAAAATAGCTAATAAGAATTGTATAAATATTGCATAGTATCATAAAATACCCTCAAAATTAAATAATAATCAAAAGATATTATAGAACAAAAATATATTACATTGGTTTTCCTAAAGAACAAAAAAATCATTTCAAGGCCATTTTGACCATGAAGGAGCCAAGAGTGACACCTAAACAAAGAGGACCAGAGGGTTAAAGTTAATTTGTATTTGTCCTTACAGTGTTTTAATATTCTCTGTAATCCTGACAGTAAATGTTCAGTGGGGAAAACAGTGGTATACGCTGAAACCTCCAGAATCTTAAAAAAATACTGTGATACAATGGTAAACAGTATAAACAGCTGTAATTGTCACTGGCTGTTAAAGTCTTGTGTTGCTTATAATAAATTGACATAAGCAGTCTTTCAGAATGCTCTCAAATTGTAAGCATCTATATGTAATTGAGAGTCTGCATTAGTGAGTGTGGTGGCGCTTATGGGGTGTAGCTCTGGGAAGGGTACTGAGGCTTGGAGGGAAAATTCACAGTATACTCGCTACAAAACACTAGACTACACCACTGCCTAACCCTAACCACATATTTAGACAAGTTGTGAATCCTGTGTTGTTTTCAGACAGTTGAATATAACTTTAAAAAAAGTCCAGTACAAATGTTACGGTCGCTCATCAACAACAACAGGTCCTCCGATTACAATTGGATTATTAGCATCCATGTAAACGCAGCTAATGACATTGACTGGCAAGAAACCAGTTAATATAGATGTTACAGCATAAAGAACATTATTTAGGTTATCTGAAGAAAAAAAAATACTGTAAAAAAAAATAAAGTGGCCATGTGATAGATTTTAACTGATGGTTTTTATAAATACTAAAGTGGATTAGGAAAACGGAATCGCTTAATTTCTCTTCAACTTGTCAAAAAAATAGCTTCATAGTTCGCCCCTATTAATTGCAAATGCATGATAAAACACCTATATGATTCTTAGAAATTAATAAAATATATGAAAAATATATTGAAGTTTTTAGATAATGTGTACACTCATGTATTAAAAAAAATAAATAAGTAAAACGTTATATATTCATGCGTTACACCATGTTACATTTTAAGATTGTATTATGTGTGTGGTTTTAAAATACATACTGCAAGAAATGACAATGCAATTTTAAATATATATTTTATTATTACTATGATTTAATAGAGAATTTAAATAAATGTAAAATTTCATTTAAAAATTAAATAATAAAAGTAAATTTTAAAAATAAAATTATTGGATGTATAGATACAATTATGATTACGCTCTTCTCATTCCAACCAGTTGCGTTTAGTTTCCTAGTCCCACCACTTACGAGAAGCTTAAAGCAATCAGGTCATGCTCTTAATCATTATGATTTACAACAGCATTTAACCCACTTCATTTTGACTTTTATGAGAGAGGACCAGGCCTGGATTTTATGATTAAAGTATTACGCTGAACGTTTGCCGGTTCCCGCCTCCTTCTTCCCTAAACTTTAAACAATGGGGCCGAAACCCGAGAGGAAGGAGGAACGCACTGCCAAACTGCCCTCGTCGCTGTGGGAAATCCGCGGTGCCAGCAAGCAGAGTTCGCCGCCATGGACGCTCAAGGTGGTGGGCTGGAGTAACTTCCAGGGGGGACGGACGAACTCACTGCCGTCCGCCTGGGTTTCGTAGGGGCAGCTGCTACAAGGGAGCAGAGGAGTCGCCGCCTATCGCCGGAGCCTGCTGTCGTCCGCCATAATGGGGAGGAGCAGGGAACGGGGGACTCCTGCCAGCTACCCAAAGCCAGAGGGGCCTTTGCATCCACCAGGCGGTGGCGGAGTGTCGAGCCGTCCACCGAGGGTATCCAGCACCACCGCCAGGCATCGCGGAAGAGGGCTGGATGGCAGTGCGTTTTGGGAACCAGGCCCTCCCTCCCCTCTTTACCCCCTCATCTTTCCGTCTCCTTTTCTCTCACCTCATCTGTCTTTACTCTAGGTTCTTGGTTTTCACTGGCACCTCTTTCTTTACAACCTTCTTTGGAGGCGGGCTGCGCGGCATCAGCTTTTTTCCGCTCTGCAATAGAGACGTGATTTTTAAGTTAGCCTCACACAATTTAAAATATTACAATATTTACAATGTCACAATTTACCATTTTACAGTATTTGATGAGCAAGACAAAAAAAGTACGGGGTATGCCACTTACTATTTTCACTGGAGGAGCAAGAGCTATCTCCAGAGCTCTCTTCCGTCTTCTCTGCCTCCGTTTCTCTTTCACTGCTTCCAATTCCGCTTCTTTCTGAAGTCTGATACTGTGAAAGAGAGAAAGCAAGAGTGAGATTATTAAGAGGTCACTCAAACCATAAAAACATAGCCATTGATGATCATCACTGTAGCTTTATCGCTTTGTGTCATGAAGATATGTATTTTTGTATCTTACTTGTTATCAAAGCATTTCCAGAACTCCTTTTGGTTTTTGCGGAGTGTCGCAGCTGGTATGTTTTCTGACCAGTCATAACTCCACTCTTCGAAATCTAGTAACATCATGAATAAAAAATCAGGGCAGCCGAAAGAACCAGAGCACTCCTCGTAAACCTCAGCCAACTTCTCAGATACCCGTTTGATCTGGTGAGACAAAAGCAAAATTATGAGATGACATGTGACAGATCAACCATTACATTTAGATGTGTGTGATGCTGTGACGGCTTTAGATGGTTTAGATCCTTGTGTACTTACTTTCATTCTTTCAGAGATAATGTCATACTTGGACTTCTTCCCAAGTATGACTTGAAGTTGTATTAGTCTCTCTCGCTTTTGTCGAATGAGGGTACCACTCCTCACAATCTCATCTCTAATGCGGTCTATCTTCTCTTTTCTGCACAAAAACACAAAAAGCAAAAAGAGGGTCAAACGCTGTTACTGTCTTCAGTCCAGACAGTGTAAAGAAATCAAACCCATTGTTCTGCACGAGAAACTTACATCTTTTCCATTTTATCCTGATGGCACTTGACGGCCTTGTTATTTTCATGCATTTCGTCCACGGTGTTCTTATATTCCCACAATATAGTTTCTTCAAGGTCCATCAGCACACGGTCCATCTCCTCAGGGTTGCTGTCCACTTCCTCTGGCTCTTCAGGTTCTGGCAGATCCATCTCTTCCCTTTCTATTGTAGGTTCAGAGACTTTTCTGGAACAGATTACAGTAACAGAGATGGCTATGAATAATGTTATCAGAAGCAGCACTGTTGGGATATGCAGAAATAGAAAAACATCAGTTGTGCTCACTGGCATGATATTACTATTGTGCTGACCTTTCAAGAGCTTCAGGTTCTTCAGGTTCTACAGGTTCTTCAGGTTCTACAGGTTCTACAGGTTCTTCAGATTCTACAGGTTCTTCAGGTTCTACAGGTTCTTCAGGTTCTTCAGGTTCTACAGGTTCTTCAGGTTCTTCAGGTTCTACAGGTTCTTCAGGTTCCACAGGTTCTTCAGGTTCTTCAGGTTCTACAGGTTCTTCAGGTTCTTTTGGTTCTACAGGTTCTTCAGCTTCTACAGGTTCTTCAGGTTCTTCAGCTTCTACAGGTTCTTCAGGTTCTACAGGTTCTTCAGGTTCTTCAGGTTCTACAGGTTCTACAGGTTCTTCTTCTCTTTTCAGCTGTATCCTGTTTGCATCCGGAGCCCTGAAACATGATGAAATGAAAATCAGTGTCTGGCAATCATAGCTATATAAAACGAAACTGGATTACTTACAAATCAACATTTAACAATGATGTAAAGGTAATTACTTCACGGATTTCAGCTGTCTTTTGGATGAGGCACTTTTCTTCTGAGATAGATGTTGGGCCTGAGGACAAAGGGCCTCTTTTCTATCCAGTTCAAAAAACTGTGAAAGAAAAAGAGAGAGAGAGAGGTTAGAGGAGTACAGATGCTACACACAACTGAAACACCTAATCCACACCATTTTCAAGCAGTAGAAATTTCATATTTCAAAATATCATTCATTTGAACTGGATCAATCAAAATATACATAATTCACTTACTTTACTGCAACTCCGTTGTCTATAAAGTTCAGCCTCGAATTGCACAGTACTGATGCCGTATGTTATCCTCTTCCCCCGAGCTGGTGGGTATGGACACAGTTCTGCATAAAACATCACATTTATTTCATGTTAATATGGTTCTCATGTAGAAAACTGATGTTTACTCCATATTTAAGTGATATGTTTTGAATTCAAATGTAGCAACTGGTTTCAGGTTGCTCGACTAGCTCACCTTTCGCTTGGGAAGGGCCAAAGATAGGAGGAAGCGTGAAAGACTGCGGTCCGCTAGAGATGTTGATCTTTTCTCTGATATTAATGTTGGTCTGGCAAAGAAACTCCTGTTGACGATAAATATGAATAAAACACATTAATACTATGCTTAACATATGAATGCAAGCTTAATATAAATAATGACTGATGAGGCTTGAGAAAAAAGAAAAGAAAAAGAAAAACACATTCAGTACAATGATAACCTTCTTACCCTCATTGTCGCAATGCCTCCAGTGGTTCTCATATGTGGCGGATGTGGACGCAGTCTAGGTGTTGCTGCAGCACACATCCTCGCAATGCCTCCAGTGGTTCTCATAGGTGGCGGATGTGGACGCAGTTCAGGCAACAAAAGTTGTGCCGTCTGAGCAGGACTGGCACAAGCCAGGGGCCTGAGCTGGCGAAATTTATTGCTGTACATTTTCTGATCTAAACTAAAACCGTACGCAGATCAGAAAGCTGTTATGTGCAAATGCAACTGTTCTTGTACACAGATCTGAAAAAATGAACACAAATGCAGATTCACAATCAGATGCTGATAGTTAATCGTACACGTTCAAATTGCACACCGATCAAAAGCTATAGACTGATGCAAAATCGTATGATAACCGACAAGAAATATCATATACAAAGTCAATAGTGATCTTTAAGCAAACAGAGCACAGGCTTTTTATACTCTCTAGTACAGTGACGTCACCAATAGAATGCATTCGATGGCGTCACGCAGCAGCGCTTCAGTGCAGCCGAATTGTTTTGATTTAAAAATTGAAATGGCTTGTGCTCAGTCCATAGACTATGTATGGCGCGGACTCCGTGCCAAAATCAAGCGTCTGTATGGCGCGGACTCCGTGCCAACATCAAGCGTCCGAACGAACGACCGACCGATCGATCGAACGTTAAACCGAACGTCTTGTACTTTGAGCGTCTAACTGAGCAGGTGACCCACGTGACGACCTGATGTGACGCCAATTGATTAACTGGTTTTTAACGATGTAAGAAGCCAAGCTGATGTGTAAAGACTATAAACAGACATTAGAGGCGCTAAATACAGATGTTTTATACCCAAATACTAAATACTGAATCATGGACATTACAGGCAATACACATCTAAAACAACACTAACATATTTTTTCCTGAATCCATGTGCTTGTGAGTGTTTTACTTTCAAAAAAGCCAACTGTCCATACAGACACTCCAAATTAATAAATTGTTAATTATTGTAATTGCCTACTATAGTATACCATCAGACCAGTCTCTTTATTCTTCTTCCCAGAAAATCAACAGAATATCCAGGTGGTCATGTGAAGCCTCAGGAGAGCCTTTAAAATGTTTTTACATGAATGTTTAACATTACAATTCCTTTAGTGGACAGTTGCTCTTACCCTATTGACACATTGCCATTTATATCATACATATAACCTACAACATCTAGCCTACAATATATATATATATATATATATTCACTCGAGTACATTCTCACGAAGCCCAAGCTGGATGCATGTGAACAATGGTGGGTAGTGAAGCTGGTGCCTTATGATTTTGATATTCATTATATCCCCGCACTGAAAAATATAGTGGCAGATGTATTAAGCAGGGAACCGTTTGCGACTTCGAGAATTTAGTGGACGGTTGCTCTTACCCTCATATGGTCTTTGGGGTCCGAGAGATTTTGTGACATTTGTAAAATTATCTATTAGACAAATAAAAACTGGGAATGATTTGGTTGTTTTTAAAGGTATGTACCCCTCAAAAGTCAATATTGAGGCATGCCTTTTAGAAAATATATTATCTATATAACTTGTAAATACTTTACATTCTGTAGAAGTGTGTTGCTGTGTTTTTATTTTATTATTATTATTTATTTTATTATCTGATATGACCTCAAAAAATACATACTTTACAAAAACAATCACCAATCAAAGGGTTGCTGTGTATACAATATTAGGTGTGCAGTTTTAGTTTTTCTCAGTCGCTTTGGTGCATTTGACAACTGAAATTCTCAAAACTACTTGTTCAACCTCCACATCATCTAGTCTTCAATTTCTCATTCTGTTGAAAAAAAAAAATGAAAATGCTTTGGTACACTCTGTTTCCTAATTTATCAATTGCTTATGTCATGTTGATCAAAATATATGGCATGGTTCCCTGTTGAATTGTCTTACCCCTCAAAACATCTAGGCATTAGTTCCTTTAAATGAGTTATTAAATGCAAAATGGTTGAACTAGTTGCCATAAACTGACAAGCATATTTTCTATAAATTTCTATTAGACATTTTTTTTTTTTTTTTTTTGTAAACGTGTCATGAATTGAAGAATTGCAGAGGTGAATTTTGAAATTCACAAATGAAGGGAAATATAAAGGGCTAGATCAGTATAGACAGTCACTTTTTTTGAACTGATCTCTTAATTTTATGATACTATGATCCGTCAAATACATTTTATCACACTTGTCGCCACCTAGCGGAATAACATCATATCATTATTTCATGTAACACGTTCCTACATGTGCTTACATGTTGTTAACACGTTGTTAACCGATCGTCTTCCCAAAGTGTTGTTTACGCGTGAAGACACGTTGTAACACGTTTTTCTTACTTTAATTTAACTCATGATTCGATTGTATCCCAGTCCACATTTGATTATTGCAACGGCCGATTTAGAAAGTATGCAGTGCATTATTCAAATTAAATAAAGCAGCAGATTCTATTATTAACAAACCGGCCATGCTTGGACGGCTAATTTGGAAAAGCACGAGACATTCCACAAACATTTTCTCTATCTCCCATTAAAAGTTTCAGGAACAGACATCTAATTTCGGAATGTTTAAATTTAGTAGAAATATGCTTTACCAAAAGTAGTGAAATCTGCAACCTGCATAGCCTACCCTATCTGCTTTGTATAGGATACGCCTAAATATAAATATAAATAAGATATGAATTAGCCTATTGACACATTGACATTTATATCATACATATAACCTACAACATCTAGCCTACAATATATATATATATATATATATATATATATATATATTCACTCGAGTACATTCTCACAAAGCCCAAGCTGGATGCATGTGAACAATGGTGGGTAGTGAAGCTGGCGCCTTATGATTTTGATATTCATTATATCCCCGTACTGAAAAATATAGTGGCAGATGTATTAAGCAGGGAACCGTTTGCGACTTCGAGAATTTTGCACAGATCGACGAGGACACCTTAGTGAGTTTGGCGGACGTAGAGCAGAGTGAGCTCTGTAGCCTTACCCATGATGAATTGTTGGAAAAACAGAGTCAGGATCCTGCAATTGACAGAGTAAAGTTCTTTGTCTTACCTTAAGATTAGGTGTTTTGTACAGAGTTTCTAAGAATCCAGTGTCTAAGAAGAAGACTTACTCACTTGTGCTTATGTGTGCCCAAATCAGATTGCGGAAGCTGTGTCTTGTGGAACAAGTTTCCACAGCAAATACATTCCGACAGGGGTGCAAACTTTGAGAGATCCCTTATGATCGAGTTGAGATTTTCGGGTGTGGGAAAATCACACGCAACCCTATGGGTAATGGACAAACAGAAAGATTCAACCGTACCCTGGGTGACATGATTCGTTCGCTGCCTCCGAGATCTAAAGTCAAGTGGCCACAGATGTTGAACACTTGTACAATTGTACAAGACGCGAGACCATTGGGTTTCCACAATTTTTCTTGATGTTCAGCCGAAGACTGTTAATGTCCACAAGTATGTGCATTCTCTTGAGAAAGATTTGAGGGAAGCAATGATAATCACACAAGAACATGCTAAAAGACAGCAAGCCAAACAAGCAGAGTATTATGATCGAAAGAGTAAAAGTCATTCTCTTGAGTTGGGTGACAGAGTACTCCTTGCGAATAAGGGTGAACGAGGGAAAAAGAAGTTAGCGGACCGATGGGGGAAAGTCGTGTATGTTGTTTTGGGGGAAAAGGGGTGCAATGAACACTTACCAGATAAGGAATCCTGGGACAGGTCGTACCAAAACAGTGCATCGTAATCTATTGATGCCTGTCAATTTCCTGCCTGTGCCAGCATGGAATGATGGTAGTGATGGTGTTGATGTCGAGGATTCCACTGTCTGTGCATCATGTGATGGAGATGGTCAAACTCAGTGATGATCAAACCTCTCGCTGGGTTGCAGATCTTAATGCTGCCACAGATGTGACACAGATGTAATAAGAAATCAAATATACTGCTGAACAATAACCAATATCTAATATTTTCCCCTATATTTTTTTATGACAATTTTGATTGGTTTATGTACTTGTGCATTAAGTCTTCATGGATTTTATACAATGTAAAAAATTAAAAAAAAATCACAGAATAAGGCAGAAAATACAGTACCTATCAAAAGTTTGGAAACATTACAATTGTAATTGTACAAATGAAATGTCTCTCTGCTCACCAAAGCTGGATTTATTTATCTTCAGTATGAATGCAACATTTTTTCCACAAGGGTGAGCGCTAATGTTTAGATCGCCTCATTTTTGTTAAGAATAAAACGACAGGTCATGCAAAAAGCGCAGGGGACGAATTCACGTTTTATTAAAAGTGCAGGGGACTGCACCCCCCTGTCCCCCACATATTCTATGCCCATGGTCATTTCTTTACAGAGAATGATCATTTCTGTTATTTTTCCACTAACTTATGTGATCTGAAGAGTTTTGAGCACTCTCTCTCCCGTCTCACTGCCATCACACTATAGTGCAGGGGTCTCAAACTCAAATTGGCTGGGGACCATTGCTGTGACTGACACCTCATAGGAGGGCCATTTTAACTTTCAAGCACATGAAAGCACGAAATTTCTGAATTTACTTTCCTTTGCATTATTTCTCATTTACTTCAAATTTCATTACTAAAATATTTTTGCCATATTATGCCAAATTATAACATTTTGCACTGAACAACACTGTACTGAACAAATGCAATCCCTGAATACATTTGTACACTATTCTATTTCTTGCCAGACACCTGCTCACACAGCTGAGCCCAGGGCCGGTTCTAGACATTTGGAGGCCCTAGGCAAACTTTATGTTAAAAGTAAAATGTATTTAAAAGAGCAAATGGTTTTACTTAATTAGTTACATCAGCAGATTTTTAAGTACAAATTACTCAATATGATTTAACAGGCCAAGTTATATGTACTTGTTCACTTTGTTAATTTTACTCAGATAAATTAAGTAGATTTACTTAATTTCCATGTGTGTGAAAATTATATTTGTGCAAAAGTTTGTAGGCCGCTCTGCTTACACACTCATTACAGCAGCAGTTATACCAAAGACTATAGAATAACACAAGACGTGTCACCCGTATTGTTTTGAATTGGAGAATGTGCAATGCGCAATATGGCGGAATAAGTCCCGCCTTCTAAATAAGAGCCAATCGCCGATTGGTAAAGTCATCACGTCACTGCAGCTCCGGTTCCTATAGAAACAGTCAGACGCGCGCTTCCTATACAGATGCGCAGTTAGGACTGCGTATGCGCATTAGCTTAATCTAGCCTGAAAAAAAAAGCCTTTTTATGTCATGATTTAAGCGTTCAGAAACAAAATTTATGAGACAGTTGTTGTCAGATTTCATTGATGATTTCAAATATTAAATTTAATTGAAAGCTTGGCAAACAGCTTTAGAGAAGTTGATGTTTCCCCATTCAAAGAGATAGGAGCTACACTTGCATGCTCGAGAGGCGTTTCAAAGATGGCCGCCGAGTGAAATGACTTGTCTTAAAGGGACTTTGGTTATACTCTACACCATCATGTCAGGTTGAATGATTCTGATTGGTTAAAGCATAGATAAACAGAACATTTCCATATATGGGCTGTGAGTCAGAAGAATAGAGAGTGCACGTTTCAGTGAACAGACGTGTAAATCTCATAAGCCTGATGAAGTCATTCAGATCATTTGATAACTTGATTAACAACCATTCAAAGGATATACATTGAAGCGGCAGTGGATTCAAGAACCCATCCCTTTAGTCCATACAGTATCTCTGCTGTCCCTTCCACCCCAGTGCACGATCCAGTCAAAAGCGGGTCATATGATGATTTTTTAGTTATTTTTTTTACAGGCATCTGGCTGGTTTCACTTGGCTCTTCGTCTGCGTTGACTGCAGCTCTTGAAAGTCGATGAAATTGCAGAAATCTGGAGGAAAAATTACAAGAAACAAGTTATTGTATCAACGTATCATCGATCAACAACAAACAAAGATTCATTCAAGAATGCCAGAAGTATTTTTGCATTATTCACCGCTTCCAACTGTTCCACAGGTTCCGGAATTTTGGACCTCCGACCCTTTCAAAAATTCTACTGATTCCGGCCTTGAGCATAGGTGACTGATACTTTTCTCGTACTTCTTGGTCAAAGCTTTCCGTTCTAATGTAGAACACATGAATACTGTGTAATCTTATAAGACGGAACTGTACAGGTGCCACAGTGACTTGTATTTAAATGTATGTGTGTTTGTGTGTATTTACTGTTTCTTTTGTTTCATCAGAAAGTCTTCTTAGCTCTGATTTCTGCTTGTCTTGTAGCATCTCGAGTTCATGCTCTATTTCTTTTTCTTCTTCCTTTTGCTTCTCTATTTTCCTCTCCATCGGTTTCCTCGTCACTTCGTGCTCTTCCTCCATTTCTTTCCGGATAGATTGTATTTAATTCTTTCTCGAGTGTTCTTAAGTTTAAAGTGCATTAAATAGGGGGGAAAGAGAGAGAGAGAAATGTATCATTACTGTAGATATTAAAACAAGGGCAGGGCTCGACAATAAGGACTGCCCGATGGCCCAGGGCCAGTGTGAACGATGCTCGAGACAGTAGACGGAACGGTCACTTGCCCGATTGGGCCAGTGCTATCGGGTGTGCGTTATATATCGTCTATGATATTATAATTGTTGATGTAACGATATGACATTACAGAGTATGTCCCCCATTTTACAAAAACCAAACAAAAACACACACATTGAGTGCACGCATACACTACGTGACGTAGTCTAGTATGTTAGACTAGTGCACGTGCATATTTAGAGTGAGCGATTTCTCTGCGTGATTTAGTCTATTAAAATTCAAGAGAAGGGGCAAAAATGCCCCTGTATATCTTTTATATTTATATAATTTAAAATATTTAACCAATATTACACGAAGAGCGCCATTTTAATCCAAATATAAGCATGGTTACAAATGTGATATTGATTTTATACAATATACAGTCAATGTACAGTTTAATAAATAAGCAGTTTATATCAAGTGACTTACATTTTAGACACCAAATCGCTTGTTTCACTCTATTTCGCCAACGAAAATTGTTCCAAACAAAGTCCACAGAATTGTTTCGCATCTCTGAGCAACACTTCCTGAATGAATCAGCCGTTTGAATGAATCGGTTGAATCTCAATGACTCGCTCATTAACAGGGACTTGCTGCCACCTACTGGCGGGTTTAATTTCACATTTCAAAGTATCTTTTAATTTTATAAATAATTTTAAAATAACAGTATTTAACGTTTTATATTTTCAACATTTGAAAACATTATTTATGCATCTGTAACTGCTCTTGACTGATGAACTTTAATAAAGTTTAATCTAGTTATACATTAGATTACAATTTCTGTACCTGGAAAAGGTTTAAGCCTACATAAAAGTGCTTTTCAGGTTATTTCATTTATGTTTATTCTGTTTTATTTCTTTGTGCTATTACTAGTAATCTAATTATTTGTTCCTATTTTATTACTTACCGTTTACTTGTCTAACAATATTTTAAAATTTAAGTTAAGTTAATCTAATTTTTGGTGGTATAAACTTATTTATTAAGGTTACATGTATCAAAAACAACGAAAATGATAACTAGGCTTATTTTATATGTCCATTTTCTTTTCTTTTTTTTCTTTTTTTATTGTGGGGCCAGAGAAAATTTTGGCAGGTGCGTAGGGGAAAATCTACCACACTAACTATAATTGCCCAGTAATGTTGGAGATCCTATAGTTTGATCCTATTGATATTTGATATTCAACAGTGCTTTGATCTACCTGCATTGACACTATTCTTTAAGAGCTGCTGTGCAGCCAAAATAATGTACCAGTTATCACTGTAAAGCTGCTTTGACACAATCTACATTGTAAAAAGCGCTATATAAATAAAGGTGACTTGACTAGTTTGTTCCTTACAAAAGCATTTTTTCTTATAACAACGACAAAAATTTGACACATTTCTAGACAATTGCGAGTGAACACATATTGCTGTTAGCTGATTAGCCGGAGACCTACAAGCTGCGCGGAGCGTACACAACACACACAACTAAATACATGCTGCGGAGAACATAACAGCAACAATTGATAATCATACTTACAGGTTGTGATTCGTCGGAGGAAGAAGCTGGTCCAAATAAACTGGGTACTGACCCATCCTTCAATAACAACCCGCTTGCGAATCCCTCGTTGAACACATTTAGGTTGAAGAAGCAATCATATAAGGGAATAATACAAGGTTCGGGCTATACTGCTGTGGTATCATTGTAAAGATGAACTTTAACCACTGATTCTTCACGTATTGGCAGTGTTTGAGGGGTTTTAAGTTTTCCCCGGTGTCTGTGTGTGAATTAAGTGGGCGGGCAATATGCTAATGTTTCGTCTTGACGTCACAATGAAACTACTTAGGATTCATTTTTACAAACGATTCGTTTAATTGACTCAGGGTCAACTCCTACTTTTGAGAGACAATAACTTTCCATACGGTGCACTTTCAGATTTAAAACTTTGCAGGATGTTTTCATTCACTTAGAGCTATGTTACACACTACATGAAAGGCCATTTTCAAAAATCCATAATAGGGGCACTTTAAACTGTACAGGGCAGGTCCTAGATTGGACTTTCTTCTCTGCAACTTAAAGGAATAGTTCACCCAAAAATGAAAACTATTCCATGACTTACTTGCCCTCAATTTGTATATGACTATCTTCTTTCAGACAAACACAATCAGAGATATAGTTAAAAATATCCTTAGTCCTCCAAGGTTTATAATGGTTGTGAATGGTACCCCAAATTCTGAAGACAGAAAAAAAAAAAAAAAAAAAAAATCCATACGACTCCAGGGGGTTAATACAGGCCTTCTGAAGCAAATTGATGCATTTGTGTAAGACAAGTATCCTTATTTAAAACTTTACAAAGTAAAATAATGAGCTTCCGGCTCAACAGCGCATTCAACGTACGTCCAAAAAGCATTAACATCCACGACGTATGCCATGACATTCTACACAATGACATGACGTACTATCGCTTAAGAAGGCCTTTATTAACCCCCTGGAGTCGTATGGATTTGGGGTACCATTCACAACCTTGTAGGACTAAGGATATTTTTAAATATATCTCTGATTGTATTCATCTGAAAGAAGAGTCATATACACCTAGGATGGCTTGGGGATGAGTAAATCATGGAATAATTTTCATTTTATCGCTTCAACATGTTTCACAGAAATATTTATATCAGAAATATTAAATACTAATCTGCACCCAGCCTGTTTTATTTTGCTGTGCGGAATTAAATCTGTGTGGTGAAGCTGCGATAGACAGCACAGATCAGTGTTCAGTCAAGTGTAAATACGCAGCAGTCAAAATTTTTCTTTCAGACAATATGCTTAGTTTTGGACAAGGGGTGGTCCTTGCAAATACTGTTCTGCAAATCATCTGAGGGTGGGGTACTGATGGTGGTGAACTGTAATCATAGTCGCAAGAGTGAGACAGCGAGATGATTGACTGGACGATAGCGGAGGCAAAAACACAAGTTAACTTTTGTATAAAAAAAAAAAAATACTGTGATCCTACTGTACCTACAGATTTATCAATATCTGATCAATATGCTTTATAAATTGGAAAGGGGAAATGTTCACACGAGTCACTTTATTGAACATTAGTCAGTATTGGCGAAATAAAGAGTGGTCACCAGTTTCTGTGACCCATACTGCGTAAAATGCATTTGTAAGGAACAAACTATAGGATCTCTAACATTACTGGGCAATTATAGTTAACAGTAATAAGAATAAAGATAAGCCCACATGTATCAGACAATGAGAATTTTATACAAAACGAAACCATTCATTGTATTAACACAGCATTAAATGTTTCATTTCTTCTCTATACAAGCAGTTGGCGCAGTGCTGAGTTTCAGTGTTTACATCCGAACACCGGCTGATCATTGGCCGGCTCCTGCGGCAGCATCACAGGCATGCCTCGTGCTGCTCACGTGAAGAGGTGTCGGCAAATACTGACATACATCCTGGAAGCTGCAACGAAAATAGCGCAGCAGAAGAGAGACGGGAGAGATGAATGTTGAATAAACAACTTTTTTTTTTTTTGCACAAAAAAAAAAAAAAAAAAAAGTATTCTCGTCGCTTTATAACATTAAGGTTGAACCACTGTAGTCACATCGACTATTTTAATGATGTTTTTACTACTTTTTTGGACACTGGGTGTGGTAATTTCATTGCTTTCAATGGAGGATAAAAAACCTCTTGGATTTCATCAAAAATATCATAATTTGTGTTCTGAAGATGAACGAAAGTCTTACGGGTGTGGAACGACACGGTGAGTAATTAATGACAGAATTTTCATTTTCAGGTGAACTAACCCTTTAAAATGATATAATATATATATATATATATATATATATATATATATATGTGTGTGTGTGTGTGTGTGTGTGTCTTGCATCGATACACCATATCAAACATCCTAGCATTATTCCTGATGTAATCCTAAAGGATGCTTTAGGCTCCACTACGGCAAACAATGCAGATCATCAATTAAGCACATGAAGACCAAGACAAAAGAAACTAGGAAGGAACGGAGGTACTTTTAATGTAAATAGCAGAAAAAAACAGAGCATGGTACTACAGGGATTACAAGTGTATCACAAAATCAACCTCAAAGAACTCTTCATTTAAAAAAAGTAAAAAAAAGTGTCAGATCCATTTTTCTATACATTTCCAAACCGCTCAGCACGTTTTCGCTTCTTTGCCTGAAAGAGAAAGAAGGGGTGGAGGCTGAGGAGAAAGGTTACATAGTGAGAAAATCAAGTTTGTAACATGGCTTGAATTCAGGTCTACCTCAATCTCAATCCCCCCCCCCCCCACCTCCCTAATGTGCATGTAAACACAAAATAACTTCATTAAATAAACCCTTCACACCAATTCTTAAGAAATTCATTAATCTTGATAGAACTTTCTCTTTCTCCAGCAGAACCCATACCTCTGAATCCTCGGCTCCAGCGGAGGCTGCACTTGTGACAATGCCAAATCTCTCCTTCCTCTTCTTAAGTTTTTCATCATCCTCAAACTGTGAAACACAAAAAGTACCTTAACAAAACATCTATACAAGACATTAGTCTAATTTCAGAAGAACTTCATACAAAGTGATCATTTCCAGTGATGAACAGTAAGTGCGCAGTACTCTTTCCTAATGTTAGGATCATTAAGAAGGTAATAGAGAATCTGTTCTTCCTGGGAACAGATTCATTCTTCTGTGTGAAGTCTCAAAAGCAAAAAATATAAAACTAGTAATTTTGGCAGCTTGATTTTAATAAAATGAGAAGGTTTTGAGGTCTAACACTTGTTTTAGAATATTATAACCTCTTATACATCAAGGAAAGCTTGCAAAATTACAATCAGCATAGTACTTCAAGTGCTTATGTTTTACTGTATGTTTTACTTTTGATTACCAAGTGGTAAAATGCAAATTCAGTTAAAAAGGCAGAGGAAGAGAAAATGTTTTTTGCATTAAAAATATCTTAGCTTTATATAGCACATTACTTGTCAAAATTGTGACCAAGATTTTTCTGAATAAAAGGTACCTTTTTAGAAACTGAGGAGACATTCATGCCAAAACGTTCTGCTCTCTTCTTTAATACCTCAACATCAACCTAAAGGAGAGTGGTGTTTAAAAGTTATTTTGCACAGACAGAAATCAGTTATTAAATTCCCATTTCAAATTTCCCTCCAAATTTGCAAGCAAATTACTTACACTTATTTTCGCTGAAGTTCCTAAACACAAACAAACAAACATCAGTGGATGGACATATCCATTACATTTTTATTTATTAACCATTAAACATGCAGCCCCAAAGAAAAAGAGACTGGGTGCCACGACATCGTGGTCACACAGACAAACAACAAACACAGAACAAGCACTGCTGTCTGACTGCAAATGACTGACGTTTGAATAAATAAGGTCTTATTTTAGTCTGGGAGTCTGTTTTATTGTTAAATGAATTTTTAATAAATTTAAAATTCAGACAGTGAATAAATGGCCTATGTTCAAATATTTTTATTGACCACATCAATATCAATATTAACGCTTCACAAATGAATCATAGAAGGGCCATTCTACAGAATTGGTTCAAAGTCAGAGTTGGAAACACCTTGAAAGAAAAAAATATATATATTGTATGTATGCAAATTGTATAATATCCAAGGCACACATTTCTAGTAATTGTACAGTTAATTGTCATATTGTATTTTCAGAAAGTTTTGGGATATTTTTCCTCTCCCCAAATTCGTCACTACCGAAACAATAATAAATAATTTAATAATAAAGGCTTACACTGACCTATTAACATTTTGTTTACATCTACCTCGTAAATATAGTTTGCTATTTTTACAAAGTTTTCACAGGTAAATCAATAAATTACAATTTTAACAATATTTCAATTGTCATTCATGACATTTGTTGTATTTTGAATCCAGTGTTACTTTGAAATCAGTATGATAAACTTCATGTCTTTTACAAAGTTAAGGATTCATTAGTTTGGATATACATTGAACCAAACACCATCATAACATCTCAGTTGATAATTCAATATTCTTTACTTTTGACAAAACATCCCGTGTGTCGGTCGTGACTGCACATTTTCGGTATTGACAGTAATGTGTTGGTAGTGACCACATCACAATACAGAATTTTACCTCACATACACTACTAAAATACTAATGATTTGCATAACTGTACTAGAATTGTGTTTATTTTCCCCAAATAAATGATTGTGTGTTCCCTTTTGTCACTACCAAAACAATGACGACATGTTTTGGTTGTGACGGTTTTAGATATTTTTGAGCCTAGCTCAAAGATGCTAATCAGCACATGGTTAGCTAGCACAGTTCTGAACAGTTGTACACAGGGGGGAAAAAAACAAACAAAAAAACTAAATTAACTAAACTAAACTAAATATCAAATAACTCAAAACTATAATGTCACACCCTAACTTCACATGTTTCAGTAGTGACAATTTTAGATACTTTTGAGTCTAGCTCAAAGACGCACATGGTTAGTTCTGAACAGTTCACTTAATTGCAGAAAAAAGGTGTTTGGTAGTGACGTTCCTTAAAGTTACACATAGATTTTCAGACTTTTGAACACCTTTAACTCAAAATGATGGTACCTATCTACTGTGAAAGACAGGCTATGAGAGGGAGGGACACAGGAATTTTCCTGATCAAAAATGTAGGGATGTGGTTAAAATCAGTCTCAGCAAGTGGACTAAAACAAACACTGTTTCGGTAGTGACATGAAAATGCAGGACACATTTTTTACATAAAGTTTCATGATTTAAAAATATAAAAATATATATTATTTAACTTTTAATTTTTTTTTTTTTTTTTTTTTTTAAGAAAAAGTTTACATTTAGGGGTTAGAGTTTGGGACAGCCACCTCCCAACTGAAAGTACCTAATAAATGATGATTTTATATATTAAGCTTCTGTTATCTACTGAACCCCACAATATTTATATATATAAAAAAAAAAATTATATATAATTTTTTTTTTTTAATATTGTGGGGTTCAGTAGATAACAGAAGGATCTTAGTTAACATCTAAAATTTGAATACTTGTGTTTTTTGGTTGTGGGACAGCAGGTTGCACCAATTCTGTAGAACGGGCCAGTAATGGAAAAAAAACAAAACAAAACAAAAAAAGAAACACTTCAAGTAAACATTACTCAGGATGGAATTTACAAAAGATAAGTATTAGCAATACAATATTATAATATTTATAAGTGTTACTTAAAAAAAATTAAGTAATAAGTTTAAATTTATTAAAAGATTTAAATGAACCAAACTGAACATTAGTTATCTGACCAAATGTCAAACAACCGACTCTCCGCATTCTGATGAATCACAAAGAAAATTAGAATTAAAACTGACTGGTTGTTTGAATGGTATGTCATACTTATTTTTAAGAAATGGTATGATGCTATTTCAATTGAATACTGTAAATAAAAGTGGACAATCAATGTGTGGAAGTAAAAGATAAATTATGTGGCACATATATACTAATCATGGTCTTAACTGAAGTAACACCATCAACTTAACAAAAACTTGCATTACTTCATTTAAAAAAACAATAGCAGCAGTATTTAAAAAAAAAAAAAAAAAAAAAATTCAGTGACATGTAGCATAAGGCCTCTTAGGAACACTTTTGAGGTTAACTCACCTTTGGAAGAGTCAGGTACTGGCAAACCAAACCTAATAAAACAAAAATAAGATTAAGATATATGGATGCTTTAAAACAAACATCACACATACAAAGGTTTGTACATCCATCTTTGTGAGGATATTCATCGGCATAATGCAGTCCCCAGCCCCTTATCCCAACCTTACCCATCAAAACGCTTAACCATCCCTAACCCTTACTAGGCTTGTAAGGGTTTGATTACATCGATTACATTACTTGCCAACGGCAGCACCGCCCCTTCTGTCTTTTTGCTTTTTTTTATAGGAATAATAAAAAAAAAATAAAAAAAAATAAAGTTCAATTGGACAACAGACACTACAAATATAAATGGAAAGCGTCTGCACTGCCTCATATACAGCACAAGCTGCAGAGTCGCAGCAGGAGTCAGAAGAGCTTTTCACAGTGCGCTTAACCCCGGGTTATCGTCGTTCTACACACTGCTTTTAACCTTGGGTAAAGGAACGTTTTCACACTTGTAATTTAGAAGCGGGGTTAGCACCGCTTTTTACCCAGGGTATTAACTCTGCGTTGCGGTGCCAAACTTGTACAGTGTGAAACAATCCTGTGTTAGAATGTTACAACAGATAACACACACACACACACACAAAAAGCCCATCTCAGCGAGTATCCCAGTAAATCTAGTCGGTTATGTCTTAAATGAACGTAAACAATAGAGAAAGGTGTGTATCAGTATATTGGATCCGTGCATTAGGTCTTAAAGTGGCAGAAGCCTAAAATTTCTGCTGCTGTCTGTGCTTGTAATGTTAGTCAAAGGGCAAAGAAAAACAATTATGCACTGCTCTTGACGGAATAACTTTTGTAACTTTAATAAGGATTAATCTACGTTTAATTTATACAGCGAAGACTATCTAGTGTTATTTTACATTTGACTACTTTATTCAGTTTCTCTACCTGAAAACTACTGTTACTGGTCTTTAATAATGTTTTAAATGTATATTAATTAGGCTAATAGTTTTAGCTGTAGTATCAAAATTGAAATTTTTACTGGTATCTAATATTTTGGTGTCATAACTGCCTGTTTTTGAATAAAAAATGGTTTCATGGCTGGTAAATTTTAAGTCACCGGCCATTATCAGGTGTGGCAAAAAGTTAGTTTTAGGCCCTGTGCGCAACAGATCCTGAACGTCATTGACAGATATCTTGTAAATTGTGCATTCAGTACTGAGGCTGCAGTCTATACACAGTAGAATTTAAAAGCGGAAGTAAAAAGCGGGCGAGCATTCAAATCTTAACCCTCAAATAGCTCTTTAAAGGGGTGTCAGAAAGTGAGGGCCAACCAAAAGATCCTCAGGGTCCTCACAAAGATGGTCTAAATTCAAAGATAACTATACAAGTACACACACACACACTTAAAATGTTTTGAAATGTAGTTTCAACAAATGGTTATGTAGATTTCTATCCTTTTACATTCAAATACAGAACTGTGTGAGAATTGTTTTTAACATATTGCTACAAGATAAAAATGTAAAGCTTACGCAAGAAATATAAGCCACACCATAGTAAAGCAATTCTTCAAACAAAATACATTTTCATAATTCTTCATTCTTTGACCCTCATTTAAAAACATTTTTCTCTTTAAAACAGGCAAACCTTGCTGCTCGTGCGGCCTTTTTTGTGTCCACACTCGGTGGAACATTGAAGCGCTCCGCTCTCTTCTGAAGCCTCTGCAATAAACAAAATTGTAATAGTGTAAACAAGAGCACATTTAAAATAAAATGCCTCATGACCACAGGAAGTAAGTCCAATTCATAAACAAAATCACTCTATTGAAATGGACATCTCAGTGAACCAGCTGAAATGGTTCTCCAAATCAAAGTGAATTTATATTCATGATTGATTATTAATTGTTAAACCATTTCATTATTTCAATAGTTGAAGGGTTCAAATAAACAGATGCTTTGCTTGGTCTTAAAATCCCATTTTTTCACAACCTTCTACATTCTTTTGTGAGCTAACACTTTAGAATTATTAAATGATATAAAAGATCCATTACATCATTACCTCACCAACTGCAGCAGGAGGGCTCATCTTGACCAGTTTTTTCTCAGTCACCCTGAAATCATGAGCACAATAAACAAACTGTTCCAAAATGTGTTAACAATAAGCCTCAGACAAAGCTAAACGTTGCTATTTCAAAAAAGTACTCGTGATAAAATACTACAGTTTCTCCTTTGGCACGACAGTTCTCCATTGTTTTGTTGATTACAGTAACTTCACTAAATGGCAGCACCAATCAAAAAAGAAAATACTTTAGGGACAAAGATACCAGTTGAAGTCAGGGGTTTTCAGCTGTCAGCGTGCAGCACCCAATTCAGTTCTCCTGCATCTTACATATCAAAATGCCTGACTTGGCGAGTATTCACATAAAAACAATCGGCTAGGTCTTTAGCGGATGTGCATGTATGTTGGATCTGTGCATTCAGTCTTAGTGACAGCAGCTTAATAAACCTGCTGCAGTAATTTTTTTTTTTTTTTTTTGGAGCAAAAAAGTATAAAATTAAGGTTGAACCACTGTAGTCACATTGACTGTTTTAATGATGTCTTTAGTTCCTTTCTGGGCCTTGAAAGTGGTATTTCTATGCTTTCTATAATCAGAAACCACTCGAATTTATCAAAAATATCTTAATTTGTGTTCCGAAGATGAACATGGGTTTAGAATGACATAAGGGTGAGTAACAGAAATAACAAATTTTATTTTTGGATGAACTAAAATTAACTTTAATGTTAATCCAACAAAAAAAACCAAAAAAAAAACAAAACAAAAACAAACAAAAAAACACACTTGATTTGTTACTTCTTTTATTATCAATTGGTAATAAAATAATTAAATAATTGCTTAAATTGTTCAGTAAAACATTCCAGGATTTCTCTATATAGTGGTTTTCAATGGCTATCAACAGGTTGAAGGTCCAAATTTCAGTTTCAGTGCAGCTTCAAAGGACTCTACACGATCCCAGCCGTGGAATAAGGGTCTTACCTAGTCAAACGATCGGTCATTCTCTAAAATAAATAAATAAATAAAAATGTATATACTTTAACCACATTAAAAAAAACAAAATGAACTTTACTTGAACTTCTGGGAGAAAAAAAAAAAAAAAAAAAAAAAAAAAAGACTTTACAGAGCGTTTACACAGATACACACGGGAGCGTTTGAAAACAGGAGTCTATCAGTGGACCGGTCAAAGTGCTTTCAAATTCAAACACTCCTGTGCGTTGATCATTGTAGCCAATCACAAACATATCTGATGAGCTCGTGAACACAATGGCCAATCAGAGGTGTTCACGAATCCGCTCAACAGCGCTCAAAGCGTCACATTTTTAAAATTTCAGTACAGACTTAGTACCATAGTCTGTACTTTTGACAACACAAATCAGAAGGGAAGCCCACTGTCTTTGAAAAAACCTGGTTTAAGTGCCTAATTGCAAAATTAGCTTTATGTTAGCCTGACACAAATGTTGAAGTACAACATTTGCTGATGTATTAAGGAAGACATCTTTAATTAGAAATGTAAAAAAAAAAAAAAAAAAAAAAAAAAAAAAAGACATACGTTTCAGGTGGACTAAACTCCTCTTTCTGCTCAGCGTTCTCTTCTTTAGCAAAGGACTCCTAAAACACATGTGAAGTATGTTATGTTGAGCAAAGCAATCACTGTGACTGTTTGTACCATCTGGAATTTTACACAAGAAACCTTTTGTCAATTTACACTTAGTATTAAAAGCGATCTCAGGCGATCCGATGGGCTCAAACCTTTCGTGATCTGATTAATGGGAAACAAAGAGCGGCAGGGAGAAATGCATGTGACCACACAGCTTTATAGTGTAAACTCTGATTTGTTTTGATGCTTCCTGATCAACAAAGTACCGCCTACTCACCGGTCAATCATCCACCACCCTCTGTTATTCTTAAAAATAAAACTATATGTGAAGTTTGTCAAGAAAACTAGGACTGGGCAATATGATGAAATATCTTGGCGACAAAAAGTGTCCTGCCATATGTAAATATAGCCATTTTAGAGCAATAAAGAAAGATTCATGAATGGCAAAAGGAATGGGATGTGACTGATGTTAAAAGTCAATGTTATTAAGGGCAATAAGCTTTGAAAAAAAAAAAAACTTAATGTAGTATTTAAAAACCAGAGAGACCAAAACCTGGCTAAAAACAGATGATTACTTTAAAGTCGGCATGAAGTTGCGATAGGCTTGTCTTCCCTATTGTGATGTATATCCGAGTGAAACAGCTTCTTGAACAAGAATAAAATGTAGGACAGGACAGGATATTGTCTGTGGGAAAATCGATCGGATGTTTGTGGTTTGCGACCGTTCGATCTCATGTGAGTGATAGGTCGACCAATCAAGCGACAGTTATTTTGATTTTTAGATTACTAGGCACACAAATTTAAACTAAAAATAACAATGTACACGGATTAATCATTTATAATAAATACCGCAAATCCCAAAATTAGAATCAATTATTTGGATTTCATAGTGACTTTAAATGAGTCGACACCCCCAGTGATTGTTATAAAACATGCGCCTCGTCCGAAAGGCAAAGGGCAAGGAGTGTTGCTTAAATTTCTAGTCATATTCTCAGTGTTACTCAGAGGTTTCAAGTACAGTTCTTCTGAAGGGATGGTGCTTTATATTACGCTATCTAGCGTGAAAAAAATCCCCTTTGACACAAGAAATAACTGGCTACTGCACACTCAGACTTTATCAAAGAGTTAAGTCTGACTGACAAAAATTAATGCATATAATCATACCTGGTAAGGCAACTACAGGGAAAACTATGCGCTTTTTTCATACTTTATTCCATATGTGATTTATTAACACACAGTAAGTGACAGTCTATGTGATGCATGCAGTCGTGAAATCAGAGACCCTCCCCTCGAAATCTGTTCACGGCTACTTGTGATCAGCCAAGACAGATCTTAATACCAAGTGTAAACTGGAGGAGCACTTCAGAGTGTACACACACAATGCATTGCTATTAAATAAAGTAACACTGGAGCTACTAAATTCAGTGTGCAGCAATTTTAGCTTTTGCCTTGAGAATACTATGGAAATGCACTACATCCAGGATATCTTACCTCACCCTCACCATCACCCTCACCATCACCATACACTCCCAGAACTTCCTCTTCATTCACTTCTTCTACAAAAAAAAACATTTTAAATGTTAAAGCTGCAAGCCGTGAGTTTTGCCTCTTTGTCGCCATCTCTGTTCGAAGCCTACAATTGCAGTTATTTTGCAGCATTATCATCTTTACATGGGTTGTGCATCGACACGGCTCCTCAGAGGAGAATGTTTTGAGGAGAATGTGTGGCTGTCAGTTACCGCACCAGTGGATACTGTACTTCAGAATCATGGAAGTATTACCATAATAAGAATTTATCAGAAAATGTCATCTGAACAATTAAGTAACAAATTTGCCACTTTTGTTCTGACCAACTGAGGGGAAAAAAACCCCATTACAATAAATCGCATTACTAATGATGATTAAATCTAACGATCGCTTAGCTCGGATCACATCAAACCGTGCAAATTATTATTATTGTTATACTTTCTCAAATTGTTAATGTTAACAACATCAGCAGTGCGTGACATGTACTTAGTGTGTATTAGCACCTTTAGATTTTAATTTCTGTACAGTCTAATGAATCCGCCATCAAAATTAAAAGTTACTCCAGCTGCTGTGAGAAAAGGCTATAAATGATCCTGGGACTCGTTCTTTATGTAATCAGACGTGACCTAATGGCGCAAAGATGAACAGATGCAGGCTCCAATTTCCTGTGGAAACCTACCAGTACCACTTAAATTAGAAAACATTACAAGATTACAGTTATGAATCGGGCTAAGGTAAGGGAAAGGTTTTGAACACTGGCTGTTTATGTACTTGCTCAAAAATTGATTTTGGATAACCAAAAAGAGTTACGGACTGCAGTTTTAAACAAGCAGGGTTTAAAATTAACACCCGCCAACCTGCCAATTGCAGGTGAAAATAAACCATGGCAGGTCACGCATATAGACTCACTATCTAATCTGGTGTATGGTAGGTTATGATTCATAAATTATTTTTGACCGCTTTGAGGGAGGATTATTAAACATTAGCAACATAAAGCGTAAAGAGGGCCGCACAGTGAGAGAAGTGTGTAACCGTCCTCTATGATTTACATTCACATTTACAAAGAGAAAAAGGGAGTAAACTAACAATAGGGACAGTATTACACTTTGATATGAGACATCTAAGAACATAATTGTAATGATATCTGTTAAAGAACTGGACCATGAAGTAAAATATATTGCATTAGAAAACACATACCATGATCTTCCAGGTAAGCCTGCAGCCGGGCAATCAGATCGGCTTTATTTCCTTTGGCATCCAGCCCTCGAGCAGTACATTCTAGCTTCAGCTCAGCCAACTGAGGAGATTATTAATGACTGGAGTGACATTTATGAACCACAAATAACACATCTACTGTATCAGAACCTATGCTTTGTCAGTCCATAAAAAGCTGGCATCTGAACAAACATGGCTACTTCTATATTGATAAAGTCCTAACAAACTAAACTGAATGAAATATGAAATTTCTACTTTTCTAGCAAGAAAGAATAAAAGAAAGAAAGAAACAGACAGACAGGCAGAGAGAATGAGACAATGTGACAAAGACTTTTTTTCACGGTGTCGTTTAATTTAAGACTGAAATTTATGGATGAAAAAAGTGAAAGACCAATAAATGAAACATGTCAACTACGACGTTAAATAACAAGTAAACAAAACTAATATATTAGCTCATGATACAGTTGGTGGTGTCAAATTCTAACGAGCTTATCTCAGTAAACAGTTTAATTGGCTATATAGCCAACACGTTGTTTACGCCCAAAAAAGCTGTTTAGGAAAGCAGCTGTCTGGGTGTTGGTGGACTATGATGGTAAAAATCGTTAACTTGTTTTTAAGACTATGATGCCTATTGTTACAACTCTTTTTTTTAGATATAGAGTAAAGAAGAACGTGTGCTGTTGGGTTTAATTTTTTTTTTTTTTTTAGTTAATAAACCACTGCAAGAGTAGACTGTAGTAATGTTATCTGAATGGTGGGGAACAACGTAAAAGTCGCGTTTTTAGATGAGTAACTAATGAATGAACTAATGCTGTTTAGGTAAACGTACTCATGTTTTAAAGAACGAAAGAAACACAGAGACTACAGTCAAAACGCTGTCTGGCTATAAGAAGCTCGCTGGATTTCAAGAAACAGAAGTGCTGAATGAACCTTGAGACGTTAAATCTATTATCACTTAATCATTACAATTCAACTAAGCACCACTTACTGTTACAGTCATATTCAAACACTAAGTAGAAAGTTAAACTGTCCTTTGTACTAGTCTCTTACCTTGAGTTTATGCAGCTCCACGACTTCCGCCATTTTCTTGAAGAGGTTTGTATTTGGAAGTCTGCTTCCTTCCGGTTTTAACGTGATTCATTTTGCGCTGCAGCGCCACCGGGCGGTCAGGAGACTGGGACAAAGCTTAATGTTGGACTTTAGTTAAAGTGATTGTTCACCCAAAAATGAAAATTCTGTCATCACTTACTCACTCTCAAGTTGTTTCAAACATGTATGAATTACTTTCTTCTGCTGAACACAGAAAAAGATATTTTGAAGAATGTCGATAACCAAATAGTTGACCATTGACTTCCATAGTATTTTTTTTTACATACTGAGGAAGTATGTATGTATTTTTTTATGATTGATTATTACTGTGAAGCTGCTTTGAAACAATAATCTGTAATGTATTAAGCGCTGTATAAATGACTTGACTCTTAACAGAGCGTGCACACAAATATGCATTAAAACAGCAGTCTAATCTATCAGCAGGTAATGATGGATGTAAATCAAAATTATGACATGCTAAGTCATTGTATGTTTTTCTGAAAGTTATATTTAAAAAAAAGTAAATTATGACAAAAAGTCATGACATGAGATTTTAATCTCACAATCGACTTTTTAATCTCATAATTATGATATAAAACTAAAAAATTAGGGTATAGTATTCTTAATTTCTACTTAATATGTCAATTATTACTTAGCATGAATAATAGTATCTCATAATTTCCACTTTTTACTTCATAGTTATGATATAAAAGTCAAAATTAGGGCATCTCATAATGTAAATTTTTTATATCATAATTATAATATGAAAGTCAAAAAATAGGGTAGAGTATTTTGACTTAATATGTCAATTATTAGTATGTCATATTTTTGACTCTATCTCATAATTTCAACTTTTTACGTCATAGTTATGATATAAAAGTCAAAATTAGGGCATAGTATGCCATCATTTCGACTTAATACATCATAATGATTACATATGTCATATAATTTTGATTTTACCTCATAATTTCAATCCTTTATGTCACAAGTATGATATAAAAGTAAAAAATAGGGCGTAGTATTCATAATTTCGACTTAATATGTTAATTGTTACTTATTATGAATAATTTTGGGCGGAGTATTTCAACTTAATATGTCACTTACTGCTTAATATGTTATATTTTCGACTTTATGACATAAAAGTCAAAAATAGGGCGTAGTAAATGTCACAATTTCGACCTAATACGTCATAATTATTACATATGTCAATTTAGATTTTATCTCAAAATTTCTACTTTTTACGTCATATTTATGATATAAAAGTCAAAAATATGGCGTAATAATTTTCACAATTTCAACTTAATATGTCATACTTATTTTTTTATTTTTTTTTAATGATTTTTTTCTTAAGTGTACGAAATAAACTTCCATAAGAATAGCGCCGAACAGAGTCAGCCAAAACTGTTTTACATTATTATAGTTTGAACTGATGATGCTCGTGCGTTCGTTTGCAGCCCAGCAGAACCGTAAAGAGGGCGGACGTTATTTTTTTTCGCTCAGTTCATTGGTTAGACATAAGACAAGTTTTTTTTAAGTGTGGTCGGTTTTTACGTAATGTGGGAGGACTTTGTCGTTTCACTCAGTTCATTGGTTTACGGTAGGCTGACGTTTCTTATTTTGGTCGGAGGGCGGGGCCTGTTTTTTGTGCTTTGTCGCGAGGGCGTGTTGTTTGAAACGCGGGAATTGGCGGTATTGATGTTAAGTTGTGACATGACTTTCGGTCGCCTGTTTTTTTTTTTACGTATTAAATAAACGGTTTTAATGTTTTTGATCGCCGTTGTGCAACTAAAAGTACTCTCGCCAACACATCTGTTGTTTTAAATAGATTTAGAGTGGACGTTTCCCCGGAAAAGGGGGAGTTTGACATGGAGTCCTTTCAGAAAGTGGAAAAGATCGGAGAGGGGACATACGGGGTGGTTTATAAAGCCAAGAATAAAATCACTGGAGAGACTGTTGCGCTGAAGAAAATTCGATTAGACACGTAAGTGTTTGTCATTTGTTTTTGTGTAGTCGAGAAGCCATTCAGATTTAAATAACTCGCATACAGTCACACTCTAAACGGTGTGTTTTATGTTTATGAATGATAAAACGGGATATCTTTAGTGATTTACGAGTATAAGTGCTTATGAAAAATCAGTTCACCTCTTAGAGAGACGATCTGTCAAAGCTGTTGCACTGGATATTCTGTTCAAGCAGAAAATGCTAACACTTTACAAAGTTTCACTTTGTTAACATTAGTTAATGTCATGAAAAAATAATAAACCTTTTTTACTGAAGTTGTTAATATAGATTCATAAATGTAGTGCTGTTCATTGTTAATTCATGTTTGTTTATAATGCATTAACAATGTTAATATACACAGATCAGGCATAACATTATGACCACCTTCCTAATATTGTGTTGGTCCCCCTTTTGCTGCCAAAACATCCCTGTCCCGTCGAGGCATGGACTCCACTAGACCCCTGAAGGTGTGCTGTGGTATCTGACACCAAGATGTTAGCAGCAGATCCTTATGTCCTGTAAGTTTCGAGGTGGAGCCTCCATGGTTCGTACTTGGTTGTTCAGCACATCCCACAGATGCTCGATCGGGGCATTTGGAGGCCAAGTCAACACCTCAAACTCGTTGTTGTGCTCCTCAAACCATTCCTGAACCATTTTTGCTTTGTGGCAGGGAGCATTATCCTGCTGAAAGAGGTCACAGCCACCAGGGAATACCGTTTCCATGAAAGGATGTACATGGTCTGCAACAATGCTTAGGTAGGTGGTATGTGTCAAAGTAACATCCACATGGATGGCAGGACCCAAGGTTTCCCAGCAGAACATTGCCCAAAGCATCACACTGCCTCCGCCGGCTTGCCTTCTTCCCATAGTGCATCCTGCTGCCATGCGTTCCCCAGGTAAGTGACGCACACGCACCTGACGATCCACGTGATGTAAAAAAAAACGTGATTCATCAGATCAGGCCAGCTTCTTCCATTGCTCTGTGGTCCAGTTCTGATGCCCACTGTTGGCTCTTTCGGCGGTGGACAGGGGTCAGCATGGGCACCCTGACTGGTCTGCGGCTATGCAGCTCCATACACAACAAACTGCGATGCACTGTGTATTCTGACACCTTTCTATCAGAACCAGCATTATCTTCTTGAGCAATTTGAGCTACAGTAGCTCGTCTTTTGGATCGGACCACACGGACCAGCCTTCGCTCTCCACGTGCATCAATGAGCCTTGGCCACCCATGACCCTGTCGCCGGTTCACCACTGTTCCTTTCTTGGACCACTTTTGACAGATACTGACCACTGCAGACCGGGAACACCCCACAAGAGCTGCAGTTTTGGAGATGCTCTGACCCAGTCGTCTAGCCATCACAATTTGGCCCTTGTCAGACTCACTCACATCCTTACACTTTCCCATTTTTCCTGCTTCTAACACGTCAGCCTTGAGGACAAAATGTTCACTTGCTGAATAATATATTCCAACCACTAACAGGTGCCATGATAAAGAGATAATCAGTGTTATTCACTTCACCTGTCAGTGCTCATAATGTTATGCCTGATCGGTGTATACAACTCGAAATTTAAAATGTGTGTGTGGAAATTAATAAACCTAGATTGATAAATGTTATATTGCTCATTGCTTTTTTGTGATACCTGATTTAACTAATCTTAAAGGGGTGGTTCACCCAGAAATGAAAATTATCCCATAATTTACTCACCTTCAAGCCATCCTAGGTGTATATGACTTCCTAGCTTTATAATGTGAGTGAATGGTACCTTAGATTTTAACCCCCCCTCCAAAAAGTGCATCCATCCATCATAAAAGTAATCCATACAGCTCCAGGGGGTTAATAAATGCCTTCTGAAGCGAAGTGATGAGTTTTTGTAAGACAAATATCCATATTTATAACTTTATAAACTATAATCAGTGGCTTCCGGTAACGGCCGTACACGAGTCTAGTTCCAGCGGAAGAGTGACCTTTGACCCAACGCGTGATGTAGGAGTAGCATAAACTGAGGTGAGAGTAGATGCCTCTCGCTGTTCAAACAAGTAGGGCTGGGCAACAAACTCAAGCTCCTCTTCTCTTTTATTTGTGAGCGGTGTTTTGTTTTGCTCTATCCTTTGGATTCCCTCTTTTTGGGGACTTTAGAATCTAAGGTACCGTTCACTCCCATTATAAAGCTTGGAAGAGCCAGGATATTTTTTAATATAACTCTGATTGTATTGAAAGAAGATAATCGTATACACCTAGGATGGCTTGAGGGTGAGTAAATAATGGGATAATTTTTATTTTTGGGTGAACTATCCCTTTAACTAATTTAACGGTTTCATAGGCTGTTAGATGATGAGGTACATTAGTCATATAAACAGATGTTTGTCTTATTTGTTGGATGTGTTTGACTGACATGATTATTTGTTTGGTTTCAGGGAAACTGAAGGCGTTCCCAGCACTGCCATACGTGAGATCTCTCTGCTAAAAGAGCTCAATCACCCAAACATAGTCAAGTATGAGCAATGTCTAAAACCTTAGTCCTATTCATGATTTTAACCAGTGCATAACTAGTCCTGTGTTCACATCATGATGTAGAGTAAACAAACTTCTTAAGTCTCACAGTGGCTGTTTTCTCGCCCACAGATTGCGTGATGTGATACACACAGAAAATAAGCTTTACTTGGTGTTTGAATTTCTTCACCAAGACCTGAAGAGGTTTATGGACTCATCCTCTGTTTCTGGCATATCTTTGCCTCTGGTGAAGGTGAGTTTAGAGCTGTGCTGCAAGTCTTAATGCACAGATCTGATCTTTTGACCATATCAGATTTTTTTTTATTTATTATTTGTCCCACCTGTTTACATTACCTTTAGACACGACTGGTAGCTGATATCTGTGTTTACATTAATCCCTGCCCAAAATGTTGTTGGTGATCGCTTTACTATGCAACATGGTTGACACTCAGATTTTGAATGGCTGTACTAAAATTATTTATATAATTCACATCAGGTGGCCGTGATTATTTGCCAGCATAGATTAGTTAAAAGCTGTCATGCATGTTTGCAGTGCAAAATCTTGACTGAACGGATATAGACCTGGGGTCCATTCTTCATACCTCGAGATGATTTGACAGATGCTAGATCTTCTAATCGTGATAACTGATCTCTGGCTAATTTGGTTCTTCAAACGAATTTGTGGATTGGATTAAAATATCAGGATTAAGTTGTGTGAGATTACTGCTCGTTCTCGTGTTCCTTGAAAAGGGCAGATGTAACCAGCAATGCAGCGACTCGCTGGCGGCAAGACATCATATAATTACACCTGCGAAAAACTTGATGAATTTCTGGACCTTTTATAATGAAAAAGCCAAGCGAACAAAATGACAGAACATAAATGTTATAATATATATAAATGAAATGTGCACTTTTTAAAATTTTTTTTTTACATGATTCCCAATTATTTAGATTCACAAGCACTTGTACAGTAATGACATTTTTATTTCAATGTTGTAATTCGCAATTCATTTTATTTATTAGTTACATGACAGCCTTAATTAAAGTTTTAAGATCAAGATCGAGTTATCTGCATCTCTTGCGCCGCATCAAGCCATTCCCATAATAGCCGTCACCACTCAAATTAATACACGGCTCAGAACTGTACAGCGTGTAGGACTCCAATACAATTGTAAAGTAATTATTCCATCACGAATAAAACTTTCAATGAGTAAAACTGGCTGTGTCTATAGTATTATAGAGCAGTGGTTCCCAACCTTTTGTCCATGAAGCCCCCCTCTATACATATAAGAAACCCTGAGGACACCCCCCCCCCCCAAAAAAACAAAACAAAACAAAAACAAACAAACTAACAAACAACAAAAAAACATGCAAATTCACTCTCTACCAAAAGGTGGTGCTTATGGAACAGCAGCAATACACTGCAAAAAATGCTTTTTTTACTTAGTATTTAAATATCTAAAAAAAAATCCAGATGCTTTTACTAGATAAGTAAAATTACATAAGATATTTTTTCTTGTTTTCTGGGAAAAAAATCAAAATGATGTGGGTTTTTGCTTAAAACAAGCTTAATTATCTGCCAATGGGGTAAGAAAAATAATCTTGTTTCTTGTTACTGTCCCAAACAGAATCATTTTACTTATCTAGTAAAAACAACTTGATTTAAGAATTCGTAGATATTTAGACTAAACAAGACAAAATATTTGTATAATTTCTAGCCCTTGCCTTAGTCACTACTAAATATATTTATGGAAATGAGATATAAAAAACCCCCTGTACAGCTGTGACCAGCTGTTCAGCTGAGATTTTGATGTTTTGTTATGGAAAGGCCGAAGCTGATCGGTTGGTTCTTGTCACATGACCTGCGGTGCGCTTGCAGCATTCTGAAAAGTTGAGATGTTTTCATCTCGCACCGCATTTCAAACGCACCGCATGCACGTTGCGACCGTGTCGCTTCCATTATGCCCTGCGTCTACATTTGAAATAACTGACTTGCGCGCAGAAAAGACGCAATATGTCAACGGCCCATAAAAGAAAATGTCATCGAAACTTTTGTGAAGTAAGTCAGTTCCTTCAGAAATGCATTCATATAAGTCCCCACCCCAATTTAATATGTAGAATTGTCTTCCAATATTCTGACGATCACAACAGTAAGCTTGCTCTGCCCCGTACAGTATTTTATCTGATCTTCTCTTTGCGTCCGTCTTCAGCGTGTCCCATCTCTGGCCTCCACACGTCCACACAAATTACATTTTGGGAAATGATTGTAATGCATTTTTGTGTGCAAGTCCGGGACAAAAAAATGGAACTGGTTCTGATTGATGGTCGGTAGACCGGTGCATCTCTACTACTGGCAACCCTTCACCTGAAGCTCTAATGAGAAGAACATGCTCACAAAGAAGAGAAGAGAGTGGAAAAATTCTTGATTTTTTTTTTTTATTTTATTTTTTTTAATAATAAATAGTTTTAACCATACACGTTTTCACTGTGTTAATGTATACGCAGCTGCTGCTGACTTTTCATTTTTGCCGCAGCTCTCACAGCTGGTGTGAATAAGCTCGCGTCTTTTGCGTCATAAAAATGTGATCGGTTTATGTGATCGGCAAGCTGAGAGACCACGTATAGAATCAAAGGAAGTAATTGACAACATTTTCGTATAAGTGGCCGATCATTTGGAACATTCCTAGAAACTAGAAACAAAAAGGTTTTTCGTATCCATGTTTGACCCCAAAGCATATAACGACGTACGAAGAACAGGCATCTGAAAATAACTATTCACACTCTGCACAAACACTTGAATAGCCCACATTTTTCTAGGTTAAGTTAAAGCAAGCAGCCATGTAAAGTGTCTACTACTTGCATGTTTTAGGTGTATATGTATAAAATGCTGCCTTTTATCAATTTTCAGGTTTCTTGTTTTGTTTGTCCCATAGATGGCTCAGCTAAACAAGCCTATAAGAGACTATTAACTACTATTATTCTTTTTAATTATAGGCCTACTAATGTCTAATTAAAACGTCTACAAATTTATAAAGTGGTGAACCACTGAAATTTCAAAAAGTTTCCAAACACTTATCACATAACGAAGCCTCGTTTACTGAAATCATGTGACTTTGGCAGTTTGATACATGCTCCGAACCACTGATTTGAAACAAAAGATTCATAAAGCTTCATGAAGCAGTGTTTTGAAATTGCCCATCACTAGAAGTCGTTGAATAAAGTCGTTTTTTTTTTTTGGCGCACAAAAAGTATTCTTGTTGCTTCATAACATTAAATTTGAACCACTGTAGTCACATGAACTGTTTTAAATAGGTCTTTAGTAGCTTTCTACGCATTGAAAGTACTCGCTGGTCTGGTTATGGTAAGGGGCGTTACATTTCTGACAAACTAAGAAGTAGACCAATCACAACAGACTGGAGCTGGCTGACCAATCAGAGCAAACTGTGCTTTTTGAAAGGCAGGTTTTAAAGAAACTGCATTCAGACAGAGGGTGTAAACAGGTACTGCAACAATGTTAATTATAAGAAAAATTAGCTTTTTGAACATTTCATGATGTAAGCATGTTCTAGTTGATCCCATAAGCAACTTGAGCATAATAAGATCCCTTGAAGCAGCAAAATTTGTTTATATTAAAATTGTGGTCTAGAGGTCAGTTTTGGCTCTGAGGAGCTAGAACTAGGACCATCCTGTGCCGCGTTTATGTAAAAAAACAAAACAAAACAAATTTGAATAATTTATTGTACATTAAAGGGATGTGCCGCCCCAATGCCACATTTTTGCACATGTGAAGGGGCCTGTTTTACATGAAATTTGGGACAGAGGTGAAGTACAAAGCCATGTTTACAAAAGAAATAATAGTTTAGGAACCAAACGTTACATCGTGAATATGTGGAAATATTTGGATTCATGCACAAGTCTGCGTGGACACAAAACATTTCTGTATGAACAGATGTTTAACTTGTGCGTTTCAGTTTTTATCTCTCCTCATATTCAACTTAAACACAATTTGTGCTTGTTAGACAAGATAAGGCATATCAAGTTTATTTGTATAGCTCATTTCCTACATGCTGATAATTCAGTTTCACTTTAAGTTTGTTTAGGATTTGTGTTTATAATGTTGTTAATGATAAATGACACCATGATTTGTTTTGTTTTTTTATACTTTTATTTTTAATTCTTGTTCTGTATACCAATAACTTTAAATGATTTTTGAGGAGTGAGGGGAGCAAAAATGCAAATTTACAGTTATTTACTGGTATTTGTCGTTATTCCTGAATATAATAAAAAATGTGACTTAAGGCCTTTTTACACCTGGTCACTTAATGCGTTTTCTCTGATTGGATCGGTATCTGATCGTGAAAAGACCAGATGTAAATGTCCTCCCTTTGAGACTGATTTAAATCTGATCACTCAAATCACTTCAGGAGGTGGTCTGGGACGCATTCCAGACAAAATTCATCTGGTTGTTGAAACCACATGTGTAAATTTTACTCTTCTTAAAATGGTGAAAAATAAATGTGAGAGTGTGTTATAGGCTATATGACGTTATAGACCAATATGACAGCGCTACTGCAGCATGCTTTGCCGTAGCTGAGAATCTCATTAGCAAACTGACGTGAAAACTGCCGCAAATGAAATTTAAAGTTTGACATCGCAGACGCTCAACACACAATCATCTTCATTATAAGTAGTGAGACTTAAGGATTGCATTGACGTAATATTCGTTGATGTGAACTCTTTTAAATTTGCATATAGAGTGGGAATTGAAGATCGCATATGTGGCCAAGTGTAAATGGAAGAGTTTTAACGAATCAGATAGCTATCCGATCAGTAAAAATGCATGAAGTGACCAGGTGTAAATAGGCCCATACACTGATGTGACTTGTCTGGGGTTTTTTCTCTCTCAACAATGAAAGTTTGTCCTGGTGTGACCTACATTTGGGTGTGACGTATTACTATTAGGTTACAATGCTTTTGGGAAATGCAGCCCACTACTGTTAAACATCCGAGAAGGTGTAGTAATAATGTGGGGAATAATGTGTCTAATGTCTGTCTATTTGTTCAGAGTTACCTGTTCCAGTTGCTCCAGGGATTGGCCTTCTGTCACTCCCATCGGGTTCTTCACAGGGATCTTAAACCCCAGAATCTCCTGATCAATGCTCAGGGCGAGATCAAACTGGCTGACTTTGGTTTGGCCAGAGCATTTGGTGTACCTGTACGGACTTATACACATGAGGTGAGAGGCAGAAACATTGCTCTGGAGTTTTCAAACATATGCTCAGTGTGTTTCAATCCTAAATCAGGTGGAATCATATAGTGCATAACAATGGGTTTGCTACAGTTGAAACCTTTTCAGGTGTTCACTGGGAATTAGAGCTGCACAATTCTGGATAAATTGAGAATCACAATCACGATTCTCCCACGATTCTGAATAGACAACTGAATAATGTTAATGACAAAAAATAGACTGCAGCAATTAACATTATTTAAAAAATATTTAAATATTTACACACTCACGCTCCAAATTTTTATATGTAGGATTACCATCATATTTAATGTTTTAAAAATAGGCTAGTTAAATAAAATAGCAAATAACATATTTTCCTGTGGTACCGAAATTGGTACAGAGAACCGTACAATTTTAATGGTATTGGTACTGACTACTGGAATTTTGGTACCGTGACAGCACCACTCATGTCGTTCCACACCTGTAAGACCTTTGTGTATCTTTGGAACACAAATTACGATTTTTTTTGATGAAATCCGAGAGGTATCCATAGACAGCAATTTAACGACCACTTTTAAGGTTCAGAAACTAAAGACATCATTAGGAAACAGTTGACGTGACTGCAGTGGTCCAACCTTAATGTTATGAAGCGATGAGAATACTTTTTGTGTGCAAAAACAACAACTTTATTCAACAATATCTTCTCTTCTGTGTCATTCTCTTACGCTGTTTATGATCAGCGCTTCCAGGTTCTACATCAGAACACTGACTCATTATTGGCCGACGCTGTTGACGTGAGCAGCACGACGCATGAGTGTGATACTGACACAAGAGTCGGCCAATAATGAGTCTAAACTATCTAAACAGTGGAGCTTTTGTTCACTGTTGATCACTATTAAAAAAAATGTGAGGAGTTTATTGAATAATCTTAGTGCCTTTCTCAATTCTCATTATTTCTTGTCTAACCAGCACTAAATCAACAAACGTTATCATATCAAGCCCAAAAAATAGAATAGATACTTAATGTTGCACAAAATAAGGTTCTGTGACCCTTAAAAAAAAAAAAAAAAAACTTAAAATGGAGACTCTCTTTATCTCTACTTTTTAAAGACAATTCAGAACACAAAATAAGATTAAATTATAATATGAAAAAAACAAGTTAATCTATGTAACATTTGTGTGCAACAAGCCTACATAGATTACTATTAAGGAATCAAAATTATATTCTTAGATCCTTCATGACTCTTTTGTCCTGTGTAAATATAAAATTATTAATGAATTGCTATTGTTATTATCCATCTTTGCATGTGTGGATGACCATGTACTTAAGCTACCATCATAGACGCAGGACAAACTGATCTGTAACTGCCTTAATTTGATTCTTTTTCATAGGTGGTAACTTTGTGGTACAGAGCTCCAGAGATTCTCCTGGGATGTAAATATTATTCTACAGCTGTTGACATCTGGAGTTTGGGCTGCATCTTTGCTGAAATGGTATTATTATTTGTTTTATGTACACATCTTATCATCTTGCTTTTATTGATTGCTTAAGATGTTTATTTACTGGCTTTTCATACCAGATTACTCGGAGGGCATTGTTTCCTGGAGACTCTGAAATAGACCAGCTCTTCCGAATATTTCGAACACTGGGCACTCCGGATGAATCTATATGGCCTGGAGTCACCTCAATGCCAGACTACAAACCCTCCTTTCCCAAGTGGGCACGACAGGATCTGTCTAAAGTGGTGCCCCCTCTGGATGAAGATGGCAGAGACCTCCTTGGGGTAAGAGGGCAACAAAGTTTATCTAGTATCACAGCCTAACTGGGGTTGGTTAAGCTGCTTTGTTAACATTTATTGAGCTGCTTGTAGTTTGACAGGATGCAATCAAGCACTACAATACAGCAAAAACTACTAGCCTAATTAATGTAAATTTAAAACATTATTGAAGACAAGTAAACAGTAATAAAATAAGAACAAATAATCCAATTACAAATAGCACACATACGACAGAACAAAAGATACAAATGAAATAAACAGTGTTTTTCAGGTACGTTTTGTGTAAAGTAATCAAATGTAAAAATAACAGTATATAATCTTCACTGTATAAATTAAATATAAATTAATCTTTAAAGTTGCAAAAGTCATATATGTAACCGACCATTTGCACCGTGCACACACAATAAAATTAAATATGATTTGTCCACGTTCAATGTGCATTGCTGCTTGTTTTTTGAGAGAAGTTACACAGATCAGCTGGCTTTAACTTTTCTACATGTACTTTGAAGTCTATATTTATTTGGATATGGTATTTTTTCTTTAAAGAATGTATTTAGTAAATTTATGTATACATTTAATAGCTTTAAGGATTATGATTTGTATTTGGAATATATATTTTTGATGTCTATGGCTTTTCTCATACATTGAATATATTTTGTATATTTGATTTATGACTTGTTTTTTCAATTGACTTCAATACACATAAGAGGAATAATGGTTAATGTGTTTTAGAATAGTATGGTAGAAGGTCTATCAGTCTGGAGATCAGCTGTGTGACCTATATGTAGACACTGATGTGATATTGAAAGTATTTTGTCTTTTCACTGACTTTTTGAAGATACTTTTCTTGAAGGACATTGTACAGGCTTTCATGTTTTGTTTTTTTCCTTTGACTAAGAATGAAACATGACTGCACCCTACTGATCATGTCTTTGGGTGCCAGAGCACACCTTGTGGTGGTACTGTGTCTTTTCTTTTTCAACGGCCACATTTGTAAGAACTTTCCAGTTTAGTTTTCACTAGAGTATTGAAAGTTAATTTTGTTGCCTTTTAGCAGTAATGAACTGTGACTCTCGAACCTTGGCCCTCTCACCCCCTTTCCTCATCGGGGAAAAAGTAAACTCAGCCTAAAATCAGCCTGGTTCACCTTTGACAGGAAACGCCGCAAGCAAACATCAGTGAGCGTGAGAGTTATCACCAAAATTAAACAAAAATTAATAAAATGCACATCATCATTACAAAAAAATTGCATCATCACAAAATCGGTGTGTCATTTCAGCGAAATATTGTGAAAACTGGCCACAAAAGCAACAAAATTTAATGCAAGCCGACGCATCATGACAGCATATGTTGTAATGATGTAAATCATGTCATTAGACGGGCACAGTAACTGATTTAAATGTATGTAACAGACCATATTAAATTTGTGATTTGGGAAGAAGTTTAACTATTATGCAGAATTACAGCAAATGTGCATTGGTCAGTAAGTTAGTAAATTTACAGACTGACCAGTAATTCTGCAAAATAATTTATTCTGGCAGCTGCGGCCAGTAATAACAGCCTACTGATAACAAACCCCACCCATTAAAAGAAACGATATGATTGGTCAGTTTTCCTGTCAATTGAAATTCGTCACTCATTTGTTGCGTTTCCACCAAAATTATCTGGAACTATTTGTCCCAGGAACTTTTTTCCCCCCAGACCTATTGCTAACCGCATTTCCATAGAGGTCTAAAGTAACGTGAAGATAGTCTGGTGACGTAGGACTGCGTGCGACTTTCCAGTTCCCGCTGGATTTCGTCCTCCGCCTATAACTTAATAAAGCCTGAATCTCATCGTCGGTCCGTCTGTCGTATTTGGAGTCAACTCCATTGTTGATTTGAATAGCAAACGACTCTTACTGAACGCACCGCAACAGACTTTAAAAAACAATGGATGAAATAAAATGCTGCATGGAGTCAACCAGTTTACATTTATTTGTATAGCGCTTTTCACAATACATATCGTTTCAAAGCAGCTTTACAGAGAATGCATGTCAGCATTACAATTTAGAGAATGCTGTTCGCTAATAATGTAATAATTTAGGCAACTTATTTACAGTCACTGTTAGCAATTTAATTGAAGGTTGAAGCAATGAGCTCCTGGACAAATGAATTACATATTAACAATAATTAGGATATATAGAAATTTGGGAATGTGCGTGTTGATCCAGATGTTGCTTCTTCTGAAGTCCTCGCAGGAGTTGGCGCCGTCTCTTCAAAGGTGTTGGTCATCTGAGATCTTAAGAGGCTGGATCCAAACTGAAGCTGATGTACTCTCTAGTCACCTCGGGACGCAAATGGAGAATAATTAGTGTAGCTGCTGTTCATAACATTAAGCAAAGATAGTCATGTGCAATTGATCTGATAAGAGATGCATTATGTGAATGCTTGGCTAAAGAGATGCGTCTTTAATCTAGATTTAAACTGGCTGAGTGAGTCTGAGCTCCGAACATTATCAGGAAGGCTATTCCAGTGTTTAGGAGCCAAATGTGTAAACGCTCTCCCTTCTTTATGGTGGACTTAGATATCCTAGGTACAACCAGAAGTCCAGAGTTTTGTGATCTTAAAGAGCGTGAAGGATTGTAGGGCGATAGAAGATCGGTTAAATACACAGGAGCTAAACCATTTAGAGCCTTATAGGTCATTAGCAGTACTTTATAATCGATACGGAACTTAATAGGTAACCAGTGTAGAGATGATAAAATTGGTGTTATATGATCATATTTTCTTGACCTGGTAAGAACTCTAGCAGCTGCATTTTGGACTAGTTGTAGCTTGTTTATTGAGGATGCAGGACAACCAGCTAGTAATGCATTACAGTAATCTAGTCTAGACGTCACGAAAGCATGAACTGACTTGTCTGCATCAGAAACAGATAACCTATTCTGTATCTTAGTAATGTTTCTGAGGTGGAAGAAGGCTGTTTTTGTAACACATGAAATATGATTTTCGAAGGACAAATTGCTGTCTAATATAACACCCAGGTCTTTAACTGTGGAGGATGGAGTAACAGTACATCCTTCTAAATGCAGATTGTAGTCCGAGAGATTCTGTGTACAGGTTTTTGGCCCAATAAGTAATACTTCAGTTTTATCTGAATTTAATAGAAGAAAATTACTAGTCATCCAATGTTTTACTTCTTTAACACACTCTGTCAGATTGGATAATTTAGAGATTTCATCTGGTTGTGTTGAATTATATAACTGAGTATCATCGGCATAGCAGTGGAAACTAATTCCACGTCTTCTTATAATATTACCAAGTGGCAGCATGTACCAATCAACCAATCAGAATGTTCAGCGTCTAAGTCCCACCCCCAATTTTTTATTTTTATTTTTTTTTTTACACCTATTGTATCCTTTAGCGTATTATTCTTTTTGTTCTATGGAGATTGGGAGTCAAAAATCTGTTCTAATTCTGGAATCAGATACCTGTGGTAAAATTAAAATTTCGATTCTACTTGTTGATTCCTGTATGCGCAATTTATTGTGATTTCAAACCATTTTCAAGCACAAGATGCGAAAGAGAACTCAATTCAGCACTCGTGCCATGCACTCTTTTTCTTTGCGCATGCATCCAAAACTTGCAGAGAGCCGCCTCTCATATAGTGTTCCGGAACTTTAAAAATGTACTACCTAGCGAGCAGGTACTTTCTGAGGGGTAATTTTTTTTATCCAGAACTTCATTTAGACCCTGGTTCCTTCGCTTTAAAACACACCGAGTACCACCCCAAAGTTCCTAGTTTCTGGGGAAAGTTCCTGCAGTGGAAACGCGACCATTGTTTCGCTATGGCTTGGCCCTCTGTAATTTCACAGCTGGACCACTAATTACAGAGCTGAAAGTTTTGCTTTTTATACTATTATTTAAAGGTTTGTAAATATTTTTAAAATAGTTTAGGCCCTCTGTGAGGGCCTAAAGGGGCCCTGATGGTTCCCGCTGCCTCTTAGTATTGCTACTATTAGTTGGTTATTTCCCAACACTGATGTTTCGGGCCTAAATTAGGGGCCAAGAACCGAAGGTGCATAGACACCTATTGACACCTTTAGCATCTTATTCTTCTTGTTCCGCGCTTAAAGTCTATGACAGCTAGGGTTGGGAGTCAAAAATCAGTTCCAATTCTGGAATCAGATACTTGTGGTAAAATAATTTCGATTCTACTTATCGATTCTTGTGTGTGCAATTTAATGTGATTTCAAACCATTTTCAAGCACAAGAAGATGCGAAAGAGAACTCAATTCAGCACTCATGACACACTCTTTTTCTTTACACACACACATCCAAAACGCGCAGAGAGCTGCTTGTCATATAGTGCGATACTGAATTGAGTTCTCATACGTTGTCTTGCGCTTGAATGCACAAATACACACAAAGTTATGTCAAAATATCCTTGTAAATACAGTCGGTTTTGTCTTAAATGAACATAAACAGCTGAGAGAATGCAGGTGTAACCGTATATTTGATCCTGCATTCGGTCTTAAAGTGACAGCAGCCTAATAAACCTGCTGCTGTTTGTGTCATTAACGTTAATCAAAGAGCAAAAGAAAAAGAAAATCACTGAAGAAAATGATCTTGATTCAATAACTTTAATTAATCTATATTTTATTTCTAAAAATAGAACTGTGCAGTGTTATTTTATATTTGATTGCAATTTCTGTACCTGAACTGTTTAGTTGTATGTATTTGTGCTATTGCTAATTTGTATTTTATTGTTACTGTTTACTTGTCTTTAATAATGTTTGAAATGTATATTAGTCCAGTTGTTTGTGCTGTGGTATTTTTGTTAAAACCATAGTTAGTGTTTTTTAGGCTTTTGTTCATGGAAATCGGCTGCAACAAAACCTTTTGCCAAAAGACTCAGAATAAATGTTTGATATAAATGTTTGACTAAATGTTTTTACCTTACTGAAATCGATAAGAATGAGAATCAGTATGCAGAATCGGAATCGCTAGGTGACCCCGATCACCCTTACTCCCTGCCATCCTTATTTTTAACCAAGCAATTGAATTTTACACGTCGACCCATATTCCACAATTTTTATCTATTTGATTTGAATATTTCCAGTTTTTAACATGTTTGGGTTTTTTTTGTTTTTTTTGTTTTATTGTCTACAGCAAATGATGATCTATGATCCTAACAAGAGGATCTCAGCAAAAAACGCCCTTGTTCATCGGTTCTTCCGTGATGTCACCATGCCAGTGCCTCCCTTACGCCTGTAAGGGCACCAGTACTTCAGCACCAATGGACTGAGTTGTTGGGTCACTTTTTCTGAGAACTGTTTCCCAGCTGTTCGAAAATTGTTTTATAATCGATGATCAGTTGTACCATTTCTCAATGTCTTTCTGGTTTATTTTAGTCTGAAGTTTAATCCACTGCAACCTTTGCATTTCACTGGAAAACGTTTGTGCAAATAGTAACAATTTCATTAAAATTACCTGGAAGATGTAGATTTGCCTAGACGAGATGTGGTGTTTCCTCATCCTCGTAGTTTGGAGATGACATTCCAGTGCCAGTGGCCAATATAACATGTGAAATTGTATTATTCATGAATGCAATATGTACATATCACATTGAATGCTCTGTACCAGCCTTAGACCAAATTTTTTTAAATTATATTATTCTATTATTTTAAAACTGATTTCTTTTGATAGTTTCATAAAACATATCTCTCTGCAACTTCAATTAAACTCATGTTACATCTTATTTACATTGTGTTACATATTGTTTCCACATTCTGTTCCCTGAACTAACGTTTTCAACAGGCAAATTATAAAGGTGAAATATAAAAGGGTATGGTCATAGTATTATATTTTAAGATCTCTTTATAGAAACACCATTTAAACATAAATACAATAATCCACAAAGAACTTTTATTTAAAGCATCATTTAAAATGGGGTCTCTTCTCTGTGTAAAATGCTAGTTACATAAGTTTAATACAAGTCAGGTATTACTTTGGAGAACTCGACAGATATTTTTGATAGTCAGTGTAGGGAAATTATTGATATTGATCAAACTGTAAAATAAATTTAGTGAAGTTGTTCATCCAATGTGAAATCTATATCAGTTTAATTTGAAGTTTCGGCAACACTTTACAATAAAGTTCATTAGTTAAACATTAGAGGAGATGGGTCATCAGTTGGACTCCGAATCTCCCAACCCAGCGCTCTGGGAGGAGATCTGCGTCATCGCATATTTAAACCTGTGCAAGTCCGTGGATGCAGGTCAAAGTTGCGGTCGGAGTATAGGCTTAGCGGTTGTGGGAGAGAGAGCTCTATTGCTAAGTTTGTGGAGAAAGTGTTTTTGGTGTCCCTATTGATCCAAAGGCCATGTTTGGCGTAACGGTAACGGCAATGTGACCTGTGGAAAAAAGGGGGAGGCATTCAAGGTCTGTCTCCTCAGAAATCCGGCAGCTCGGCCTTAACCCCCGAGCTGACCGAATTTCAGACCTTCAGGGAGAGGAGGACATTCTGACTAAAAACCTAACCTAAACTATCATAAGCTTCCCATCAAAAATAAAGTTTTTTCTGATGCATCCAGGCCAGGGCTCAGTGGGATAAAAATGAAAAAATATCACAAAAGATTAAAACAATCACAAATAAAAACTAATATAACTCCTTCACTGGAGTGGTGTTCCCCCATTCGGCACTAGAGTGTGCTGCAGCACTGCTAGTGAGCGAAGACCCACTGACTGCTCAGGTGGCGAACTGGTGCACATGCGCACTTGCGCAGTTCATCCCTGGGTTTTAACCACGATAGACAGGGGATACAGACTTCAATTCTCTGTAAAACTTCCTGTGTTCAATGGAGTGGTAATTTCAGTGGCCCAAGGGGAAGCAGCTCGGGTTTTAGAGGAAGAAATATCCTCTTTAAAAAAAAAGGAGTGATAAGAGTGATTCCAACAAAAGAAAGCCACATGGGCTACTACTCCCGTTATTTTGTGATTCCCAAAAGAGGGGGAGGTCTTCATCCCATTTTGGATTTACGGGTCCTCAACGAACACCTCAGAAAATACAAATTCAGAATGCTTTTGCTCAGAATGCCGTCCCTGCGGCAAGCAGAGAGCGATACGTACACATTAGTGACGCATCTGGAGAGATTAGGTTTCAAAATAAACAAGACGAAGAGTTGTCTAAGGCCCTGTCCCAAATGGCACCCTAAACACTCACAGCCTTCCTACGAGTCCGCACTTTTGAGACGTAACATTGCTTTGACTGTCGGGAAGAAGTCCAGTGCGGGCTCAGCAAAAGTGCACAAAGGGGGCGCTCGCGAGCACCTTTCTGAAGCCTAAAATTGACAAATGGGACACCCTACGGTCTCGTGGACTTAACGGACACGGGCACGCGGCAGCCATTGTAAGTCCACAAGACTGAAAGTGCATAGAAGTGTGCCATTTGGGACAGGGCCTAACTCCTTCACAGGAAATAGTCTACTTGGGTCTCAGGTTGAATTCAGTTTCGAGCTTTCCTATCAGAGGAACACATCAAGACATTTCACAGCTGCCTCTCCCTTTTTCAACGAGGGAGATTGAAAATCTCTTTGTAAATGCGTCTATGTCCCAAATGGCACACTTCATGTGCACTTCATGTGGACTTACAATGGCCGCTGCGTGCGCGTGTCCGTTAAGTCCACAAGACCGTAGGGTGTCCCGTTCGTCAATTAAGCTTAAAGAAGGGTGCTCGTGAGCGCCCCCTTTGCGGCTGCTATGCACCCTCGATGCGCACTTCTGCTGAGCCCGCAAGACTGTGAGCTACACAGAGGACTTTACCCGGCAGTCACAACGAATTTGTACACGTTGTGAAAGTGCAGACTCAGAGGAAGACTGTGAGGGTTTAGGGATGCCATTTGGGACAGGGCCTTTGGCTACTGGGTCTGATGGCCTCAGTGTCAGTGGTTCCCCTGGGACTGCTGCAAATTAGGGATTTTTTAGAACTGGACAGCATCACAGTGCATTCGCCCCAAGAGCCGTCTCAGCTGCAGAGTGCGCATCTCACCAGAATGCATGAACGCTCACCCGGATTTAGACCTACCTATATTGTATATTCACGTGAGCACGTTTAAATTTGATAAACTACTCCACATAGGAAGAACAGACATGCCATCTAGTTACTCATCTGATGCAGCTATCGTCTTGGTCTGGAGCGAGGTTTACGTGAAGTAACATGAAAGAGCGAGGCAGTCTGAAATCTGCCCCAGTGGCTCTCAATTAGAGTGCGCTGCAGTTCCATTTTTCACCTCAGATTTTCGAATGAAGGACTCCCGAGACCGGCTGCCCCACTTAGTGTCATAAATACATGCCTGCCGAATCCATGTGCTTCATTTTAATATATCCTTCTCACTTTATGACTTAAAATGGTCTAGAAAATCCAAAAAATATTTGTTGCAGAATGCTGAACACATTTAATATTAATTCAGTGTATATAGAGGTCTGTGTTTGGATGAATATATTGCCCATATATTTATCCAGGAGAAAAACTACACTAAAGCATAATTTCATGATACATTTTCCTCCTAAAATCATTAAGAACATAATGAAGTTATTCTGTCAACTAAATATTTAGGAACTAGAAACATGCATTTTGATATGCACGTTTACCTGCTAAAATAATTAATTAAACCTATATTAGAAATGTGATTTTATTGTAATAGGCCTATTAACTAACTATAGCTACGCTATCTTTCTGTAAATGAATCGTTCTGTAAATGAACTTTAATTGCTCCCATGCAAGTTAATCGTTGGCTTACAAAACAATCATGAATTGAAACCCATATCCGTTTTTAGTGTTTGTTAAGTAGGCTATCTTCATTTTTAAACGAATGAAACACATCCTACATGGTTTTCCGTAAGCGCTGTGTTTTGTTCTTTAGGCCATTATGAATTTAGAACGTTCGGCGAGTAATATATTTCAGTGCAGACAAGATCGCATTTTGTAGGGAGTCATTGAGTGCTTGTGAGTTGACATTTCATCTTTTAATTATTTCCATGCTGTTTAGGCAAATAGATATCATTGTCTCGATGTATAATTATAAGTAGGCCTATATTATAATAATTATTATTATATAATTGTATAATTAAGGCGAGACACCCCAGGTGAATAGAGTATTAAAAATGAACTTATAGATATCAAAATACTTCCCCAGTTGACTGATTACATTAAGAATTGCAAACATTTTTTTTGTATAAATCAACATTCTGAAAAAACTTTGTTTTTGCCTGTAGTGTCTTCCCTCAATAACTAAGGTCAACGATACAAAAGGTGGCTTTGATTTTATGTTCCTCAAAACCACTAGATGGCACAAAAACTTGCTGTACCACTTTTCAAAAACAGACGAATATGTAAAAGTATGGAATTTGGGCTGAAATGCGCCCCTGTTGTTGGGGCGAAAGGAACAACAACAACATGATAATAAACAGCTGGCTGACTTTTCCACTTGTTGACATAACATTGTTAGATTGATGGTAAATATCATATATTAAGTTGGGTGTCCACCTAAGAGATAATCATGATATTTATAATGAAACTATAAAATATTAATCATATCATATAATAAAATAGTATTTATTATTAGGCTACTACTGTAAATCTATATTAAATTATTATGGGATCTTCTTCAATGCTTTAGAATCTTTACTTTTTAAAAAAAAAAAAAAAAAATTTTTTAAATTAAAATAGGCTATATTTTATATTAGAAATACTTTAATGACAGTATATTTATTTAACAAACATGAATTATTTTATTTATATAAATAAACAGAAAATAGTACAAACTTTGCTAAAGTGATTGTTTTAAACAAGTATTAACTTAGACACTATTAAAAACAGTATTTTAGCTGAAGTATTTGTATCAATACTTTGTGTTTTTTGCCCCGTGCTGGTTTTACCCCGTGTTTGGGGTAAAAGGCCCCACATGCTAGCTCATACATTCATAAGATTTTTAAACAAAATTTATTTTCACACAAAATCTGTTGCTCCATAAATGTTCAATGCAAAATTTTTTTTTCTTAAGGTGTGCCTTTAACCCTGTTGTACCCTATAAATATCAGCAAACAGCCTATATAAAAATATTTGTCAAAATTTGTCTTAATGCAAATTATTTTTATATATTTGATGATAATTATACTCCTGTACAGTACACCAATGATATCCTTCATCTTAAAATAGTCTTGATATGGGTTATAATCACGCTGAATACAATGTTGTTTCAGAAATTCTTTAACTGTCTAATTACTTAGTTTAGTATAATTAAATTATAAAAATATAATAACAATAAACACTTAAAAAAAGATTAGACAACTGCATATATGAGGAAATATAAAACTGTATTTTCACATTATGCATCTGTTAACTTCATCAACTTAGTTATGTTCATTTTGAATCATTTTTGTCTCCTTTTCTTCCTCTGACAGACTGCCACTGGGCATATCACTTATTGTAAATAATAATTAATTAATGTTATACAATTAAGGCAACCAGCTTCTGGGTGTACTTAAGTCATTTTTTCTCTTCCCTCTCTCTTTCACTCACAGTGTTTCACAGACAGTTCACTGTTGCACATGAACAGACATTCAGCACATATCCATCAAACTGAGCATGTCAACCATGCCCGTCTGTTTCATGGAAACAGAACCCTTCTGCCCCTTAGATGAGCATGATGAGCTCATCACAGCCCTCCTCGCAGGGCAGTGGTGGGCAATAATGGAGGTAGAGGATCTTTTACGCTCATCTTTTGAGAAGAATGAGTGTGGGCTCATTTCAGGCTAGTGGGAAATAGTGGAGGCCCCACAAGGAACCCCAGTTCATGATAGGTACCAGCAGGGAGAGCCTGTGCCTGCTCAGTCCCCTGTGGGAGCACCCAAATCAGATGGGTCCCCACAGGGAGCACCTGTACCTGCCAGGCCCCCCCTAAGGGGAAAATTGAGGATCCCTAAAAATGGGGATATCGTCTTGACACCTTTGCCCTCAAGGGCCCCCAAGGGACCACCAATGCCTGTCAGGACACCAAAAGTGTGCACCTTGTCTCCAGAGGAAGCGCCAGTGCCCACTGACTCCCCAGAGAAAGCACCTGTGCCCACTGCCCCCCCAGAGGAAGCATCTGTGCCCACTGACTCCCCAGAGGAAGCACCAGTGCCCACTGACTCCCCAGAGGAAGCACATGTGCCCAACTCATCGCAAGAGGAAGCATCCATGCCCACTGCCTCCCCAGGAAGCACATTTGCCTGCCCACTACATCCTCTGAGGAAGCACCTGTGCCTCATTCCAAGAGAAAGCTACAGATCTGTTTTCCTGATTTTGAAGGTAAGGTGTTCAGCCAGGGCCGCAACTATAGGCACTGAAACGTTCATGTTACTAAATACATTAATAACTGTTAACAAATTAACCTTATTGTAAATTGTAAGATATAAGAATAACGGTCAAAAATGATCTCTTATGTTTTTTTCCCCACCAGTAGCTGACTATAAACCCACTGAGGAAGAGAAAGCTGAGTTCATGAGAAAACTCAAGACTTGGTTTCCTGACCTTCAAGGTAAAAACTTGAGCCAATGCTGCAACCACCATAAACATTAAGAGGAACACACATTTTGCCCCAGGTATTCAGAATAGTTGTCAAAAATTATCTCTTATGTTTTGTTTTTTTTTCCCCACCAGTAGCCGACTATATACCCACTGATGAAGAGAAGGCTGATTTCAAGAGAAAACTCAAGACTTGGTTTCCTGATCTCCAAGGTAAAAACTTGAGCCAAGACTGCAATCACCATAAACATTGAGAGAGACGCATCCAACCAGATATTCAGAATCCCTTCCTGAAGGGACCACCTTTGCATGCCAGAACACCAAAAAGAGGCACCAGTGCCCACCACATCCCCAAAAGAAGCACCTGTGCCTGCCTCATACTCAAAGAATGCATCAGTGCCCACTGTGTCCCCTAAGGAAGCACCTGTGCCCAACTCATCCCATGAGTAAGCACCCATGCCCACTGCCTCCCCAAGAAGCACATTTGCCTGCCCACCACATCCTCTGAGGAAGCACCTGTACCCACCTCATCTCAAGAGGAAGCACCCATGCCCCCTACCTACCCAGGAAGCACCTGTGCCTGCCTTGTCCCCTGAAGAAGCAACCATGCCTGCAGCATCCACTGAGGAAGCACCAGTGCCCACTTCACCCCCCAGGGAGCACCTGTACCTGCCAGTCTCCCATTCAGGAGAAAAAAGAGGATCCCAAATAATGTGAGACTGCATCTGACAAGTTATTATAAGATATTCAGAATCCCTTCCTGAAGTGACTGCCTTCGCATTCCAGGACACCAAAAGGAGCACTAGTGCCCACCACATCCCCAGAGGAAGCATCTGTGCCTGCCTCATCCTCAGAGAAAACATCAGTGTCCACTGTGTCCCCTAAGAAAGCACCTGTGCCCAACTTGTCCCAAGAGGAAGCACCTATGCCCACTGCTTGCCCAAGAAGCACATTTGCCTGCCCACCACATCCTTTGAGGAAGCACCTGTGCCCACCTCTTTACAATAGGAAGCACCCATGCTCCCTGCCTACCCAGGAAGCACCTGTGCCTGCTTTGTCCCCTAAGGAAGCAACCATGCCTGTACCTGCCAGTCCCCCATTCAGGAGAAAAAAGAGAAGCCCTAATAAGAGACAGCATCTGTCACTAATAGGAGCATCAGTGCCTACTGTGTCCCCTGCGGAAGCACTCGTGCCAGCCATGTCCCCTGAGAAAGCACCTGGAGCTTCTGTAAGTCCCTTCTACCAATTATTTTTTACTGTCCAGATTTATTTAAAAATATTTGTATTATATTTAACTGTATGAAACGATATGTCTTCAGATTTCGTCTAAGGAGAACTTATTAAACCTGTCCGTACATTACATTTCATTTTTCAACATGTAGCAAGTTATCTCAAAGGGAAATATTAATAACTATTCATACCTTATGGTTAATTATGAATATTTGGATCAGCTAATCAGATTAACTTGATGTAGCTAAATTACATTGCGATCAATTAGTCAGTTTGTACTGTGAGCACTCAGTATTGATTATTAATTAATTCTAAGAAAAGGATATTTCTCATGACCACAGAAAAATAATTATTTCTTAGCATTTAGAGCGTGTAACAAGGTCAATCATTTAAGTGACAATCTATTTGCAAGCAGGGAGTCAAAACCAAATATGTATTATGCACAATCACATAACACATAACTAAACTGACTTATGTACTGACACATATACACACACACATACAAATCACATGTACAGAGGTAAAATGAAAGTGATAGAATGAAACCAGAAGTGGAAACAGGGAATGAAGCTATGGAAAAGAGTCATTAAACCAGGAAAGAACCATCAGAGTATAATTTCAAAACACCTTGTCAAGAGGATTTTATTGCTACACCTCTGTTTAGTGAAAAGATTTGATACTTGCAAGCCTTGCAGTAGTAGCCGTCTGTTGTTATGAACAGGTTCTTGGTGATTCTGTGAATTGATGGTGTTGAAGTTGCAATTGATTTCTTCTGCGTTGAATGAAGAAATCATGACAAACTTGTGTGGTTAGTTTGACTCTTGTAGTGGGGAAAAAGTTCTCTCTTCTAGGTAAACTCCTATTGGAGTTTGGGTTCCTTGCCGCTGTCGCCTTTGGCTTGCTTAGTTGGGGACACTTGACATTTGATATTCAACAGTGTTTTGATCTGCCTGCATTGACACCATTGTATGCGAACTGAACTGAGCTGGATGATGACATCACTGTTTACTCCAGTACTGAATTTACTTAAGATGGATACTGACACCATTTTCTTTGAGCTGCTGTGCAGCCAAAATTATATACCAGTTATCACTGTAAAGCTGCTTTGACACAATCTGCATTGTAAAAAGCGCTATATAAATGTAGGTGACTTGACTTGAGTAAACACATGGCTGGGGTGCAGGCCAAGGCCTGTGAGGCCTCCGGCCCTAGCCGGAGAGGCTACAGAGTAATGAGTTTGGAGCTTTCCGCATTCTTTTAAGTCGTAAACACCATGGCAACCAGGGGCATTTGTTGCAGTTTTTGGGGGATGGTTTGCAGACCTTTGTTGGGAGAGTGAGTTTGCTGGATTATTCATTAACTATAATGAATAATTTGTTTGTCTGGTCTAGATGCTACAAACAGGACAATGAAGGTGTGTTGTCAGCCACCTCTGCAAAAGTATGTGTGGGGAGAGAGCCTCTCCAAAACACTCTGAACACTCGGAAGAGGTAGTATCGAAAGAACCCACAAGCTAAGGTTAATTTCTCCTGTCATTTTTATTTTCAGATTTATTAAAAAATAAAACAATGTCTTTAACTAAGCTACTTTGTTTGTTATTCTCTATTTAGAATACTTTGTATATTTCAGTAAAAATCATAGACCCCTCATGGTAAAACAAGTGAAGTGATCATTAAACCTGATTATGTCTATTTCAGGGAAATGTAGCATACCTAAGGATAGCAGCAAATGAACGAGGGAACGAAGCATCACCAATATTTGTACACTGAATTAGGGATGCACCAAAATGAAAATTTTGGGCCAAAACCAAAATTTTTTGGATGCACTTGGTGAAGACAGAAACGGAAAAGTACTTTTTAAAAATAATTATTTATTTCTTATTTTAATTTTTTTTTTATAATTGTATTATTATTACACTTTTTTATTATTAGAATTAAATTCAATAATTTTAGGCTACTGAATCTGAGTCTGAGCACCAAAAACAGATACAATCTGTACTGAACCCTAGGAAACAGGAGCTTTCATAAAAAGCTACAACCATATCACTCAAGCTTGAACTAGGCCAGAACTAGGAAAAACTATACTCACATAATATACTCACATAGTGTAAAAAGGGCATAAAAAGCTTCTAGCAGACTGCCTAAACCCTAGTTCTAGCTTAGGCCAGCTATAGCTGTGGGCCTATAAGGCCAACACATAAGCATAGATCTGCCTGGGGCTAAGAAGCAACAGCCTCTATCAACGTCTCTCAATTAAGAGGAGGCAAACTCTGAGAATACTATATTTCTACAATAAAGCTCAGAGGAGCAGAGCTCAACTCAAGCACACAATGTCAGGTGGCCTGTAAGGCCGACGCTGAACATAGATCTATCTGAAGTTAGTGAAAGCTAAACTCAAAACTCTAGCATTTATTAGAGGAGAAAGCTAATTTACCAAAAGGTGGCTAACAGTGCAGCTTAGTTAAAGCCTACATCTGAATACATCTGAACGGTAGCTTCAGTGTCTTCAGTGAATTCTGCAAAGAATGAAGCCAACACATCCATAAAGGGGACTACAAAGTACTACCCTTAATAATATAACGTTCCAGCCAACCTAATGGAACTCAGGGCCCTTAATTACCATGGTTTTTATAAACATAAAAGACCTAACAAGCCAATTTCAGCAGACCCAACTGATATACTTACAAACAGACATTGCGTGTAAGGCAACACCAGCTTGACCTGCTGCCGCGTATAGAGCGTTGGAGCCTGCCTATATCAGGAGATAGTTGCACCCATCTCGTCAGTAGGAGGCATCAACGCGTACCAATACTCGCTTTATCAACACCAGTGAATTAACCTTAACCTCAATATGAAGATCAAGAAGGAATAGAAAGCTTACAGTAGCTGGAGGATTATGGCCAAAAAGGAACCGTTCGTCAAACAACCCGTGATCGATTTCTTTCTTAACCTGCTCCAGTGGCAGCTGCAGTCTGCCAGAGGTGCGTTCCATAATCTCAAGCATCTGATATACACGGGGGCAGGGTGGCTTTTTGAGGATTCAGGAAGCTCGCTACCTTCATCCTCATCAGCCATCTCCTGCTCTCTTGTTTGGCTTAGAATAAGAAGAGCAATTGCTGGTGAATCTAACAATGTCAAAGACGACACATCATCATAATCCCGCAGCTCTCTCCCGTCAGCCGTCGAAGGTCGTGGGGAATTTCACCCTTCTCAACAGTTCAACAAGCTATAGCTGAAGAACCCCATGATCCAGTTTCTACTCTGCCTCAGCAGATCCCACAAGAACTGCCTGTACATGCTCTTTTGATCTTCATAAAACATTGTTATAAGTTATGTGTGATCAGATGTCAACACTAATGGGACACAGATGCACACACTTCCTGAAACATGTCTCAGACATAATTTGTCTTACCTTAATACTGGTTTGATATTGCTTTCTTTCAAACAAAACAGTCCCTGAAGACGATAAGATACTGACTGCTTATCTAGGCGCTCCTTATATACTTCCGGGTCGCGCTACGTTGACGTCATTGGCTGTCGCCGGCCAATAGGATTGTCATGAGTTGATAATTGTTTTCAGGTACCGGTTCACGAGGAGGCGTTCCCCAAAGCGTGTCAAACACAGTGTTGAGTTCCCTTTCGAAAGGGAACAACATTTGTTGTTATGATAATGATAACACTGCCATTTATATATGTATTTATATATGGTTCTTTAGAGTTCTTTATGAAGACAGTTGTGTGACTGCATCATAAAAGCATGATGGAATGAAATCAAACACTGTGGCTCTTGTTTAATGTAAGCTGCTCTCAGAGATGTTGCATTTTTAGCACTGGTTAAACAAGAGCAGTTTTGCAAGGACACCAAAGTTTTGACACAGAATATTGAAAAATGCCTTCTAAAACTCTGTGCCCTTCACTAACATTTGAATGACGTTTGTCTAGTCAGATGAAATCATTGAAACTCATTTGTCCCTTTTGGTTCTTAATTCTCTAAATTTTACAGTTGTACAGTTATGTCAAATATATGTAAATCCTAGGTCAACTACAGTACAGATTCAGTCATATGATACAGTGAGAATATTAACTGCATTGGCAGCAAACTCTGTTCTAGGCTCCAGCACAAAACCTCATGGTCGTGTCATAACTTCACCACACATTTTGAAAATGCACTGGAGAATTTCTATTACAAACATTATGGATCTGTTACATAATATGAGTTATTTTATTGTAATGCTTCTGTAACATCTTTATTTTCAGCAACAAGGCTCATTTGAAACGTATTTTGCATTGTTTGCACTACTGAATGAACTGACTGTTAAAAGTTCTAAATTGAAAGAAGATACTATTGTGTTCTGGTGATTAAATCAAATGCTCTCACGATGTGTTCAAATTATGTGTTTTGAAACAATGATTGACAAGAACAATGTGGAAAGAAAACATAAACCTGGAATGAATAATTTTATGGTCCCAAACACACCTGGGGCCTCATTTATAAAATGTTGCGCAGAAACCGTCCTAAATTTGATCTTACGATCATTTCTCAGATGTGCGTACGTGTGATTCATAGAATGAATGTACACACAGAAAACGAGCGTACGCCTCTCTTTCAGACATGAAATATATAAATCGCAAATGATCTTGAACTTGCGCGCAGCTGAATGGTTTCAGTTCCCCGCGTTGTAAACAACACCTAATTAATGTAATTTACATATGAAAAGATCAACAGTCATCGTCCAAATCCTTAGCGAGCTGCAAGAATAGCTTAGATTTCCAAAAACCTGCAGTAATCTGATAATGAAAAGTCTGCTCAGACAGCTGACGTAGCTTTAAGCATGGCATGGATTTAAGCGTACGCAGACTCTAAGATCAAATCTGTGCGTACACACGCTTTATAAATGAGGCCCCAGGTCTCAAACAAACAGGAACCGTAGATAGGTCGGCCTGGGTGAGGAACCCCAGATGCACAGATACTCTCTTAAAGACCCCCTGTGGTGAAAACCAAGTGTTTAATGTTGTTTATATGTCTATGTGGTGTTTTTATGCTTTATGCTTTAAGACAAACCATGTGCAAATTCATAAGTCAACACCATTGCTGAGTATTTTCTCCTTAAAACGGCAGTGAAAAAAAAGAAAAATGGCTGGTGTTCTCTACATCACAAATAGGCCTGTGTTGCAACCAATCCCATCAACGTGAGGGCGGGCTTTAGCATATCATTAACTATTCTGCGAAGCAGGGGGTCTCAATAGAAGCCAGGATATCCCAGTATTTTTTCTGTTGATATGAAAAATCTGGTGCATTTATGGATACATTTCAAACCCACCACATGCTTTGGGGGATCTGTTAAAAGTCAATGGGTTCAGGGGAGGCAAGAAAGACGTGGCGTCCTGCTGTAATTATACCTGCAGGTGTCGCCTTAGACAGTGTTTACAATCTAAAAAATGTTGGGTTGGGTTAAATATGGACAAAACAAGCAAATGGGTTGTTTTGACCCAGCGGTTGGATTAAATGTTTGACTCAACCTGCTGGGTAGTTTTATTTAACTAGCAAAACGATGCATTTGTGTAAAAAAAAATCCATATTTAACAAAGTATGAAGTTAAATATGTAGCTTCTGCCAGACCACCTTTCATATTCAACGTAGGATTAAAGTGTAAAAATTTTGCAGTTCAAAAAGCATACGCTACATCCTATGCCTTCCCAATTTAACTTATGGAAAAAGTGACGCCAGTTTACACTTTCTTTGTAACTTCAATACGGAAGGTGGTCTGGCGAAAGTTACATATTTTACTTCATAACTTGTTAAATATGGATTTTTTTTTTTTACACAAATGCATCGTTTCACTTCAGATTGCCTTTATTAACCCCCCGGAGCCACGTGGAGTACGTTTATGATGGATGAATGTGTAGTCCTTAAACAGAGAATTCTTTAAAAGAAAATATCTCCCTTTGCATTGAACTTTGAGCATCTCCTTAACTTTGCAGATGCTGTTTATGCTCTAGAAGCAACATTACACATTAACTAAAGTTAAAAAAGTGAAATCATAATCAACCATCCCTTTAAATACTTTCCTCCCATAAATTTTGCATCTGAAAGAAAAACTTCTATAAATGCATATGCAATGAGATTTTTCCATGCATGTGTTTAGTAAATCCTTGGCAGTAGGGTTTGCGGACGTTGCGCTGCCACAAGCTGTTAGTAAATCTGGCCACACTATTATAACAGTTACAGTTAAATCATAGAGTTGTAGTATATGTAGGTGTCACATTTCAATAGCTGATGTGTGAATTCGGATTGAACAAACTTGCTCTTGAAGTTCCCAGGTTTGTGAAGTTTTCTCTTTTTCTCCCATGAGCACTCAGTTTGCTTCAGACGCTGACAACTCGGTGTGAAGAAACAGCCCACACATGTTGTGGGTTTGTGCAACATAAACATTTATGTGAAGTAATTAGAGAAAGGACTGAGTTTTAAATGGGTCATAGATATCAGATCATCATTTGTGGGTGTAATTTTCACAAAACAAAGAGTCAATCAATACTTTATGGTCACAGTTTCACAAACAAAGGGCTATCATAAGATTTAAGGGAAAGAGAAGCAGTGAAATATTTGACTATAAGCTGTCAGCTGTGGTTTGCTTCAGGATACTTGTGTGGAAGGTGTGCAAGTACTCCAGCCATAAGAGTGATGAATACAAGACCAATAATATACAAATGAAATATGTTATCTGAGCAATATGGAAGCTTGTTTTTGCCACAGAATAAAAAATAAAAAAGGTAAGTGTGTTATCGTAATTGTACTATAATTGTGAGTTTATATCTAAAAACCCCCCTGGACTTTTCCCCTCACAATTGCAAGTTATAAACTCAGAATTCCAAGAAATGAAGTCAGAATTGTGAGCTATAAACTCAAAATTGTGACAAAAAGTCAGAATTCTGAGATAAACTCAAAATTGTGAGATATAAACTTGGAATTGTGAGACAAAAAGAATTGTGAGAAATAAACTCAAAAATATGAAAGAAAAGTCAGAATTGTAAGATATAAACAAAGTTGTGAGAAAAAAAGTCAGATTTGTTAAAAATAAGGTCAGAATTGCGAGAAAAAGTCAGAATTGTAAGATTATAAACTCAAAATTGTGAGGAAAAAAGTCAGAATTCTGAGATAAAAGTCAGAACTGTGAGAAATGAATAACTATAGTCAGTGTGTTTGAATACCTACCTAGTGACCTAGTGATAAATTATTTTTGGCATTTTTTTTTAATGAAGCATCTTAGTATACAGTATAAATACAACATACAATGCAATAGTAAAGAAGCAAATGTTTCTGCAAATTAAGTGGTTTTGTTTCGTTTATTCCTAATAACCACATATTATATTTTGTACATGTGACATGCAAGGGAGCTGTTCTGTTTTATTAAATTATGTCAAAGATTTTTAATGAGTGCACCAGTCTAACTAATATAAAAAAAGAGCCCAAAATCAAAATCAATACGAAATCTTTAATTTCTCCTAACAAATCGTAAGTAATAGGGGGCTGTTGAGTAACTATCCATCCAAGTTGATTTGCTTGTTGATTGTATTGAGGATTGGTACATTTTGTTATTTCAGCAGGCATGAAACAAATCAAACTGTACATATTGTCCCTTGAGCTTAAACAATACAATCAAATCTTATTTACACAATATATTGGATTTTTGTTCTGTTAAAATAAGAAGTTACAACATAAAAATATTTATTCAAGGAACTCACAACATAACACATCGCTGTGTGTGGTGTATTAAATAACTAAATTAAACTACGACTATACAAAGAAACACAGAACATATTTCCAAGCAATTCAATTGAATATATGAACAAAGAGGCAGGGGGTGAGAGCTTTTGAACAGGATTAAGATGTGTACATTTCTCTTATTTTGCTTAAAGATCATACTTTTTTTAATTGAGTACTGCCCCTCGGAAGCTACAGAAGATACTCACATGTTTCCCAGAAGATAGAATTTACCTTGATCTTCAAATTCAAGTTTTCACCCTCTAGTTCTTAATGCATCGTGTTTCCATCTGAAACATCAGTGAATGTTTGAACCTTTTGTATAGTTGTGTATAAATATCCTTAGGTTGTGAAAAGATGGATCTCAAAATCACACAGTCACTGCTGGAAAGGGTTCAAATATGCAAAAGATGCTGGAAAACCAAGTAATCTGTAGGACCTGGAGGATTTTTCTGAAGAACGTTGGGCAGGACAAACAAGGGACTCAAGAGCAACCATCACAAAACAAAAAAACAGTCACGGATCATCCAGGTAACGACAAACAGTATTAAGAATCAGTGGTGTGTAAACTTTTGAACGGGTTCATTTTCATAAATTCGGCTACTATTTTGTCTTGTGGACTATATGTAAATATCCTTTATATAAAATATCTTATTCAGGACTGTACTAAATAAAAAATTATTTTTATGATCCATTTTATTTTGTTCAAATAAATGTGCAGATTTTGCAAGGTGTATGTAAACTTTTGACCAACACAATTTTGTTATGTTGCAGCTTTATATTACTTTTTTCCACTTCAATCCACACCCCATACCCCATACAAAGACTAGGCAAAAAAAACTGTTTTGTGATAACTTTGCAAATTTATTATAAAGAAATAATTGGAAAAATTACATTGCATAAGTATTCAGACCCCTTAATATTTACTCGAGTTAAAGCGCATTTGGTGGCGATTACAGCCTTAAGTCAGTTTGAAGATGCAACTAGTTTTGCACATCTGCATTTAGGGATTGTCTGCCATTCTTCTCTGTAGATCCATTCAAGCTCCGTCAGGTTGGATGAGGACTGTTGGTGGACAGACATTTTCAGGTTTCTCCAGAGATGTTTGATTGGGTTCAAGTCCAGCTCTGGCTGGGTCACTGTGAGTTCAAAGACATGCAGGTTAGGTGGATTGGATATGCCAAATTGGCCATGTGAGTGTGATTGTGTCCACGGTTCAGCACTCAGTTGCGTCAGGAAGGGCATCTGGTGTAAAACCTGTGCCAAATCCAATGTGTTTGTGCCGATAACTCAGATGAAGAGGACCCTGCAAACGAGTGAGACTAATAGAGCTGCCCTCGACTAAAGATTTTTCTAGTCAACTAGTAGTCATTCATTCAAGGAATTAGTCAACTAATCGCGCATTTATATTAATAAACCATATAAATCATAATAATGAACCTTTAATCACCTAATACATAGCCTAATCAGCGCAACACATAAATCTTGCAGCAGCGCACCGGCAAACATAATTATGAATGTGCTGTGAAAACAGGAGGAGACTTCTGAACATTTTAATAATTTATTGATAAATTAGTGTTTTGTGTGTTTTTGACTGCAGACATGAAGTTGACGATGTTGACTCGTCATATCTGCAGTAGGGGACGTGCCTATATGGACGTTTCCTACATATTACATAATCTGAGAATATTTGTATTAGATTTGAATCAGTTAATTTAAAAGTAGATATTTCAAGCTTTCTATAGATATACACTATATTGCCAAAAGTTTTGGGACACCTGCCTTTACGTGCACATGAACTTTAATGACATCCCATTCTTAATTTGTAGGGTTTAATATGGAGTTGGCCCACCCTTTGCAGCTATTACAGACTCAACTCTTCTAGGAAGGCTTTCCACAAGGTTTAGGAGTGTGTTTATGGGAATTTTTGACCATTCTTCTAGAAGCGCATTTGTGAGGTCAGGCAGTGATGTTGGTGAGAAGGCCTGGCTGTCGGGTTGAGGTCAGGACAGTTACACACACCACACCAAACTCGTTCATCCATGTCTTTATGGACCTTGCTTTGTGCACTGGTGCGCAGTCATGTTGGAACAGGAAGGGGCCATCCCTAAACTGTTCCCACAAAGTTGAGAGCATGAAATTGTCCAAAATGTCTTGGTATGCTGAAGCATTAAGAGTTCCTTTCACTGAAACTAAGGGGCCAAGCCCAACCCCTGAAAAACAACCCCACACCATAATCCGCCCTCCACCAAACTTTACACTTGGCACAATGCAGTCAAACCCATTCCATGAAGCTCTCTACACACTCTTCTTGAGCTAATCTGAAGGACACACAAAGTTTGGAGGTCTGTAGCTATTGACAGAAAGTTAGCGACTTCTGCCCACTGTGCGCCTTAGCATGTGCTGACCCCGCTCTGTGATTTTACATGGCCTACCACTTCGTGGCTGAGTTGCTGTTATTTCCAATTGCTTCACTTTATTATGATACGTCTAACAGTTGACCATGGAATATTTAGTAGTGAGGAAATTTCACGAATGGACTTATTGCATAGGTGGCAACCTATCACGGTACCAAGCTTGAATTCACTGAGCTCCTGAGAGCGATCCATTCTTTCACAAATGTTTGTAGAAGCAGTCTGCATGCCTAGGTGCTTGATTTTATACACCTGTGGCCATGGAAGTAATTGGAACACCTGAATTCAATGATTTGGAGGGGTGTCCCAATACATTTAGCAATATAGTGTATGTCTGTGAGGCAAGTATACGCTGAGTGTCGGTTTATGTTTGTGACACGCTCAAGTTCACTTGAGACCGAGACGGCAGAAAGTGCATCCTGTTTGTTTTCATTATTTTACAAAAGCACAACATTTTGTTGTTATTGTGAGTTTACAGAAATAAATGCAAACCATAATATTGCTTTTTATGAGTGGCTTTATTATGTCGCCTCTGCCATTCTCAAAACATATCTCTGTTATATATTGTCATTTTCTGCCCGTCCAGCACTTTGCAACAACAAAACCTTGTTTCTGCAGCAACTTTCAGCATGTTTTCTATAACAACATCTGAAGTTTATGTTTTATGTGGCATGAGAAAGTCACATAAACCACTCGAAATCCGATCAGAGCGGTCAGACTGAAACTGATTTCTAGAAATGTGATTTGAATGCAAATTCAAACCGCATGAATGTAGCTTGAAATGTCATGTGATTTTTTTGCCATTCACATTCGCTAAATCTGATTGGATTTCAATCAGATATGCACAAAAATCAGATTTACACTGACAGTCTGAACGTAGACTTTATATATGAATGTCTGCTTTATGTAACATACCTGATTTAAATCATCAGCTCTTAAGGAGAGATCCATGAACTGAACTAAGGCTACATCTACATTCATTCGGACACATTTAAAAACAGCGTTTTTGTTTTAAAACACTCTCCGTCCACACTAGTGTGTTCAAGCATTTTCCAAAAGTTTCTCATCCACACTGAAATGCCGGAAAAAGCTAAATTCATCTTTGTTACATTCTATGCGTGTTTTTGTGTGTGTTGTTTTTTTCCCCTCCCTATGTTTTTCCACTTGCTTTCTTGCTCTCAGGTTCCTTTCTGTGAGAGGCCATGTCAGCTGTCAATCATTGTTAGAGCGGCTCTTCTGCGTCCAATCCGCTACTTCCCCGTGGGTTTAAAAGCCTTCCAGCGTGCTTCGTTGGAGTGCAGTGCAGTGTGTGTGTCTTCAGTGTTTTGAGTTTTGCAACTTGTATCAGCTGTTTATTGAATCCTTTTGTGACTATGTAGTCTAACATTCATTATTTTATAGGGGTTCAAGCACGAAGTAAATGTAAATTGTAAATGTAAGGAATTTTCTTCCCTAAAACTGATTGTGCAGACCAAACCGTAAGGCCTAGAGACTTGAAACTTTGTCAAATGGTAGTAGTCTTCCTTGCTACTCGGATACCCGGACTCATCCAGATTGGCCAATAGGTGGCGCTACAGCGATCAAAAACGTGAAACTGCTAGACCATTTATCCCAGACACTAAAGTGTCTTATATCATTGGAATCCTTGGGTCAAGACGAACAAAATATATATCTCCGATTTCATTTCCGCTATGAACATTTTTCCGCCATCTTGGATTTTGTCCAAAATCTACTCTAACTAGTCTTGGGTTTTTCACCCAACCAGAACCGAAATATTCGAAATATTATCAAAAAAAGTTGAAATTTTACTTCACAATTGCTAAGGGGCGCCAAAACATTTGAAATGGCCAGGGCCACTTTTACTAAAATGGCTATAACTCTTCAACAGAATGAGATATTTTCTCCAAACTAGGTACACATATGTATGGACTCAATCTTTGGTCACAATAAAAAAATTGCGTCGCTTGGACACTAGTTGACACTATAACAGGAAAAAAAACACGAAAATGGCTATAACAACCTGACCGTTAGTCCGATTGACTTGAAAATTGGTATGCAGTGTCTTGGTCCAAGGGGGCATGATAGTCTATGAGGACTTTGGCGTATCTAAAAAAACATGGCCGCCATCGGCCAATGAATTTTGAGCACCTATTAGACAAGGTTAATGGAGGCTGACTGGAACGAAACTCGTGGGCATGTTTGACTCATGGGCCTAGAGATCTGTAAGAATTCTGAAAGAAATCAGCCACTAGTTGGAGCTAATGAGTTTTACGGCTCTGGGACCACGTGGTGTTTCACACATACACACAACATTTATATCATTTGATAGATTTCCTCATTCTGAACAACTTTGCCTCAGGAACCACTGCTATAAATCAAATCATTCATTAAATATGTTCAATTATGTAAAAAACCTACTTTTGTGAACTAGTCCTAGTTTTTTTTAGCCTGATCAGTACCAAACCAGTGCATTACAACTCTCTGGACTCTCTAGATCAATTATCAAAAAAAGTTGAACTTTACCTTTTGGATAGCTATAACAGGGTCATTTATAAAGCCAATAAATCCTAAACGAAAACTCAGAACTTTACAAAATGCACATGCAGCATATGACTCTAAAGAAGCATGCCAACTTTTATGGAGATCGGTCCATAGGTGGTGTTATAACTGTTAAAGCTTTAAAAACCATATATTTTCAAAGGTAAATTGCCTGTTTTGACTGAAAATGTATATAACTTTGGGTGTGGTCCAGGCGAGTCACATCCTTAGACTCCTGAATCCTTGCCGAGTCCAACAATAGCAAACATGTTAGGTTTCCCCTTATGGTTTGTATAACGTTGTGATTTAACGTTTAAAAAACTTTTGCTAATATCTTCGAAACCGTTAGTCAGATCAAGACAAAACCACCATAGGAAACACGGAACCATAGCTTGTTAACTAAATGTCCCAGGCCAAATGTATAAACAATTGGTATAAACAATAACATGAAAACTGCAAGCTTTGCTGACCTCGTGGTCCTTTTTACCAGCCATTGTGCAGTTAAACTCTGCATTTTATAGTACTGCAGCTGCCTACATGCACAAGAGGTAAGCTATTATTAGAGCAATCGGCAACTGTTTACATTTGTACGCCCATGACCAGTGTGCATGAAAGGTCATGTCACATGCATTTTTGGTCATTTAGTGTGGACGGACATTGTTTCTGAAATGCAGTGGAAATGCCAGTATGGACGAGGATCGTTTTCATTTTAAAACACTGTGTTAAAATGGAAAACGCACTGGTGTAAACAGGGCCTTGGTATGTCAGATAAGAGAGTGTGCAGAGCAATGGGATGCCAGGAATGAAATTGAGAACCACTACTTTGCTAAATAATGTCTAATCAATTTAATTTTAGCACAGGTTAACTCCAGTCGAAGTGTAGAAACATATCAAAGATGATCCAGAGAAATGGGAATGCTTCTGAGCTAAAATTTAGGTATCACAGGAAAGGTTCTGAATACTTAAGCAATGCAATTATCATAGGTTTTTTTAATTTATTTTATTTTAATAAACAATGTTATCACAAATCAGTTTTAACTTTGTCATTATAGGGTGTAAAGTAATTTAGTAACTTAAAGCAATTTAGCATAAGACTGTAAGTCTGCAACATAACATGAAAAATGCACTGTACAGTATGTATAGTTACTTGGTGAAATGAAACCATTTAGGCCTTCTTTAAGACATACAGTACATACAATCAAATGTGCATGATGCAAAATGCAGATGCTCAAATGAATTCAGCTCTCTTAGTGTATTCCCAATTGTAGCTTTAACAGACTTGCCGACCAAAACTGAACTTCAGTATTCTGTATCGTGTCTTCATCAAAGAAATGAAAGCATCAGCCATTGTGAAGGACAAAAATGATAAGTTAAAGCTACACTATCTAACTTTTTTGATAATAAATAGTAAAAAGTCATTAATGAGAGAGAGCAAAAAAATTAATCTTCCAAACCATGTCTTTACTCAAATACACTTTGATAAATCTACATTAATCATTATAATTTAGAGCTGTTAGGATGGACTACGCAGGAAATTGCATACATACATCATTCACCCATGCATGTCAGATCATATGAGAAAAGGAGAGAAAAAGAGCTTTGGCTGTGGGTGGTGCGAAGCTGAGGGCCAAAAGTTGCAGAGTGTAGCTTTAAACGTTCACTGAGTTTAAATGAAAACAATGGGGCAGATTAGCTGCATCTCATCCAGCGGACGCGCTTGCTGAGCGGATATCCAGAATCAACAGATAGCTGCTCATTCACGCGCCAGTACCTGTCGCCCTTGAAGAAATACATCTTCCCATTGGTCCATGTGAAAGCTGCATCAGGATTTGATGGGATGCCAGTAAACAGACGGGAAATGGGTTTGGGATAAATGCTGAGGTCATTATAAACCATCTCATCCCACTGCCAATAGCCTGAGCCCTGAAAAATAAATGATTAAATGAATTAAGAAATCTAATTTTCTTCTTTTGACATACAATATAAGAAATCATTGTACTATAAAAAATTTTAAAATCTTGCTAATTACCTACAAAGCACTAAATGGTTTAGCTCCCCAGTACCTGAGCGAGCTCTTAATGCATTATAGTCCTTCGCGTCTATTACGATCTCAGAATTCAGGCCAGCTAATAATACCTAGAATATCAAAATCAACTGCAGGTGGTAGATCCTTCTCCTATTTGGCACCTAAACTCTGGAACAATCTTCCTAGCATTGTTCGGGAAGCAGACACACTCTGTCAGTTTAAATCTAAACTAAAAACACATCTCTTTAACCTGGCATACACATAACACATTATCAATTTATTTTTTAAAATCCGTTAAAGGATTATTAGGCTGCATAAATTAGGTCAGCCAGAACCGGGAACACTTCCAATAACACCAGATGTACTCGTTACATCAGAAGAAGAATGGCATCTACGCTAATATTAGTCTTTCTGTTTATCCCGAGGTTTACCGTAGTCAGCCGGATCCGGGCCGTATCCGGGTGAGATCGAGGACCTGCGCCTTGACACAACCACAACACAGCCCTGAAGTATCAGCAGAGATTGAGTCAACTAGATCATCCACTATGAAGGCCTCATCAACATGACAACCAGTGGCACATCTCCTCAACAACCGTCCATACCGGTGTGATGAATACGATCCTCAACTGGATGGAACTGAATTAAACACTTTGAATGTTGCGATCGTATCTGACTTATGATAGCAACCTGAGTCATAACAAAGCACTGTTCGCCAGAGGAGAACTGGCCCCCCGACTAAGCCTGGTTTCTCCCAAGGTTTTTTCTCCATTTTAACACCTGTTTGCCACCTGATGTCACCTGTTGGAGTTTGGGTTCCTTGCCGCTGTCGCCTTTGGCTTGCTTAGTTGGGGACACTTGATATTTGATATTCAACAGTGCTTTGATCTACCTGCATTGACACTATTTCCTTAAGAGCTGCTGTGCAGCCAAAATAATGTACCAGTTATCACTGTAAAGCTGCTTTGACACAATCTACATTGTAAAAAGCGCTATATAAATAATGGTGACTTGACTATAAAACATACTGTAAGTTAACAGTTTTTATTGAAACCAAGATAGCAAAACGACTCATTTTGTACTTCCTTTATAGGCCCTGTTTCCACCTGGTATTAATATGTGTTTTGATCGATCAGATCACAAGTGGACGACATGTAATACAGGTGTAAATGGGGTGTAAAACGTCTTGAGCTTGTCTACTTTCTACCACTTCCAGACGTAGTTTGAAACGCATGCTTTCGTCATGTGATCGAATGCATTCAAACAGTGCAAAAGACCACTTATGCTGCTGGGAAGTGTGCAAGCCAGGCAAGATTTAAACTTCATCGGCTGAAGATGCAAGTTTGGTTTGAAGATGAAAAACATACCAAGCACAATGTTCTCTCACCATTCCTGATTTCTAACACACACTCACAGCGTTTGGACGGTCTTGCGGCAGTCAGAGCAGAGACGAAAGCTGCACTGTGTATGTTTTTCTGTCATCTCTGCTAGAGTTCATATGCAGGGCCGTAACCAAGTCCCCCCCCAATAATTAGAAATGGCCAAATCGTCCCCCCCACTATTTGAAAGTCTTGCACTGCTCTGCTGCATTTCATTACAGCACTCTGTATGTTGTTAGGATGACAAAAAGGTTTAAAGTAAAATTTTTAGTCTGGTCTGCCTCAGCGGTCTAAAGGCAGGAACACACCAAGCCGACGCCGACGAACTATTGGCGACTGTGAGGTTGGCTCACGTCGGCAGCGTTTGGGTTCAAAGTTGCCCTGGCACACAAAACTAGCGCTCGACAGCCGACGGCCAAGTAGCATGTCTGTTCTGTGCCTGCGTAAGATGAAATGCCTTTCTGTACCAGCAGGTGGCAGTAGCTGAACAGCCAATCAGAATGATCAGATGGCCAGATGGCCTCACGAGGACCAACTTCAGCCGACGGTGCAGAACACACTGAGAGAACTTAGTCGGCCGACGAACAAAAACTGCCCAACGGCCGACCGTCGCCTTGGTGTGTTCCTGCCTTAAGAGCACTCGTCAATGTCAAAATGATTGAGATGGCCAACCAAATCAAAGTAGGCAGGGTTTACGTTCTCTTTTTGCTCGTGCACAAAGTCTTCAGACGAGCGCGTCAATCGATCGCTTAACGCCGTTGCGGAGGTTCAATTCTTTGCCTGCTAAGTCTGTTGTGCAGTTCTTAGTTGTAAAAAAATATTGTCTGAGATGTGCACTTAACTGCCATGTGCATGATATAGGGAAGGATATAGGCTTTATGTCAAATGTCACATGAACAAACAGGAAAACAGGTCTCATTGCTTCCGCTTTTCGGAGAAAGACTGACGGCGATATCTTTTAAGGAAATCAGCTAGCCTTGCTAGTTCTTTTTATTGTTGGCATTTTATTTGATTTAAATATCTAAATGTTAGTGAAAAGAAGAAAAATAAAAAACTTTTAGATATATTAATCTGCATATGCGATGGACATTGGTTATGCTCATATTTGCTCGCTCATTTGAAGGCTCTATGTTTAAAGAAGCACATACAAAAGACCTGAATCGGAAGCGGTGTGACCAGTTTTAAGGAATATGGAATTTTGTTGCGCACAACCCCCATTTACTAAGAAATATTAGTGAAGGAGTAAATGATTTATGACACAGCATAAGGGGCTGTTTACACGACACCGTTTTCAGCTAAAAACTTTTTATGCGTTTTGGCCGGTGACGGCATGCACATGCGTATTACGTGTTCAGTCTATAGGCATGCGTGTTTGGCGCAAATGCTCTGTACAGCGTTTTCAGTCATGTTTGCGGATCCGTGTGAACAGGGTTCTTTTTGATAACATTGTCATCTTTCCGTTTTTAGTACATTGTTGTCGTGTAAATGCACCCTTAGTTCAGTTCATGCAACACTCTGCCAACAAGCTGATGATTTGAATCTGGGGCCGTATTCACAAAACATCATAAGGCTAAAAGTAACTCCTAAATTGCCGATTTAGGAGAAACTCTTAAAAATAATGGGCTAAGTTTTTTCTAAGAGTATTTCACAAAGCATTTTAGCGCTAAAACTAGCTCCTAAATCTGTGAAACGTTAGGAGTAGTCAAGAGGACTCCTAAGTCACTAAGACCAAATCGCAAACAGTCCTAATCCACCCAAAGACACTGTACACCATTGAGGCAATAGCGATAGAGCCTTAGGTGCTAAACTTTTTCTTCATAAATGCAATACATTTTGATTTATAAATTTGAATCTACGATGAGACGCCAAAAATAAATCTTTAACAAATAAATATATATTGTCCGATTACCTGTAGCAGTGGTTTTCATGAGTTCACACTTACAAATGCGTATTTGGTGTGCTGTCCAAGGTGATCAAGGGCTCCGAGCTTGGAATTTAGCCCAAACCCAAAGTTCTCCCTGTATCCCCAGCCGAGTGTGAGTGGCGGGATGCAGAAAACTGTCAAAGTAACTATAGGCAAGTCGGCTCTCGTCTGTGTATATATACCTAGCTGACTAGAAAGTTTGAATGTGTTCCTCCCAAACTTTGTTTATAAAACATAATTTGTCGCTTGAATTCTGCATTTTCTTGAGATGCAGACATCCAAGAGGCGGACAATTAACTGTATATACTAGTTTAATTAGTGACACTTAACCTACATTTTAAAACCTTTATTTGAATAGGGCAACATTTTTAAAACCTTTATTTTAATTTGGAAACATGCCACCTCATTCTACAATATTTCTATGATTAAATCGCTGACTCTTTCCCCATCAGCCAATCACTGTGTCCATACTCCATAGCAACGAGGTCAACCCCGCCCTTACTCTTAGGTTAAGACTTCAGTCTATTCCTTAGTAAAAGTTAGTCTCAGCAGCTTTGTGAATAGGTTTTAAGAGAAAACTCTTAGCTAAGAACTTTTACTGCTATTTAGGAGAACTCTTTGTGGTAAGATAAAATGTTTTATGAATACGGCCTCTGGTGTGTAAATAAGAAAATTCAAAATTGTGTAGTGCTGTAGGTCCTCATGAATGGAGCTGAGAACCACTGACCTACTGTAAATGGAAAATATGTATCAACAAAAGAGTTTATATAGAGAGAACTTTTTACAGACATGAGGACTTAAGAATTTATCGTGATTTTTTTTCTCTTAAGCATAGGTTGTGTATAACAATGTTAAAATCTCACTATACCTTAAAGAAGAAAATTTTCTTGTTCTTCTCATAATACAAAGCAGCGTCGATGTTGGCAGGGATTCTTTTTAGTGGTTTGGGGTATCGATAGTCAAGGCGGTAATTTGTGAACCTCCAGACTTTTTCACCTGAGAAAGAGAAGCAGATGGGTAGAAGAAAAGAGCGTTTTTTTTAGACTTCAGTTAAGTACTGACGTCAATTATCCAATGAACATTTGTGTGCAATAGATCAGACAAGAATTTTAAAGGAATATTCAGCATTTGGTACAATTTAAGCTCAATATTATTTATTTACCACACCAATTACCAATTTTTCTCAAATACACTTTAAGCTCAAAATTATTTATTTATCACACCAATTTTTATTTTATCCTCCATTTCCCCCCCAAAAAAGTAGTGATGATCGTTCATGAACAATTCATTTATTTTGCATCTGTAATGTGAAAAATGAACAAAAACTAATGAAATATGAACTAACAAACTAAATTATGTTTCTCATAATATATATATTTTTTTGGTCTCTCTACCATAAAGCCCAGATTGGTGGAGTGTTGCAGTGATGGCTGTTCTTCTGTAAGTTTCTTTCATCTCCACATATGATCTCTAGAGCTCAAGTTCAGTGTCCATCAGGTTCTTGGTCACCTCTCTGTCTAACGCCCTTCTCAGCTGTTTATTCAGTTTCTCAGTCAACTCTAGGATGAGTTTTGGTTGTATCAAACCTTTTCCATTAAAGAATAATGGAGGCTACAGTGCTCTTGTGAACATTCAATGGAGACATTTTTGTAACCTCCTCCAGATCTATGCCTCGACATAATCCTGTCTCTGATCTTTGCAGGCGGTTCCATTGATCTCATGACTCGGTGTTTCACTCTGAAATGCATTTTCAATTGTTAGGCCTTACTGGATTTGTTACAGGTTAATCAAAGTGCAGAAACGAAACATCTCAAAGATGATCCAGAGAAATGCTTCTGAGCTAAATTTTGAGTGTGAAAGGAATTTTTTTCCCCTTTTTCACAAATATGTACCAGTAAAAAACAAGAAACAGGAAAGCAATCACGTTTTTTTTTTTTTTTTTCTACAATTGAAACAAAACTGAACACCTTATTATTGCAATAAATCAAGGTTGACACAACACCCAAGTCTACGCTAAGCTCAAGTGCTCAAAAAGGACACACGTAAACCAATAACCATCAAATAATTTTATCGTTATGCACACAATAGTAATCTTTTACATTGTAATCCTTTTATTTTTAATATTTGGCATGTTTGTGTGCTGCTGCGCATCCGTGTGTGTGTGTGTAACAAGCAGAGTGTACGCGCGTTGTGTACCCGCATATTACTAACGTGCTCTTTAAATAACAAAACAAATGACTTTAGACCAGGTTTCAGCTGGTCAATGGCGCAGTCGTTTTCAGTTACCTCAAAATAGCAACACGCCAACAATGCACCTGAGCACACCTCGTTTTCAGACCAGCACGCCCAAATTTCTTGTATGCTAAGCATACTTGGCCAATAAAAGCTGATTGATTGATTGATTGATTGATTGATTGATTGATTGTTTTGAATGTAATTTGTATTGTGATCGGGAACAACTTAATTATGTTATTATTACCTAATCAGAAAAAAAAAATATTATTTGACGTAAGTGCACAGAAATTGAAAGCATGCATTGTACTGGGTGATATAGTGTGATTAATTAAGATGGAGCATCTAAATCTCCAACCTCTGAGGAATTACCTGTTTTAAACAAACGCCGTACAGAGGAGAGTCTGCTGGGAAAAAAGGGAGATGACAGATCGTAATAAAACAAGAATCAACATTGGCTTGGCTTTTCAGAGATGGCGAGAACTGAGAGACTTAAAATGTTGTAAAAGCAACTCGGAGATGATGTTTTTATTACTCAACAGGAGAGAAAGGTATTTTATTGAACAGATAAATTGCCATATGTATCTCTCTAACAGAGTTTATTGTAAAGCATTATCTATTGTGAAGGGTCATGTTCATCCCGAAACATTCTTCTGCAAAACGTTTGCAGATTTGTTTTTTAACCTCTAGAGAACCAAAAGTTACACAGTGTCCCTTTAATAAAACAAAGATTATTGGAGTACGTTTTGCAAGAAAATACTATTTCAGATTTGCACTTCAAAATGTCATGTTTGATTCAATGTTTACTTGCCATTTCTTTGTAATTGTTTGCGATTTCTTTGTAATTTACTAGCCATTTCTGAGTGAAAATTGTTTTTATACCCTTTTTTGGTTCCCTGCCATTGTTGCCTTTGGCTACTATAAAGCGCTATATGAATGAAATCAAGTTGACTTAAGTTTTAACTGTTAGGTGGGACTCCCAACAATTTTCAATAAAACATATTTTAAAAAGCATAACTTTTAAAAAGCACAACTTTTAAAAAGCACAACTTTTATGTGCCGAGAATAATAATCTACCTTTAAAGAAGTACGTCTTGTTGGTTCTTGGGGAATATACAGCTGCATTCAGGTTTCCTGGCAGCCCCTTCCATAGCAGACTTATTTTTACTGGAGAGTTATGGCCCGTATCTGTTACCGTCCACACATAATCCCCACTAAACGCATACGTCTTACGCCTGGGACCTAAGACAAATAATTAATGTTTTAGTACACTGTCTAAAACATTATATGATTAACCATTGAACAAGCAAATCTATTGCATTTGTTTAACGTGAATGAACTGAGGTCATGTAAACTGTTATACGGCACAGTTTTCTCACCCAGCATTATAGCATCAAGTTTAGCATTGCATGGATCAAGCACATCACTCCTGGGGAATGGGGCCATGGTAGTGGGATATGTTACCTCATAGATATCATCAGCAGTAGTTGTACTTGATATCTTTTTACCTGAATTCATAAGAGCATTGGCAGTTATATCCATTGGCAAATATTCATTTATTTAAAAAGTCACTTGATTATCTCACCATATATGGCTTGGATTCCTCTGATATCATCAATGTGCAGTCTAAAATTGGCTTGATAGCCAGTGTAGTGTGCTGCCATAAGAGCACCGCTGTACTGAGAATGTCCCAAGCCAAGAGCATGGCCGATCTCATGAGCCGCAACAATACGTAGATTGGAACCAAAATACTTCCCTTCAGTCCAGAATTCATCTTCATCAAAGTGAACTATTCCTGATGGAGGGGCTTCAGCATGGGCAAGAACATGGCCTAACAAAAGATTATTAGGTAACACTTTAGAATAATGGTCTGTCATTAATAGGCAACTATACAGGAAGTAATGCAGGATAAATGAGTACTAAATTAAAGGATTAGTTCATGTCCTGATAATTTACTCACCCCCCATGTCATCCAAGATGTTTATGTCTTTCTTTCTTCAGTTGAAAAGAAATTAAGGATTTTGAGGAAAACATTCCAGGATTTTTCTCCATGTAGTGGACTTCACTGGGGTACAACAGGTTGAAGGTCCAAATTTCAGTTTCAGTGCAGCTTCAAAGGGCTCTACACGATCCCAAACGAGGAATAAGGGTCTTATCTAGTAAAACGATCGGTCATTTTCTTAAAAAACAAACAAAAAAAAACATTTATATAGTTTTTAACCACAAATGTTGATTCTCTACGCATTACGTAATTACGTTGGAAAGGTCACTCGTGACGTAGGTGGAAGTACTACGGTAGGGCGAAAAACTCCATCTCATTTTCTCCTTCAACTTAAAAATTGTCCAACATTGTTGTTTTACCTTTATTTTGTATAACCCAACCCTAACCCTAACCAGCAGCCATATCACCCTGTAGCCCAAGACTGGTTGCCCACTGAAGCAAAGCAGGGCTGAGCCTGGTTAGTACCTGGCTGGGAGGCCTCCTGAGAAAACTAGGTTGCTACTGGAAGAGGTGTTAGTGAGGCCAGCAGGGGGTGCTCACCCTGTGGTCTGTGTGAGTCCTAACGCCCCAGTATAGTGATGGGGACACTATACTGTCAAAAAGCACCGTCCTTCGGATTAGATGTTAAACCGAGGTCCTGACTCTCTGTGGTCATTAAAAATCCCAGGATGTCATTTGAAAAGATTAGGGGTGTAAGTCTCCTCTCCACCAATAAGATGGTGTGTGTTCTGGCGCAATATGGCTGCCGTCGCATCATCCAGGTGGATGTTGCACATTGGTGGTGGCTGAGCAGATTACCCCTTCCATATGCAAAGTGCTTTGAGTACATAGAAAAGCGCTATATAAATGTAAAGAATAATTACATTTAAAAAAAAAGGGCGTTTGCACATTTGCTTTTAAACACTGGGTTGGTACCTCCGCCTTACGTCACAATGAGTGGCGCATTGCAGAGCAGTGCAAGACTCGCATTTGTGGTTAAAAAGTATATACATTTTAGAAAATGGCCGAACGTTTCACTAGAAAAGACCTTATTCCTCGGCTGGGATCGTGTAGAGCCCTTTGAAGCTGCACTGAAACTGCAATTTGGACCTTTAACCCTTTGGTAGCCACTGAAGTCCACTATATGGAGAAAAATCCTGTAATGTTTTCCTCAAAAACCTTAATTTCTTTTCAACTGAAGAAAGAAAGACATAAACATCTTGGATGACAAGGGGGTGAGTAAATTATCAGGAAATTTTAATTCTGAAGTAAACTAATCCTTTAACACTTCAGCTACTACTATTAACTAATATGGAAACAAAATGAACTCTACTGTAAGAAATAGCAAGTTTAAGACAGAGATAGTTCCTTTTTAGGTAATCAATAATAATTACTAAATGAGATTGGCCTCAATAAGAACTATTGACTAAGACAAATTACAACATTGAAAAATGAAAATTCTGTCATTATTTACTCACCCTCAAATTTCTTTTTTTTTTTTTTTGGTTAAAAACATTCTTCAAAATATCTTCCTTTGTGTTCAGCAGAACAAAGAAATTTACACGGGTTTGGAACAAATAAGGGTGAGACAGAATGTTCATTTTTGGGTGAACTGGGTGAATTGCTCACATCTCAGACACCAGTTAAAGTGATAGTCTTGTTTACTCTGAACCTGGTCACAGAATGCATCACTCATCACTCAAGTGTTACCTAGTCACTCTGCAGGATATATACATGCTTTTAGAAGAACAGGTTTTACATAGAATCTTAAAGGGTTCTGTCAGGCGCTTCATATATAGAACCTTTTAGGGGGATCTGTTTATTGATTAAGTTTTAATTCACTATTACTTACTGATTAGTTCATCTTGTTTCCATATTAGTTAATAGTAGTAGATGAAGTAGTAGCTGACAGTGTTAATGTAGCACTCATTTGTCCTGCATTGCTTCCTGCATCTATATAGAACCCTAGAGTTCTTGACTTAAAGGGTTAGTTCACACAAAAATGAAAATTCTGTCATTTATTACCCACCTATATGTCATTCCACATCCATAAGACCTTCGTTCATCTTTGGAACACAAATTAAGATATTTTTGATGAAATCCAATGGCTCAGTGAGGACTGCATTCACAGCAAAATAATTAACACTTTCAATGCCCAGAAAGCTACTAAAGACATTTTTAAAACAGTTCATGTGACTACAGTGGTTCAACCTTAATGTTATGAAGCAAGGAGAATACTTTTTGTGCCCCCCAAAAAACAAAATAACGACTTTATTCAGCAATTTCTAGTGATGGGCGATTTTTAAAACACAAACTACTTCATGAAGCTTCGAAGCTTTGCGAATCTTTTGTTTTGAATCAGTGGTTCGGAGCGCATATTAAACTGCCAAAGTCACGCCCCCCAGTGGTGAACCACTGACATTTCAAAACACTTATGATGTAACAAAGACTCGTTTACTGAAATCACATGCAGTTTAAAATGCGCTCCGAACCACTGATTCGAAACAAAAGATTCGTAAAGCTTCGAAGCTTCATGTAGCATTGTTTTGAAACTTCCATCACTAGAAATTGCTGATTAAAGTCGTTATTTTGTTTTTTTGGGGCACAAAAAGTATTCTAGTCGCTTCATAACATTAAGGTTGAACCACTGTAGTCACATGAACTGTTTTAAATACGTCTTTAGTAGCTTTCTGGGCATTGAAAGTGTTAAATATCTTGCTGGCAATGCAGGCCTCACTGAGACATCAGTTTATCAAAAATATTTTAATTTGTGTTCAGAAGATGAATGAAGATCGTACGGGTGTGGAATGACATGAGGGTGAGTAATTAATGACAGAATTTTCATTTTTGGGTGAACTAACCCTTTCATTTTAAGGAACCCTTTATGCCAAAAAGGTTCTATATAATGAGAAATGTCTTAAATTATTGCATAAGATAATACTTTCATGTTCTCTAGCGAGAAAGTATGTTTATGAGCTGTTTAATTCATATAATTTCATCAAATTAAAAAATTAATTCATTAAAACTAAATCCATAAAATGATGGGAACACCTAAAAGGTTCTATATATGAAAACACTATTTAATTGTATTATGTTCTATTATTTTTTGTAATATATAATTTTTAATTTTTATTATATTAAATAATATAATTCATGTAGTGAGACTTACTTACCAGGACCATCAAAAGGTGAAGGACAGCCATCTCTCTTGTGAAATGAGATTCTAATATCAGCAAGCCCATAGTGAACCTCTTTAAAGCTGAGTGGCGTGACATCACTCCAGTAGCTAAAGGCTGAGCGAATGGCTGTCTGTGTTGCGCTTTTCCCCATATCTGGTGTGTGGTTGTAAATTCGATATGTTAAGTTTTTCTTTCGCCAAAATCCTACAAAATAAAAAGAAGAAACTGTTTTCTTCATGTAAAGGGCAAAGCTTACTACTTGGTTATGCCCACCATTCCATTCTATCCTTGACTGTATCAATTGTAAATTGTTTTTTATATTTTGTACACATCTCTTTGTATTGATTGTAAACTATCTAATGTTGCAGATGAGCACAATTCTGTACTTTACACATACTTATTCTGGTTATATCTTGCCAGTTTGTAAGCAGCTAATTAAAAGAAAACAAAATGAAGTATTCTGGATGTACATTCAAGTTCATGCAAGTGTCCATCATGTAACACTCAAAATGCAACATTCTCTAAGAAACCTGTATTCATATTGTTTAAGGGTTTTCTTAACATGTATCATCTCATAAAAAATCATAACTACAGGTATAATGCTTACCTATATGTTGTTATATAGAACAACCTTTAGAAATAGTAACACACAATGAACACCATGTCCACCATGTTATATTATAAGTTAATAACTGTCTCACAGTTGCGTGTTAACGCTGGCTTTCAGGACTGGAACAGCATAACTCACTCATACAAGTGTACTTGACAATTGACATTTGATATTCAACAGTGCTTTGATCTGCCTGCATTGACACTATTCCTTAAGAGCTGCTGTGCAGCCAAAATAATGTACCAGTTATCACTGTAAAGCTGCTTTGACACAATCTACATTGTAAAAAGCGCTATATAAATAATGGTGACTTGACTTGACTTGACTAAGATATTGTGCAGATCTTAATGTCCAGATAAGCAATGTTCATACATCGCAATACCCTTTCATTTAAATACAGACTTCATAGGAAATGTTACTGATTTAGCAATAAAGGACTGTATTATTAAACAATCTGCAAGTATAGACACCCACCACCAAATCGCCTGTATTTGAAAGACTTTTGGTTGAAGGGGTCCTCAACACCACACCGTGGCTGCCTCATTTTAAGAAGAGTAGCTCTGTCAAGATTTCCAGTGACTGACAGCCCTGACACCCTCTGAAAGAGACTTTTACAAATACGACACAACATTACAGAGATTACAATGTGAGTGCGTTCCTCAACAATTTTGATTAAATTAGGAGCAAGTCACAAAAATATTCACTTCAGAAACTGTAGTAGAATCAAACATTTGAGCATGCATATACACCAATCAGGCATAACATTATGAGCACTGACAGGTGAAGTGAATAACACTGATTATCTCTTCATCACAGCACCTGTTATTGGGTGGGATATATATTAGGCAGCAAGTGAACATTTTGTCCTCAAAGTTGATGTGTTAGAAGCAGGAAAAATGTAAGGATTTAAGCGAGTTTGACAAGGGCCAAATTGTGATGGCTAGACGACTGGGTCAGAGCATCTCCAAAAATGCAGTTCTTGTGGGGTGTTCCCGGTCTGCAGTGGTCAGTATCTGTCAAAATGGGTCCAACGAAAAACTGCTGTGAATTAGTCAGGGTGCCCATGCTGACCCCTGTCCACCGCCGAAAGCGCCAACAATGTGCACGTGAGCATCAGAACTGGACCACCTGGATTCACCTGGTCTGATGAATCACGTTTTCTTTTATATCCCATGGATGTCTGGGGGCGTGTGCGTCGCTTACCTGAGGGACACAAGGCACTATAGGAAGAAGGCAAGCCGGCGGAGGCAGTGTGATGATTTGGGCAATGTTCTGCTGGGAAACCCTGGGTCCTGCCATCCATGTGGATGTTACTTTGACACGTACCACCTACCTAAGCATTGTTGCAGACCATGTACACCCTTTCATGGAAACGGTATTCCCTGGTGGCTGTGGCCTCTTTCAGCAGGATAATGCGCCCTGCTACAAAGCAAAAATGGTCCAAATCAATTCCCCTCCAAATTCCCCGGATCTCAATCCAATCGATCATCTGTGGGATGTGCTGAACAAACAAGTCCGATCCATGGAGGCTCCACCTTGCAACTTACAGAATTTAAAGGATCTGCTGCTAACATCTTGGTGTCAGATACCACAGCACACCTTCAGGGGTCTAGTGGAGTCCATGCCTCGACGGGGCAGGGATGTTTTGGCAGCAAAAGGGGGACCAACACAATATTAGGAAGGTGGTCATAATGTTATGCCTGATCAGTGTATATATATATATATATATATATATACATATATATATATATATATATATGACAACATTGATTTTACCTAACAGCCACTTTCATATCCCACTCACTGGAATCTCTCTGAGCTTCTGGGTTCAGTGGAGTATCTAGATATCCAAACCGCCTCAGGTATATCTATTAAATGTGAAAAGGTTTGCACTCTAACAAAAATTACCCCATTAATCATTCAAAAATTAAAAAGCATGCACTATGAATGTTAAAATATAAAAGATGTATTGTAAAAACCAGCAAACTGTGGCTAGTCGAAAGGGCTGTATATTACGAAAAGAAATAAGTCAAAAATTCAATTACACAAATATTTGTTTTCTTTAGTTGTGAATCATGCTGCTTTCAAACACCTGCTTCAGATCTTTTTGTTAAATCTGATATTTTTTCCCTGAATTCTGTTCTCCGATCTAAACTTCCAAAATTATCATATTTTTGAAAGCAGTTAACACAAGTGATGAACACAACGAAAACACACACACACACACATATATATATATATATATATATATATATGTGTGTGTGTGTGTATATATATATATATATATATGTGTGTGTGTGTGTGTATATATATATATATATATATATGTGTGTGTGTGTGTGTGTATACACACACACATATAATTTAAAAATCTAGCTTAAAACATGTGCTAAAATGAATTTTTATATTAAAAAAAAAGATTAAAGATACACTCATCATAGAAATGTATAATGCAATGTAGCCTAATTCATACACAGCACAAAAGGCATTGTATGAATTACATTTTAATTGTATTAATAGATAGGACTAATACATTAATAAAAAATAAAAAAAATTCAGAATTTTGACCCAAAAACTTCAGAACAGTTTGGTCAAAAATATATTACGACGGTCTCAATATTCGTTTAACTTCCCGTAATCTTTAAGATTCATTCAGAATTCTTGGGTTTGGTTTTAAGTCTGTATTATATATTTTAGCGTTGTCTTTGATTCGTGTAAAAAGCAGAACACACCGACGATTTTTTTTTTTTTTTTTTTTTTAAGTATTTGAAAAGTAGCCTACATTTATAACAGCAGTCATCCAACACAACTGCTCCCTTTTTTATCCTTATTTAGACGTGTAGTGTATTTATCAATGTATCGACATATTTAAAAAAAAATTCTTGTTGTTCGAATTATATAAATGTTAACAATAAGGATGGTAGCCTATTTGTCGATTTTTAAATAGGACATAAGACATAAACAAATAATAATAATAAAAATAATAAAATAAGCATGCATTTAAATCAGGTTTTTGTTACCTGTGCCTCTGTGAACTCTCGTTTGCTGCTCGACTCAGTAGATGACCATACAGGTAAAACAGCAGTCAGCAATATTGTATATTGCAACCATTGAGCCATAATCCCAGTCTGCACAGAGCTCCAGTAGTTTGATCTGTAGAGCTGAATGGAGTTAAGTCAAGCGCGCGCAGCGGCGTCTTGTTGTTTTACTGTAAATCGAGCACAGAGCGAGTCAAGAAGAGATGATGCACTTCCTGTATGTCTTCAGAGAGCGCTCCTCCAAATAACCAACACATCAACATCAGTCCTCATAAACTTAGTTTATAAATTCTTGCAATCGTTGCCATAAATTTGAGAAGTTTGAAAATTATATGATTCAGTACGTATGTTGCTATGTAATCCGTTTTTACTTTGCGGACATGCCTTTTCCAGTTCACACCTTAAACCTGCTCAAACTAGGCTAATTAATTTGAATGAGTAGGGGGAAATTAAAATATACAGATTAATTTAAATCAATTAACCTTAATGATTATTTTAATAATTTCTAATTCTTTAATTTTAAGTTTTGTCTCTTTAAATTTACATTAACTTAAAAGGCTAGTTCACCCAAAAATTAAAATTCGGTCATTATTACTCACCCTCATGCTGTTCCACATCCGTAAGACCTTCGCCCATCTTCAGAACACAAATTAAGATATTTTTGAGAAAATCCGATGGCTCAATGAGGCCTGCATTGACAGCAAGATAATTAACACTTTCAGATGCCCAGAAAGCTACTAAAGACGTATTTAAAGCAGTTCATGTGACTACAGTGGTTGAACCTTAATGTTATAAAGCGACGAGAATACTTTTTGTGCGCCAAAAAAAACCGAATAACTACTTTATTCTACAATATCTAGTGATGGGCGATTTAAAAACACTGCTTTATGAAGCTTCAAAGATTTACGAATCTTTTGTTTCGAAACACTTATGACATAACGAAGCCTTATTTACTGAAATTACGCGACTTTGGCAGTTTGATATGCGCTCCGAACTACTGATTCAAAACAAAAGATTTGTAATTAATGACAGAATTTTAATTTTTGGGTGAACTTTAACCCTTTTAATTGTGTCAGCTTTCATAGGACAAAGGATGTATAATGGGACATTTGAGGAACCTGTATAGCCCGCTGTAGCTGGCAACCTGTTACCAGTGAAGAAGTTTGCACAGTCTGCACAGTCATATAATACATTTTTGACAAACATTTTTGTCCTCTATAGCTGTGTAACTTTGTTAAATTGATGCACATGGGTTATACCATGCTTTATTATGCATCATGCAGCTCAGTTGTCTTATTCTGTGTTAGCATCAGTACCATTTTAACCTAAATTACATTTTATTTAATATTTAGCACAGAGATCTCTTGCCAAGCAGTGTTGGGCCTGTTACTCAATAAATTAATTGTATTACTTTACTTATTACTTCCTGGCAACAGTAATTCGTTACACTACTAGTTATACTACTTTTCCATTACACCCCACAGAAGTGGTAATTGCGTATTTTTTCAAAATTCTGATGTTGCATGTGCACCTCTTTGTGAATATATATTCAATTTATTTTGTATTTAATTCTACAGAAGTTTTCTGTCACTCATATTATGTATTCATAACCTGTCCGGTCTCTGATGAGTTCCACTACACTTCCGCGTTCTGTTCCATACTAACCCAGAGAAACGTTTCTACACATGAAACATGAAGCTAATGAACATATGATCACTACAGCATATGATTTGTATGTGATTTTCACAGTAGGAATAACGATTAGCTTATTCTAAAATTCTACAAACAACATTTCTGCCTTATCATATGACCAAAGTGCACATTAGATGGCAGCCGGAAGTTATTACAAACACAAAGTTTTGAGTAAAAGCGTGTAGCTTGATGCTAATTGTAGCTATAATTCACCTGTTACTCAGATACGATTCTATTTCATGATGTATGTGGTCAAAAGAATACAAGCAAGGTTGTAAATTAATTTTTTGTTCTGTTTTCAGCCATGTAATGCCAGAGTAAAAAGTAATGCCACAACTTACATTTGACAAGTGTTCTTGTCATCTTTTCTCCCGACAAAAGTAATGTCAATATTTCCCTCCGCTGAATGTAAGCTTTTCCATATTCCAAGCTAGCTTGCTGCAGTGGTGATCAGAAAGTCATGAAGATTACGAAAATTATTTCTAGGAATGATTGGATTGTTTAACAAAATTCCACTGGTATTCAGGGACAGACATTAAGGTGGTTTAGATCATACCTATCAGACCATCACCATTTTGTCTACTTAAACGGGGAAAAATCTAAGATAACGTCAGTAAATCATGGAGTGCCTCAAGGATCTGTGTTAGGTCCTCTGTTGTTTTCAATATATGCTGCCACATGGAATTAGTTTTCACTGTTATTCCGATGATATTCAGTTATATATTTCAACACAACCAGATGAAATCTCCAAATTATCCAAGTTGGCAGAGTGTGTTAAAGCTATAAAATTGGATGACCAGCAATTTTCTAATCTGTTAAAGTCCGATAAGACAGGTATCGGACATATTGGACCAAAACAAAAAGTATTTTGTGGTTTTGGACCAGGTCATTACATATTGGACCAAAAACCTATACACAGAATCTCTTAGAATATAATTTGCATTTAAAAGGATGTACTGTTACTATGTTATATTAGAAAGCAACTTTTCTTTCGAAAATCATATTTCATATGTTACAAAAACAGCCTTCTTCCACTCTAGAAACATCGCTAAGGTACGGAACATGTTTCTGTTTCTGATGCAGAAAAGTTAGCTCATGCATTCATGACGTCTAGACTAGATTACTGTAATGCATTACTAGCTGGTTGTCCTGCATCCTCAATAAACAAGCTACAACTAGTCCAAAATGCAGCTGCTAGAGGTCTTACCAGGTCAAGAAAATATGATCATATAACACCAATTTTATCATCTCTACACTGGTTACCTATTCAGTTCCGTATCGATTATAAAGTACTGCTAATGACCTATAAGGCTCTAAATGGTTTAGCTCCTGTGTATTTAACCGATCTTCTATCGCCCTACAATCCTTCACGCTCTTTAAGATCACAAAACTCTGGACTTCTGGTTGTACCTAGGATATCTAAGTCCACTATAAAGAAGGGAGAGCGTTTACACATTTGGCTCCTAAACTCTGGAATAACCTTCCTGATAACGTTTAGGGTTCAGACTCAGTTACCCAGTTTAAATCTAGATTAAAGATTAAATCTCTTTTGCCAAGCATTCACATAATACATCTCATAACATTATACTCCAGTTTAATCAGATTAAATGCACATGATTATCCTAAGTTAATGTTTTGAACAGCAGCTACGCTAATTATTCTCCATTTGCTTTTCTGTTTTATCTCGGGATGCCCGTCCCCATGTGACTAGAGAGTACATTAGCTCCAGTTTGGATCCAGCCTCTTATGAAGACTTCAGATGCATCAACACCTGTGAAGAGATCACCCCAACCCTTGCGAGGACTTCAGATGACGCAAACTCTGATATCCTCTGATAATCATTTGTTAACATTTATTCATTACTTCATTGAGCTCATTGTTTCTGCCTTTAAGGGTTAGTTCACCCAAAAATGAAAATTCTGTCATTAATTACTCACCTTCATGTCGTTCCACACCCGTAAGACCTTCGTTCATCTTCGGAACACAAATTAAGATTTTGATAAAATTTTTGATAAAATCCGATGGCTCAGTGAGGCCTGCACTGCCAGCAAGACAATTAACACTATGTAACTAATTTACGTGCTCTGAACCACTGATTCGAAACAAAAGATTCGTAAAGCTTCGAGGCTTCATGAAGCAGTGTTTTGAAATCACCCATCACTAGATATTGTTGAATAAAGTTGTTATTTTGTTTTTGTCGTACAAAAAGTATTCTCGTCGCTTCATAACATTAAGGTTGAACCACTGTAGTCACATGAACTGTTTTAAATACATCTTTAGTAGCTTTCTGGGCATTGAAAGTGTTAATTGTCTTGCTGGCAATGCCGGCCTCACATCGGATTTCATCAAAAATATCTATTTTCAAATCATGAACAAAGGTTTTACGGGTGTGGAACGATATAAGTGTGAGTAATTAATGACAGAATTTTTATTTTTGGGTGCTAACCCTTTAAATGAATACATTGTTAGCTAACTGCATGATTTGTATATGTACATTTCTGTAATTACATTAGATTACTCTAATTTGTAATGTTGACATGCATTTTCTGTAAAGCTGCTTTGAAAAGACATGAACTGTGAAAAGCACTATATAAATAAATGTGAATTTAATTGTCAGTAATTAGTTACACAAGTTACTGCAAAAAGTAATATTACTTTAACAACACTGCTGACAAGGAAGGAAATTTCAGCAAATGCTGTTGAACGCCAAAGCTAGGAGGATTTTGTTAAAGTCTGTCCACATGTTAAGACTGTGTGGACTATGGAAAGCTTTGCGCTCTGCCAATGTAAAAGGTTATGTCCACATATTTATTTAGTTTCATCCAGGCAAAGAGAGACTGACCATTAACCCTCAAGTCATTTGTTTGACTTAAGCTTTAAGGCAGTCATTTCATCAGAGACTTTCGGTCCTGGATAGGGAGTTGTCATATTAGGAACCACGTATTCTCAAAACATGTTTAAATCAAAACAGTAATTAAACAAGCTAAATCTTCTGAATATCATCAGGAAATTACTTCCATATGTGGGATGTGTGGTTTCTTGAGCCACAATTTATGGAATCATGGCAAAAGCATGGTATGGCATAGTCCAGTTGTACAGAATTGGATCAGCTTGACAGGGTCAAGGTTTTATGCTGTGGCACCATAAAAACTCCTCAGGTTTGCATGTAAAGGGGGACAGAGAACATTCATCTGAGAGCAGCATCATTACTTCCCTGTTTACCTTCATGTATGCATCATTGCAGGATTGGCATATGTGTCTCAATTCGAAGAATCCTTGAAAGCAGCCTTCATTTTGCGTCCCTCATTCGGCGTGTTTTGAAGGATGCATCAAGTGTAAATAAATAACCCACAATTATTTTGCACACACAAAAAAGGAGGAAAATGAAAAAGTGCATTAATAGAAAGTCAGTTAACATAAAGAGAATTATACAAAGTATAAATTTTTTTAAACTGAACAACTGAACAATATAGTATTTACATGTGAAGCTTGTCCACCACTAGGTCCCAACAAACTGCCACTCTCCTGACTCTGTTTCAGCAGCATGCAGTGGTTTTCTGAAATGAGGAACAGTTCCTTGTTTAAAGGGTTAGTTCACCCAAAAATGAAATTGATGTCATTAATTACTCACCCTCATGTTGTTCCACACCTGTAAGACCTTCGTTCATCTTCTGAATATTTTTGATGAAATCCGAGGGGATCTGATTCACACATAGGCAGCAACATCATTGCACCTTTTAATGTCCAGAAAGGTAGTTAAAAACATGGTTAAAATAGTCAATGTGACTGCAGGTTCAACCTCAATGTTATGAAGCGACTAGAATACTTTTTGTGCACAAAAACAAAACAAAAATAATGACTTTGTTCAACAGTTTGAACCGTAGTCATACGTAATAAGTCATAAGTCCTTGCCGCTGTCGCCTTTGGCTTGCTTAGTTGGGGACACTTGACAATTGATATTTGATATTCAACAGTGCTTTGATCTGCCTGCATTGACACTATTCTTTAAGAGCTGCTGTGCAGCCAAAATAATGTACCAGTTATCACTGTAAATCTACATCTACATTGTAAAAAGCGCTATATAAATAAAGGTGACTTGACTTGACGTAGCGAACTCAGTGCAGGGTTCCTTGTTTATGTCCGAATGCCGGCTCATTATTGGCCAGATCCTGTGTCAGCAACACATGCATGTGTCGTGCTGCTTACGTTTTCTGCTTCGGCCAGCTTCGGAATCACAGTTTCTACATCTTGGAAGTATGACCAAAAAAGAATTTTCACCGGAAAATGTCATCTGAACAAGTAGGTAACAAATCTGCTACGTGACTACGTGTTTTTAGTGTGTGTTAGCGTTACCTGTAGATTTCAGTTTCTGTACAGTCTAATCTCTAATTTTTTCATTTGTCATACTATTCAATCCACCATCAAAATGATAAGTTTAATTATTCCAGCTGCTGTGAGAAAAGGTTATAAATGATCTGCTACCTGCAGCATCCTCACATGATATAGCCGGCTATCGTTCTTTATGTAAACAGACGTGACGCAATGACGCAAAGATGAATGGCGACACGTGCTTGAATTTCCCACAGAAACCTACCAGTACCACCCAGATTAGAAAACATTATTACAATCTTACCATTGTGAATCAGGCTATGGTAATGAGATTTGTTAAGGTAATGAGAGTTTTGAACACTGGCTGGTTATGTACTTGCTCAAAAATTGATTTTGGATCATTTTTACCCAAAAAATGTTACGGACAGCAGCTTTAAATATAAACTTTACTTACACTTTTACACTAGAACCCATTAGGGAGATCCAAAATGTGCAGAGGTAAGGGGGTCTACAGGACAGGCATGCTACTTGTACTAGCATGTTTTAGCTTGATGATAGCATGTTTAAACAATTGTTAACACATTTTAGCACATGATTCTAGCATTTTTTAGCATGATGCTACCATGTTGCTAGCCTGTTTTAGCATGATTCTAACATGGTTTAACATGTTTCTAGCCTGTTTTAACATGTAATATATAATGTTTTAGCACACTTAGCTCTCCCCACTGGCATGTTTTAACATGATGCTGGGTGATGTTAGAAAAATTAATGTAAGATGAAAGACAAGGATGCTAAGGTTATTGCTCTGGAGGTTGTAGCTTGAAAGCTCTAGGAGGAGTTACAGTTAGACAATTTAGTAGAAGAACAATAATATAGTAAATTTTTAAAGACAAACTTTGATGTTGGCTTGACAAAGCCTGGTCTGAAAGTATAAAATAGTTTTAAATGCTGGAGGTTTTCTAAAAGTAAATCACATGAAGACATGAAAACAAATCTTAAAATAAACAGATTTGTCCATAAAAAACGGACCGTATTAGAGCACTTTCGGACCCCATTTGACTTCATTAGACCCTTATGAAATCATATCAAACCAATTCAGTACCCAATAAACAAGTGTCAAAGCCAGAGAGGTATAATCCGACTAAGTTGGAGACCAAAAACAAATTGAAGAAAACAGAGCAGACAGCTTTGAAACAAATTTCCGTCATCAGACACTCTAAAAACCCATGTATAACATATTTACATTTTATATGTAATATACTGTAAATATACTGTTTATTGTTTGTTAGCTGCTTCGCACACATTTCTGTCACTGCGATAACAAGGTAACTAATAACAAGGTAACAAAGGGGGTGGAGCCAAGACAGTGATAGGACATTTTTTTATTTAGAGGTTACAAGTCATTAGCGTGGGCATTATCCATTATAAATAAAACATCAGACCTCATGGGTCGATATCAAACCACACGTGGTATGTTGAAAATGCAAGTGACATTGATAAATCATTTACAATGGAATAAGAGTATTATAATGACATGCTAGTTCTACAAAGGTAATTGGGGAAAATACATCATATTTTTAATTATTAATGGTTAAATGTTAATATCAATTTACTTCATAAAACTTCTCAATGTTGTATAAATGATGAACATTTACTTAAACTTTATTTAAGTACAATTTATTTGAAGGACAATATTCCTATCAAGCAGTTTTCCTGGGTGATTATATTTACATTCCCTATAATAATTGAAGATACTCCCGCCCTATTATCCACATTACTGTTAGGTAAAGGGTTAGTGTACTTCGGTTTTTGTTAGAGAGAGTGTAGATTAGTTTTGGCATCTGAAGACATTTCTTTTAATTCTGTATGTTTATTTCTTCTTCTTGCTTGTCAGTGTAGTTGGTTATGAGTGAGTTAGTTTTGATTAATTTTTTTTTTTGATGTAATGTAAGTAAACACTTTTTTAAATCAATTTTCATTGCCTTTTGCACTGCACTTAAAGTATATTTTTAATAGTTAGTGTTACAACCTGGGGTAGTAACAAATACTGAAGGGAAGTAAGCTAAAAGCTAGCCATTGACAGGAAATCTGCAACTGTTTTTATGACGACATACACAACATAAAGTACTCTGTAATTATGCTGCAATAATGTGAGACATGTTACATATAACATTTTTGTTATTACAGTACAATGAGGCCCTCATTGTTTATATTATATTCTCTTGTTGAGAGATTGTACAGACTATGTAATAAGCCTTTAAGCAGGAGTGGACGGCTTTCACACCACTCGTCCCAGCAGGAGTGGGCGGCTCTCTGCAGTGGATCTCCGGCTCAGAAGGTTCCACAGCATTAAAGGCACTGAGCTTCTTCCAGAACCGAAACTCCTGCTGGTATTTTCTTCCCTCAGTGGATGGTACTCCTTAAACCGCCTGCGTAAAAATATACTTCAAAGGTTACTGTCATATAGCATTACTTAATTTTAATTAGGCAGCATACAATAACATGTTCTTAAAGGGATAGTTTACCCAAAAATGAAAATTATCCCATAATTTACTCATCATCAAGCCATTCCAGGTGTATATGACCATCATCTTTCAGATCAACACAATCAGAGTTATATTTAAAAATATCCTTAGTCCTCCAGGCTTATAATGACGTTCTACACAATGACATGACAATGACATGATTATTACATAGTCTGTCGTCATATACACCTAGGATGGCTTGAGGGTGAGTAAATCATGGGATAATTTTCATTTTTGGGTGAACTATCCCTTTAATGTTTATTTTGAAGAAATGTGTATTGGTGTCTTACTTGTATGTAAAAGCAATGGCCCCCACAGCACAAATGAAAACCAGGACTCCCAGTATTGCTCCAGCCGTATTCCTTGATGAATTTGTGTCTACGGTTTTAAGATGAGAAGTTGTGCACAAGAGTAGTGAGGTTCTAGGGCAGGTTCAGGAAAAGAAATGTTTATTATGCTTTGAATTTATATGACACTTGCCTATAGCCACATTGAGCATCGCACTGGTTACAGCCAAGCTGACGTCATTGGTCAGAGACACGTTGATACAGAAGGTGCCAGAGTTGTTGAAAAACTGTCGCAGCACCATCTGACACTCAGTGGTCGGAGTCACATCATTACACTGCAGGCTCTGAACAGGACTTGTGCAGTCAGCGTCAGACACCACGGTGCACACTTGACTAGGAAGGCTGAAGAGCAAATATAACAAAAATAACGACCAGTCATCAAAATTGACAATTCTTATTGTTTTATGAATATTGCATGATGTACTATAAATTATTCATGCAGATTACTTTTTTTTTTAAAATAATGTGCCCAAAATAACTCTATGGGCGGCTAAATGTATGGGTTTTCTCAGATCTTTCAATCTAATGGACAAAATAAGTTCATGCAATTTACATATGAATGCGACCGGAGATGGCGGAAAAACATACGGAAAGCATCAGCTTTCATTTCTGCAATAACAGCCACAAGACCACACTGAACGCTATGAGTGCGTGTTAGAAATCAGGAATGGTGAGAGAACATTGTGCTTGGTACATTTTTCCTCTTCAAACCAAACTTGGGTCTTCAGCCAACAAAGTTCAAATTCCATCTGGCTAGTGCACTTACCATAATGTACACATTAACTGATACAATGTAATTGCATTTATACAACATAATGGGCCCTATTTTACCGATCTAAGCACATGGTCTGAAGCACATGGCGCAGGTGCACTTAGGGCGTGGCGTGCCCAAATCCCCTTTTGTTAGTTCAACGACGGAAAAAAATGGTCGCCGTGCCAGGCGCATGGTCCAAAAGTGTTGTACCTAGTCTCTTAATGAGTCATGGGTGTGTTTTGGGTGTGCAAAAAACCAGTCAGAGTGTCATCTCCCATTCCCTTTAAAAGTCAGGTGCGCTTGCACCATGGCAGATTTGCTATTTACATGGCGGAATTTGCAAGCAGAAAAACTGAATGCTTCTCCAGAGAGGAAACAGATCTGCCTGTGCGTGAGGTTAAAGCATTGTAATTCTTTTATTTTTAATATTTGGCATGTTTGTGTGCTGCTGCGCATCCCTGTGTGTGTAACAAGCAGAGTGTACGCACGTTGTGCACCTGCCTATAGGTGCATATTACTAATGTGCTCTTTAAATAACAACAACAACAAAAATACTGAAACCTGGTCTAAAGTCAATGGCGCAGTCGTTTTCAGTTGCTTCAAAATAGCAATACGCCAACAATGCACCTGAACACACCTCGTTTTTAAACTAGCACGCCCATGGGCGAATAGATGGGTGCAAATGCATTTGCTATTTAAACAGTGTGGGCGCTAGACGTGAAAATGATTACTGCGTCGGGCTGAAACTAGCAAAAAGCACCTATGTTGCGCCTGGCGTCACATTCCGCCGGGTGTGTGATAGGGCCCAATCGTCGTCCACTTGTGATCCGATTGACTAAAATGCATCTTAATACCAGGTGGAAACAGGGCCTAGGTTTCTGCTGGAAGAGGTGTTAGTGAGGCCAGCAGCAGCTCACCCTGTGGTCTGTGTGGGTCCTAACGCCCCAGTGTTGTGACGGGGACACTATACCGTAACAAGCACCGTCCATCTGATGAGATGTTAAACTGAAGTACTGACCAACTCAGTGGTCTTTAAAAATCCCATGACACTTCTCATAAAGAGTAGGGGGTAACCCCCGTGTCCTGGCCACATTCCCCCTCCATTGGCCCTTATCAATCACGGCCTCCTAATAATCCACACACATTGAATTGGCTCTGTCACTCTCTTTCTTCTTCACCTACAGCTGGTGTGTGGTGAGCGTACTGGCGCCATTGTACTGTGGCTGCCTTCACATCATCTGGTTTAATGCTGCCCACTGGTGGTGGTTGAGGAGAGACTCCTCCTGATATGACTGTAAAGTGCTTTGGGTGTTCAGTAGTACATAGTAAAGTGCTATATAAATGACCCATTCATTCATTCATTCATTCAATAGAGTAGACCATCACAACTTCAGTTTGTAGCCAATCAGAGAGTAGCAAATCACTGCCAACCCAATAAATAATTTATTATTAAACACTTGTCAAATATTTTCCTAATTTTTATTAAATATAAATGCCCTTCTGATGTGATTTGTGACGGGGAAAAGGGAGAAGAGCGAGTTTGGCAAAAGGCGGATTCGAACCCATATCGATCGTGTCAAAAGCTACTTTCACATGCCATACGCCCTACAGCCTATGCCACTACAGACATTAAACAGAATGTGTCTTTTTAGTATTTAACTGAAAACATTTGATGGCTAAATTACAGCCTACGTACATTAAATTGGACACTTGTTGGTATTTTAAGCATTAAATGAGGTAAATTGCCTGTTTTGGGTTGCACATGGCAACTTACCAACGTAAAAAGATATAAGTTCACATTCCTTTTTTACGCTCCACAGCCGCTGAGAGGTCGCCATCTTGTTTGAATTTTTTCCTGAAATCTCCAAGCCGGTCACGTGATCGGCTGCTAGCATTCTGATTAGAGGATCTCAAAAAATTGCCCACAACCTATCTAAAGTATCCAGATAGAAAATTGTTGCTCATTCTCAATGGGAAAGTGCCCAAGCAACATTGCTCAAAAAGTATCATCACCTTAAGACTATTATAAAACAGCTATGAACAGTCTATAAAAATAAATTACAGTGAATTAATATTTACCTTCCCTGACATGTGACTGTAAGATCCACAGCATTTTGCTCCAGCTCTGTGGCCATGATCACCACATTATTCACTTCCACAATCTCAACACTCTCTATTCCCTCTGATGGGGGAAAACATATATGCAGAGAATATTAAACATTTGTAGACAGGCTGTTTTTGTGCTTTCACACAGTTAGATTTCAATTTACACAACAGTTTAGACACTAAAGTTGAGGTAGAAGTGATCTGTGTGCTGCTTTTTATCAGTCATTTAAATGTATCATCATTATACATGTGAAAACCTGTTTACCATTAGTACAGTGGTTCTTCATACAGTGATCATGGCGTACACACCTTTTGTATGTCTCTTATCTTTTATCGTAGGTAAGAGACACATTAGTACAATAGTGTTTTAACATGGTCTTGATACTGCTACACAATTTTTGTTGTCATTATATGAGGTTATGGGTAAAACATTTTTGACAGTTAATCCAGGCCAGTGAAGCCCTGGGTATACTTCATTTTTTTACGCGCACGCTCAGTTGAACGCACAGCCTATTTGACTCGTACCGCGTACACAGACGTTTGACGCATGCGCAGTTTTGAGCAATGTCTCGCCCATGTAAACATCTTTGTATTCTTTCCTGCTACAGTTGTACAAATGAGGGTACTTTCTAACCTCTTCGCACAATCTAACATCTATATATGCCTCCATTGTCGCTGTAGCTTGCATGCGTTTCGGTCTGTTCTGTTTATGCAGGTTTTCTTCGACTACCTTGTGAATTGACGCCCCAGGGCATGGTTGCCACCTTATGGATAAACTAATTACTGCAAAAAGTTAAATGTGCATGTGCGACCTGCGTGTATAAATTAAGAACGGTTACAAAAATCCAGTTTGGTGAGAAATCGAGTCCCCCCCCCCCCCGGGAATCGGGTCTCCTTTAGGACCCTGAGTGATCCCACTGGTTTAACTGACTTTTAATGGGTAGTATTTTTAGCGCCTGATTACAATTCCTGCAAAATCACGTTATGATTTATATCTTTTAAAATGCTTTATAATAACCATTAATGTCTTTTAAATTACATGGTTCATATACTAGTGTATAACTGAAGCTATAGGTTGTGAAATCAAGCATTTCTCATTCTTACTGTTTTTTTAGTTAGCTTATGTACTAGCATAGCATACATCTACCTGATTAGCTTGCTAGCTTAGCTTATACGTTTTTTGCCTCCAGTATAGTTCCCAATTAACATGTTTCAAATTAATGATGTTTGTGTGTACTTAGCATGACAATTAATCTATTAAAATGCATTACAGTATTATTATATACTATACCACATTACTATTATTGTGTAAAATTAATATTGAATTATTTTTACAGAACATAGTGTGCTGCAACAAGCCTTATCCTTATGAAAAAAATACATTGTTAGGCAAGTGTTTCCAGTTTGTTTTATCATGCAAAACATAGACATTAATTTTATATTTCAAGCATGTTGTTTGTGCACTTAATGTAATAAACACCATACAATAGTTAAATAGGTTATAATTAGTCAAGACATCACGATAACAACTTTTGATCAGGCATTACAGCCTGCACTCTAAAAAATGCTGGGTTAAAAACAACCCAAGCTGGGTTAAATATAGACAAACCCAGCAGGTTGGGTTAAAGGGCACCTATTATGCCCTCTTTCACAAGATGTAATATAAGTCTCTGGTCTGGTCAAGTGTCTGTGAAGTTTCAGCTAAAAATATGGGGGTGAGCAAAAACATGCCGTTTACTATATTACTATATGGCTAGCTTAAAACAAACCCAAAATTGGTTGAAAAAAAATGGCTGGGTGAAAACAACCCAATCCCTGGGTTTGTCCATATTTAACCCAGCATTTTTTAGAGTGTGGGCCCTAAAAGAGACCCAATTCCTGGGGGGAGGGGGTGTGTGTCTCGATTTCTCATGACACTGGCGGTGCGCGTACAATGAAATTCGCGTTGAGCACTGTACACCGACCCTTGCGTACGCGTATAAAGTGAAGTATACTTTAGGCTTAATGCTGAAATGAAGCAAAGTTCAAGTTGGCTGAAATTTAAAGATCGACAAGAGTCTTTTGTATAGATTTTCTTTCTTTTTTTTTTTTTTGCATGTTTCCTCTCTGGGAACAATGATGCCCAGAAGATTAATTTTCAAGTGTAATAGTATTGTTTAGTGATTATAAAAAAAAGTACTCACGGATAACTGTAAGAGTTGTAGAGAAGGAGCCATAACGATAAATCAAACAGTTTGTTTCTGCTGGCATTTCTGGTGCTTGCCGCTTTGCAATGACTAGAGTTGCCTGTGTTGCTTCAGTTCCCGCCACCAGTTCAGCTTCTAATTCACTCAATGATGCCTCAGGTATGCTAGTTACATCTGCAATTAAAGCACCAATGGAAATAGATTAAATACACAACACAATTAACTGGTTATAGACTTCTTTATAAAGTTACATAAAGTGTTTTACTGGTGATGGCTTCGGTTGCCTCACTGACTCCAGCAGCAGCTGCATTAACTGCCTCTATGTCTTCTGCTGCAGGTATAACAGATGCTACAACATCAGCGGCCACTGCCTCAGTGATAGTGATTGTTGCATCACCAGTCGGTGCCACTGTTTCTATGACTGTCTGGACAGAGGTCGTGTCAACTACAGCAGCAGGGGGTTCTGGGAGAACTGTGGCTGCCAGATTGATGTCAGCCACAGGAAGTTCTGTCGCAGGTTGAGCCTCAATAGCTGCAGATGTGGCTACCATAACTGCAGCGGTGCTGTCAGCTTCAGCCACAGCTGTGTCTTCAGCAACCGCCGGAGCAGCAGTATCTAATTCTGCTGCTGCATCAGTTGCTGCCACTGCCAAATTGTTGGCAGCTACAGTGACATCCACTGCAACTCCTTCCTCTGCCACTGGCATGACATCAACAGGCTGAGGAGAAACAGTCGGCACAATGCTTTCCACTGCTGTAGCTTCATCTGGCAAAAGAGAAACAGCACCAACTGATGAATACTTTGGATGTAAACGGGAATGTCAGTCTAAATCTCTTCAAAACACTTTTTGGACTAAGAACAGTCCATGAAATGACATGAAATATATGCGATTCTACCTGTGACAGGAACAGGAGGAACAGTGGCAGCTGGAGTTGGACTGACCTGACAACCATTTGAGATGGCTGCCATCAAAACCACCTGAGGCCTGAAGGAACCAGTTGTGAGGTATGTGTGGGTAACAGTCGTTTCTCGAGAGATGAGAGTTCCACTATTATCACCGAAATCCCAGTTGAAGCTGATGTCTGATCCACTGAGATACTGGCTTGGGTCATGCAAATTAATGCTAAAGGACACAGCTCTGTTCTGGATAAAGCTTTGGTCACTCTGGTTGATGTCACCAACCTGGGATAATGTCACTGCGAAAGGAATCTGGTCTAGAGAAGAGGAGGAAATATCATTAGGTGCTTGCAGGAATATGCTCAGGGAATGACAACATTGCCTAGGACTGAACTGGAGAGTAGTCAATGTAACTGGAGAGTAAACCAGTGGTTTAAAGGGTTAGTTCACTCAAAAATGAAATTTCTGTCATTAATTACTCACCCTCATGTCGTTCCACACCCGTAAGACCATAAATTAAGATATTTTTTGATGAAATCCAAGACTTTTTTTTTTTATATCTCAATAGGAAAGCAACGAAATTACCACATTCAAGGTCCAGAGAAGCACTAAAGACATTGTTAAAATAGTCAACATGACTGCAGTGGTTCAACCAAGTGACGAGAATACAAAAATGATGACTTTATTCAACAATTTCCTCTCTACCCTGTCAGTCTCCTACGCAGTTGACGTTGAAGACACATTGCAGAGCTTCCGTGTTCTACGTCAGAACGCCGGCTCATTATTGGCCAGCATTACATGCATATGGCGTTCAGACGTAAATGTCAGTTACGCATTTTACGTAAGTTGAATATGGAAAGCAGTCTGGCGGAAGCTAGATATTTTACTTCATAACTTGTTAAATATGGATTTTTCGTTTCGCTTCAGAAGGCCTTTATTAACCCCCCGGAGCCGTGTGGACTACGTTTATGATGGATGGATGCACTTTCTTGAGCTTTATACTCGTTGTTTCCCGTTCATTGCCACTATAAAGCTTGGATGCCTCAGGATATTTATTAATATAACTCAGATTGTGTTCATCAGAAAGAAAAAAGTCAAATACTCCTATGATGGCTTGAGGGTGAGTAAAGCTTGGGGTAATTTTCATTTGAAAGTGAACTAATCCTGTTAAGGTTAAACCACTGTAGTCACACTGACTATTTTAATGATGTTTTTACTACTTCTCTGTACCTTGAATGTGGTAATTTCGTGGCTTTCTATGAGAGATAAAAAAAACCCTTGAATTTCATCAAAAATATCTTAATTTGTGTTCTGAAGATGAACGAAGGTCTTGCAGGTTTGGAACGACATAAGGGTGAATAATGACAGAAATTTCATTTTTGGGTGAACTATCTCTTTAAAGAGACAGGTCACCTAAAAATGAAAATTCTGTCATCATTTACTCACCCTCAGGTTGTTCTAAACCTGTATAAATTTCTTTGTTCTGCTGTACACAAAGGAAAATATTTGGAAGCATATATTTGAATATTTGAAACAGATCTCGCCCCCATTGACTACGATAGTATTTTTTTTCCTACTATGGTAGTCAATGGGGCAAGATCTGCTTGGTTACAAATATTCTTCCAAATATTTTCCTTCGTTTACAGCAGAACAAAGACATTTATACAGATTTGGAACAACTGGTGAACAAACTAAGCTTAATGTTTTTAAACAACACTATAATATAATATAATAAGAGACAGATAATAAGAGGATCCCTGCACTCTTAAAATATATCTGGTCCAATGAAGAACCTTCATGGAATCTTTCATTCTACAAAAGGTTCTTTATAGTGGAAAAAGGTTCTTTAGATTATTTAAATATTCTCCACACCAAGAAAACATTTTTATTTTAAGAACTGTTCACTAAAAGGTTCTTTGGGGAACCAAAAATGGTTCTTGAGTGTAAAAAATGTGCAGTTTTTAAACTACTCACCAGTGATGGAGAACTGGGTAGATGAATAACCAAGGGGAACAAACTTGTCTTTGCCACGGCAGTGATAAATTACCACTTCCATGTTATATGTACCAAGAGGCACATTGTCTGTTTCAATGGTCAGTAGAGAGGAGGGACCATCAGCCACCTGCCAATATTTTCCTGAAATAGAGAAACAATGAAAAGAGTAAAAAAAAAAAAAAAAAAAAGAAAAAAAAAAAAAAGACAATCCTTAAAGTCAAAGAGAAATGATTTAAATTAAATTATAAGAATGTTGTACAAGCCTCTAATTCAAACCGAAAGTTTGAACACCAACAGCAGGTTGTTGATCCAGGACTGTGTCCCACTTGCATATGTTAATCCATCTCTCCACTATGTTTCTATATATGAGACTAGAATAAGACTACAGGTTTAAACATGCTCTTACCCCACGTCTTCCATACGTAGATAAAGCGGGGCCTTTTGTTAGAGATCTTAGTGAAGGGTGTCCTGTCAGGAAAGACACCTGTCCATTCTTGAGGGATGTTGGACTCAGGGTATACAGTCTGGCCCATAGTATATGATGTTCCTAAAAGACAAATTTAATTCATTTTAGGTGTAGATAATATCCATTTTCATCCTAAAACATGAATTAAGAATCACATGGCAGCACTTATTTCTTCTGCTTTATTTACAGGAAATAACAAGTGCTAAAAACACATTTTTCTTTACATAAAATATACATAACATACAAAAACATAATATTTGTTTGTGAATACATTACAAAACTTTGCTCTATGGTAGTGCACGATTAAAATATTATATAACGGAAATGTATCGTATTAAAGAAGCTTGGATAACTAACCATTAATGGTACAGTTTCTTGCCCACACCACCTGTCCATCAGGAAGTACTGTCTGGTTCTGAGGGAAACCAACATCAATGTTGAAAGTGGCTTTGGCTCCTGTCAGCGTTGGAGAATCACTTCTGACTTCAAATGTCACCTCTCCGCCTGTGAGAGGTTTTCCAGACAGTTTAAAAGAAAGGTAGCAGGTATAGCATTTCTTCTTATAGAAAGTAAATAATATCAATAAACAATTTTCACTTAGCATATCCTAAATCTATTCATATGCAAACATGGTGAAAAAAGAATAGTTTTATATCATTTGAAACTGCTACGGCAGTGGGAAAGATGCATGGGCGTTATTTTTGTGTTATGTTTAAAACCTACACCATTCAGACGGTAATACACTCACGCAATTGTTAGCTACAACATAGCTACATTTACATGGACAACTTTTGTTTCAATTGGAATTAATTTATTCTGATCGATAAGTCCAAACATAAGGACTACATGAACGCTAAATAAAGTGATTGTGACAATGCGCTGACAGAGCAGGTAACTTTGATATGAAAAAAAGTCTCAGCTTTCAAACTGTCAATTTTATTACAAAATTCAAACAATAAATACAGTTTTAGCGCTCAGTTTTAGTGGCGTGGCAGATCGCTGTAGCGCCTTAGTTCAAGTGGCTCATAAACCGATCTGTCTTCCTCTTTATGACTAGTTATAGCACCAAATAAACATGAATGAACATCTGAAGGTATGTGGAAAGATACAGTACAGCTTACTAAAATGTATCATGTCTCATGTAATTGTTGGGTGTTTCAACCACGGAAAGACGTCAGTAAAACAGCTTGTAAACAACATGTAAAGCCAATCAATTACCATATACTGTAGCATGTTAGTTAGCTAAAAAATGAACTCTAGAGAGGAGCATTTTGCTAAATATATGCACTATATTACATAATTAATATATATTTTTTCTCATATCATTAAAAAATATTCTAACATTATTGTAAAACAGCATTATATTAACTGTATAAGAATAAGTTGTTAGTTTTATCCTTTAATAATAATACCAGCTGATAGGTTTCCCTGTGTTTACAGCATTAGTTGAGAGAGATTTGTTTCCTTGTGAAAAATGTAGGCCCTACTGTACCTGATATTTAGCCAAATGAATCGATACTGAATCAAAATCAGAATCGAACTGCAAGCTTATGAATCAAATCAAACCCCTTGTGACTTCAGTGAATCGTTAGAGACTCGCTCTGACCGAATCATTTGAATCAGTGAGTTGTTGACTTAAAAAACATATGCAATTAGATTGGTACAATTCACAAATGAATCGTTCAGTGTGATTTGCAAACCGATTCCTTCCTGCATCAGACACTATCGCAGTCTCTGCGGTGACAATTACTTCCGTTCAAAATAATGAGGAACAACATGTTTTTATGAAATGTAGTGGAGTAAAAAGTACGATATTATACATTGGAATGTAGTGAAGTGAAAGTAAAAGTTTCCCAAAATACTCAGATGAAGCACAGATAGGCTACTTGAAAAATGTACTTAAGTAGGCTACAGTAATGAAGTAAAAATACTTTGTTACCATCCACCACTGCTGCTTTAACATATTTTTACAATGCGTGCAAATCACTAAACAATAAACCTAAATGAAGGGTGAATTAGGTTGTGTATGTGCTAAAATACCTTTCCAACAATCTCTGTATCTGGGATCCCCGTCCCTCCAGACTGGATACATTTTGGAATTCCATGAACGATAATGTGCAAAACGAGTTCTGGATTCTAGAAGAATGATGGAAAGAAACGCTAAAGATAACCAAATTTCTGAAAGAGCATTAAAATAAGTTCACAGGAGTAATTAATAAAGGTCATTTCTTTGTTCAAATCACACAGGTCTTCTTTAAAACTCGTGCATGGGGCAACTCTAGTTTTTGTGATTTCTCATTCTCCTAACAGGCCTGATTATTAGAAATCATTAGATGTGCGCAGTGCATCTTTATTTAATTTCCTTATACTTCAACTCCATAAGCAGCCCTACAAACACTACACTGATGCATATTAAGTAAATACATGAATAGATGAGATGACAATCTAGATATTATGGAATTGATATTTCAGAAGTTTATTTTTCTTTAAATAGGTATAAATTCATAAGCTAAAGTAAGTAATTAATGTAGTTCAGTTTGCTTAAGGTTGGCTTAAGTTCATAAGGGACTGAAGTGGAAAGGTCGAAGATGGAAAAGCATGAGAATGTGAGAGTTGGCAAATAGAGTCACACGACCTCTACAATCCCATTCAATCCTTTTCATGTGACTTTCAGCTGAGGGTACCAGTGTAATCCCTATTGCTGGGATAAGATCCCGCAGAGCTCTGACATTTCATTTATCACGTTGTATGTGTGTGTCTAAATGTATGTTTATCTGAGCAATTATATGCGTTTTACAACTCATTTCTTGCCTTTACATTTTATTCATTTGGAAGATGTTTTTATCCAAATCAATATATTTTTAGGATAAAAAATTCACTCCAAAATTGCTACATCCCTCTTTCAGTGTCAGACTGTGATAAATTACCTTGTAGCAACTGGTTGAAATAAAAATGCTAATAAATCGAATTGGTTTGAACAGAGAATTGGAAAAGGATCTAACCCAACAAGGAAGAAACAACTGAAACAAATGAAAAAACAACTCTTGAGTGATTGTTCTTAAAGGGATAGTTCACCCAAAAATGAAAATTCTGTCATCATTTACTCACCATCAAGTTGTTCCAAACCTGTATAAATTTCTTTGTTCTGCTAAACACAAAGGAAGATGTTTTGAAGAAGATTTGTAACCAGGCCGCTTTGGGGCACCACTGACTTCCATAGTAGGAAAAAATACTATGGAAGTCAATGGTGCCCCAGAACTCTTCAGTTTCCCACATTCTTCAAAATATCTTTCTCTGCGTTCAACAGAACAAAGAAATTTATACAAGTTTGGAACAACCTGAGGGTGAGTATATGAATCTTCATTTTTGGGTGAACTATTCCTTTAATGTATCTACAGTAGTCAACATTTGAAGTGGATCAAAACCTTTCCTAAAACCTTCTTCTTAGGACAAAGTAGTTCTTAGGATAACTTTGACAAACTTTTTTGATCCAATTCAAATGTTGACTACTGTATTTCATACTTTTAATTCCATTCTGTGATTCCTATTAACATTTTCCATCTCATAACGTCTATTTAGTATATAAAGAACAGAAATACTCACGTGAAAGTGCTCCTGAGGAGAATGTCAGGATTAGAAAGATGAGAGCCGTCCACATGATCGCTGTATGCATTGATGTCTACAACACCACAGTCACTGATCCAGCTGTACTCTAGAGACCCATGAGGAGTCTTGCACATTCTTCAATACCAGCACCCAAAACCAAACCCCCAACGTATGACATCATAGACTTGTGAATAACAGGCTCCTCCCACACTCAGAAGAAGAATGTAGTTTAGGAATATTTTACAAATAAATCATTAGTAGTTTTGTGAGAAGTTTCTTCAAATGAATGATGAAGAAAAATGTAAAATTGCCATGTATCCTCAATTCCTCGGGATATTGCTAATTTTATTGTTCATTTTTTGAAATGGAAAAATCATAATAAAGATGCTTAAGCTTGGGTGTTCCACTTTACCAGTTCCCATTTTACCTGTATTCACTCTAAATGCTAACATGCAGGGTATAACCCCTGTTAAAACTGGGGCTTTTTGAAATGTAAAATATGAATTGAGTAAAATAATGCCAAGTCTTTTTCCACCTTTAATGCAGTATTTGAGTTTACATCTCGCAATTCAGACTTTATTTCTCAGAATTGCGTGATATAAATTCGCAATTGAGTGTTATAAAGTCAGAACTGCTAGATATAAACTCGCAATGGTGAGTTATAAAGTCCAATTTTGAGGGAAAAAATACTTTTTTCTCAGAACTGCAAGTTTATATCTCACAATTCTGACTTTATAACTCGCAATTGCGTGTTACTGTATAGTCAGAACAATTGCGACCATATCTCAAAATTCTGACTTTATAACACGCAACTACGACTTTGTATCTCAAAATTCTGACTTTAAAACTCACAATTGCGACCATATCTCGAAATTCTGACTTTAAAACACGCAACTGCGACTTTATATCTCAAAATTCTGACTTTAAAACTCACAATTGCAACCATATCTCGAAATTCTGACTTTAAAACTCGCAATTGCGTGTTACTGTATAGTCAGAATTGCGAAATATAAACTCAATTCTGAGAAAAAAAAGTTAGAGTTGCAACTATATTATGCAATTCTGACTTTATAACTCACAATTGCGACTTTATAACACACAACTTTATATCTCCAAATTCTGACTTTAAAACTCACAATTGCGACCATATCTCGAAATTCTGACTTTATAACACGCAACTGCGACTTTATATCAAGCAATTCTGACTTTATAACGCAACTGCGACTTTATATCTCAAAATTCTGACTTTAAAACTCACAATTGCGACCATATCTCGAAATTCTGACTACACTGAATTCTCAACTGTACAGAAATATTATGGATTTGTACATGTCTTTTTTATCCGGTCTCTGCAGTTCTTCATCTTGTGATCATATATGAATCCTGTGAGAATAAAAGTCCTTTCATTTTCTATGAACGAGGACAAAAAAGAGGGAAATACTCCTGGAGCATCATGTCTGAGAATCATGCTTGTTGGGTCATATCTGTTAATATAACCCAGAGCTGCGATGATGGAGAGTCACAAGATAAGAGTATACGCACAGCCCTGTCAATGATGCTCTTTCATTATTGTTCTCTTTCCTCATGTCTTTACCTTCATGTATTTTTCTTTTTCATTCTTAGCATTCTTGAGTTGGTATTAGTGTAACAATCTTTGTATTGTTATTCTTAGAGGCGTCTTTTCAAAGGAATCTTAAAGGATTAGTTCACTTCAGAATGAAAATTTCCTAATAATTTACTCAACCCCATCTCGTCCAAGGTGTTTATGTCTTTCGTTCTTCAGTCAAAAAGAAATTAAGGACTTTATAGTGGACCATATAGTGGACTTTAATGGCTACCAAAGGGTTGAAGGTCCAAATGTCAGTTTAAGTGCAGCTTCAAAGGGCTCTACACGATCCCAGACGAGGAATAAGGTCTTTTCTAGTGTAAAGATCAGCCATTTTCTAAAAAGAAAAAAAAAGAAAGAAAAAACGGCACACATTACGTAATCATATTGGAAAGGTCACTTGTGACGTAGGTGGAAGTGAACATGCAAGGACTAAGTCAAACAGCCTTTACAAAAAAAAAAAAAGAAAAAAAAAAGGTAAACAGCAATGTTGGATTTTGAAGTTGAAAGAGAAAAAAATCGTTTCTCTAGATAAAACATTTATTCCTCTTCTGGACTTCCATCATGTGCAATCAAACCTCTTTAAATGATTCAGAATGCAGCAGAATGACTGGTCTTCAATGAGCCCAAGACACACCTCTGTTCATCTCTCTGCACTGGCTACACTGTAAAAAATTACCGTGATTTTAATGGTAAAAGACTGTAAAAATGCTACGGTTAAGAACAGTTAATTGGTTTACAGAAAGTTTCCGTACTATATACAGTGAATAACTGTAATAGATCTAACGGTACATTTAATGTAATTTTATGGTAAAATACCGTTAAAATGACAGTTTTGGAAGTGAAAAATAACAAGTCATTGTGTAATTTACAGAGAAAAAAATGTAAATTAACATTCCCACAATTCCCAATAGTTGAAATAACTGTTTCTTCTTAGTTTTTTTGTAATCAGTTAGGTACACTGGGGTTTTATGATACATCTAATGTTGTTAAATTAATGTTTATTCAGGGTGTCTACAGATATAAACAAGTTAAATTTAAGACTTTTTAAGACCTTTTTAATACCACCTTACATGAAATTTAAGACCAAACCTATATATATATATATATATATATATATATATATATATATATATATATATATATATATATATATATATATATATATATATATATAAGACACCCTGAATAAACATTAATTTAACAACATTAGATGTATATATATAAATATATATATACACACACACACACACACACACACACATATATATAAATATAAATATACATATACACATACATACAGGTGCTGGTCACATAATTAGAATATCATCAAAAAGTTGATTTATTTCACTAATTCCATTCAAAAAGTGAAACTTGTATATTATATTCATTCATTACACACAGACTGATATATTTCAAATGTTTATTTCTTTTAATTTTGATGATTATAACTGACTAAGGAAAATCTAAGGAAAATCCCAAATTCAGTATCTCAGAAAATTAGAATATTGTGAAAAGGTTCAATATTGAAGACACCTGGTGCCACACTCTAATCAGCTCATTAACTCAAAACACCTGCAAAGGCCTTTAAATGGTCTCTCAGTCTAGTTCTGTAGGCTACACAATCATGGGGAAGACTGCTGACTTGACAAAAGACGACCATTGACACCTTGCACAAGGAGGGCAAGACACAAAAGGTCATTGCAAAAGAGGCTGGCTGTTCACAGAGCTCTGCGTCCAAGCACATTAATAGAGAGGTGAAGGGAAGGAAAAGATGTGGTAGAAAAAAGTGTACAAGCAATAAGGATAACTGCACCCTGGAGAGGACTGTGAAACAAAACCCATTCAAAAAGAGTGGACTGCGGCTGGAGTCAGTGCTTCAAGAACCACTACGCACAGACTTATGCAAGACATGGGTTTCAGCTGTCGCATTCCTTGTGTCAAGCCACTCTTGAACAACAGACAGCGCCAGAAGCGTCTCGCCTGGGCTAAAGACAAAAAGGACTGGACTGCTGCTGAGTAGTCCAAAGTTATGTTCTCTGATGAAAGTAAATTTTGCATTTCCTTTGGAAATCAGGGTCCCAGAGTCTGGAGGAAGAGAGGAGAGGCACACAATCCACGTTGCTTGAGGTCCAGTGTAAAGTTTCCACAGTCAGTGATGGTTTGGGGTGCCATGTCATCTGCTAGTGTTGGTCCACTGTGTTTTCTGAGGTCCAAGGTCAACGCAGCCGTATACCAGGAAGTTTTAGAGCACTTCATGCTTCCTGCTGCTGACCAACTTTATGGAGATGCAGCATTCATTTTCCAACAGGACTTGGCACCTGCACATAGTGCCAAAGCTACCAGTACCTGGTTTAAGGACCATGGTATCCCTGTTCTTAATTGGCCAGCAAACTCGCCTGACCTTAACCCCATAGAAAATCTATGGGGTATTGTGAAGAGGAAGATGCGATATGCCAGACCCAACAATGTAGAAGAGCTGAAGGCCACTATCAGAGCAACCTGGGCTCTTATAACACCTGAGCAGTGCCACAGACTGATCGACTCCATGCCACGCCGCATTGCTGCAATAATTCAGGCAAAAGGAGCCCCAACTAAGTATTGAGTGCTGTACATGCTCATACTTTTCATGTTCATACTTTTCAGTTGGCCAATATTTCTAAAAATCCTTTCTTTGTATTGGTGTTAAGTAATATTCTAATATTCTAATTTTCTGAGATACTGAATTTGGGATTTTCCTTAGTTGTTAGTTATAATCATCAAAATGAAAAGAAATAAACATTTGAAATATATCAGTCTGTGTGTAATGAATGAATATAATATACAAGTTTCACTTTTTGAATGGAATTAGTGAAATAAATCAACTTTCTGATGATATTGTAATTATATGACCAGCACCTATATATATATATATATATATATATATATATATATATATATATATATATATATATATATATATATATGTGTGTGTGTGTGTGTGTGTGCCATGCCCCCGGCACTCCTTTTTTTTCTTTTCTTTTTTTTTAAAAGTATTTTATCACAGATATGTGTAAAAGATATGTCTTATATTGTAATAATACATACTATTGTTCTGTAAAAATAAAAAGCAGCATTTAATAATTATAATAATTAATATATTATGTAATATATTAAATGTATTAATAGAATTGTTATTATTAAAGTACCTGCGAAAAGTTTGGAAACAATTATTAATGTTTTTAAAATAAGTCTTTTCTGCTCACCAGGGCTGCATTTATTTGATCAAAAATACAGTAAAAACAGCAACATTGTGAAATATTTTTACAAATAAAAAAGGTTTTCTATTTTAATATATTATAAAATGCAATATATTCCTGTGATCAAAGCGGAATTTTCAGCATCATTACTCCGGACTTCAGCGTCACATGATCCTTCAGAAATCATTACAATTTGATTTGATGGTCAAGAAACATTTATGATTATTATCAATGTTGAAAACAGTTGTGCTGCTTCAGATTTTTGTGGAAATGGTGATACATTTTATTTTTCAGAATTCTTTGAAAAATAGAATGTTCAATGAATAGCATTTATTTGAAATTATAATAAATTATATAACAAATATATAACATTTATTAAAGCGTTTATTAAATATAAATATTTTGTATCATTTTCAATGTCTTCGCTCTTCACTCACTTTTTATCACTTTAATGTATGACGAATTAAAGTATTAATTCTTGTCTTTTTTAAATCTTACCACAAATGTTTGAATTGTATAGTTTCCACAAAAATGTTAAGCAGCAAAAAATGCATTTTAACATTGATAATAATAAATAGTGAATATTTCTTGAGCAGCAAATTAGCATTTCTGAAGAATCATGTGACACTGAAACTTCTCTTTGTAAACAACAACAGAATTATAAACGATTCTAATGACGAATGTTGCGTTCCCAAATGCAAATTTAAACGTCACAATCAAAGTAGCATTTACAGTGAATCGAAAATGAAAACACAGCACTGTTATAGCAAGCATGCAGCGCGTTAGACTATTATTTATATAATTACATCACAGCCGTTGCAAATTTTATATTAAATTCTCACCACCATTCATAAAAAAAAAGGTTACTGGGCGAGTAACACGTTTCAGCGCTGATTCTACTCGCATTTGGCGCGTTGAACCATTTGAACCCTTTTAAGGGACTGTTCATATGTCGCGTCTAAAAACGCATGGACAACGCGTCGGCGCCGCTTTCTCCTTTCCAAAAATTCAAGACATTAATACTGCTTATGGAACAGCCACCAGCTCTGCACCCTCATACCTCCACTGGCTCTTATGAACAGGGTTCCTACACATTTTCCATTTCAAAATACTTTTCCAGACTCAAATTTCCAAAGCTCTCTAGATTTTCAGACCATATTTAACATAAATGGTTCATACAGCATTATTTTCAGTTTTATATTTGGTACATAGTACAGTCATCTGTAGATTTATTTTTCTCAGGGCTTTTTTCATTGGTTTTCTCGAAGTGACAACATACAAAGCCCCTAAAATAAAAAATAAAATACAAAAATATACAGACTTTTGCAAAATTTGGCCTAATGTGGTGGCGGAGAAATCATGGCACGAAATGGGCTGATGGCACAATACGGCTGTGTGCATTGACCTATTTGCCAAGTTCAAGGATCTATAAAAAAAGACTGGTACTGTAAAAAAAAAAGTGTTTAAAATTTGGCTTTCGTTAGGGCGGTACGTCATATTTCAAGGCTCTAGGTCTGCTTAAACGCATACTCTGTGGCGGCCAACAAACAACGATGCAAAATGGGCTGATGGCACAATAGCTGGCTCAGTGTGCAGTGTCCTACATGCTAAATGTAATAGTTTCTCGTATGCATACGTAAGTCTGTATTTTTTTTTTTTTTGCAAAGGTCCTTTTAGAGGGTCTGTGATACGGTGCTAAGAATATCATGAGAAGAAACCCAAAACGCTTATAACCTGCATTTTTGCATAATGAAAAAGTGCATCTTGAATTCTTTCAGTCATGTTTGACAATCACTAAAAAATTCCCTAAACAGCTGCCATGAAAACATACTTGAATGATAATTTTTTTCCCCCATTAAATTCTTATTTTTCTATTATAGAAAACTAAATAGGGGAAATAGTCTGCATTTCCCTTTCGAAAGGGAACTCAACTCTGCGTTCGGAAACGCTTTGGGGAACGCCTCCGCGTGAACCAGTGTCTGAAAACAATATCAACTCACGAAAATCCTATTGGCCGGTGACAGCCTATGACGTCATCATAGCGCGACCCGGAAGTATATAAGGAGCGCCTAGAGAACCAGTCAGTATCTTTTTCCGTCTTCAGGGACTGTTTTGTTTTAAACAATATCAAACCGACATTAAGGTAAGACTATTTATGTCTGACAAACGTTTCAGGAAGTATGTGTATCCATGTCCCATAGAGTTGACTGATCTGATCACATACATTACTTATAACGTTGCCTTTATGAGAACAAAGCATGTACAGCCAGTTCTTGTGGGATCTGTCTGTTTGTTATTATGAGTGTGTTTTGCTTGTAAAATACTCCACTCTCTTCTGGTCTTTTTCTCAAGGGAAAAGGACCGGCAGCTGCACCTAATGGTTTGGGTCTTACTCTTGCCAAGGCAGAGTAGAGACTAGATCAAGGGGTTTTCAGCTGGAGCTTGTTGGAGAGTTGTAGGGGTGAAATTCCCCACGACCTTCGACGGCTGACGGGAGAGAGCTGTGTGATTATGATGATGTGTTGTCTATGACATCGTTAGATTCAGCAGCGGTTGCTCTTTTTGTTCTAAGCCAAACAAGAGCGCAGGAGATGGCTGATGAGGATAAAGATGGTGAGCCTCCTGAATCCTCAAAGCCACCCTGCCCCCGCGTATATACAGCTGTGTGAGATTATGGAACACGCCTCTGGCAGACTGCGGCTGCCACTGGAGCTGGTTAAGAAAGAAACCGCTTGCAGACGGTTCGTCGAACGGTTCCTTTTTGCCATAATTCTCCAGACACTGTAAGCTTTCCATTCCTTCTTGATCTTCATACTGAGATTGAGAAGGTGTGGAAGGACCTGTCTATACACGGTAGCGGGTCAGGCGGGTGTTGCTTACACACAATGTCTGTTTGGCTTGGTAGTTTTCTTTGTTTTTATTTTTATCAAGTTACCTGGATGCGGACTAAGGGGCCTGAAGTTCCATTAGGTTGGCTGTAACATTATATTATTAGGGTAGTACTGTGTTTGTTCCCTTTTTTGGATGTGTTGGCTTCTGATAATGAAGCCACCATTCATATGTCGGCTTTATCTAAGCCGCACTGTTAGCCACCTTTTGGTTTATTAGCTTTCTCCTCTGGGAAATGCTGGGGTTTTGAGATTAGCTTTCACTAACTTCAGATAGATCTATGTTTAGCATCAGCCTTACAGGCCACCTGACATCTTGTGCTTGGGTTAAGCTTTGCCTCCTCTCAGTTGAGAGTCGTTGGTAGAGGCTGGTGTTTCTTAGCCCCAGGCAGATCTATGCTTATGTGTGGCCTTATAGGCCCACAGCTATAACTGGCCTAGGCTAGAACTAGGGTTTAGGCGCTGCTAGTAGCATTTTACGCCATTTTTATACTACCCCTTATTTTGTGAGTGTAGTTTTTCCTAGTTCTGGCCTCCTCTTATCAGAGTTTTCAGGCCAAGGCCCATTGTCCCTTTGGTGTAGGTGCAAAAAAAATAAAAGCTAAGGTAGCAGACTATTGCCAAGTCTCCCTGGTACCGTTGTATCAGGCGGTGTAGGCCCCTTTTCACTATGTGAATAGAAACTTTGTTGCTGTAGCCCCGCTCCCCCAGAACTATCTAGTGGTACTTTGACTTCAGTGTTTCCCATGAACCCCTTAACTATGTCCAAGCTTGAGTGATATGGTTAGCTTTTTATAAAGCTCCTGTTCCCTAGGGCTCAGTACAGATTGTATATGTTTTTGGTGAAAATTTCTGATGTGAAGTACCCACCCTGTATTTACAGGGTTGGTTTAATAGTACTCCCTTGTTGTTCAAGGTTATTGTACTTTAATATGTAGTTAGAGTAGTAGGCCTGACTTAGGCCTCCTTTAGAGAATGGTGACGTAGTTTGTACTCCTCCTTGACTGTAAGGTTATAAAGTGTTTTTACTGAGTACATTGCCTGTTGGAATGTATAAGCTCAGGTTAAGTTTAATAAGCTAACCTCACTACTTAGTTTGGTTTCTTTTGTGGCTCCCTTAGAGCTTGAACACTGCCACAAGCTGACACTTGTGTCGTGTGAAGTAGAAGGCTCCGTTTGGGCCTCCTTCAGAACACAATAGCTTGTTGTATTACAAGGCTTGTTGGTAGATGTTTCAGTTAGAGTTTGCCCACTTGGAAACTAGCACTGCCACAGGTTAAAACGCCCGTGTCATTCTGAAGTCTCAGTTCCTTTTTGGACCTCCCTTAGAGCATGATGGTGTAAGTTTGTACTCCTCTTGCTAAAAGAGTAAAAAGTGTTTTTACGGAGTACATTGCCGGTTGGAGGATGTGCTCAGGTTGAGCTAGACTAATCAAACTCACTGGATAGTTTGGTTCTCAGATTTAGCTCCCTTAAAGCATAGACACTGCCACTAGAAGTAACATTGCGTGTCAGTCTTTTGAGGATCAGTCCCTAGGCTGGTAACTGTACTCCCCTGTGTTGGGTTCCTTTAGAGTGCACAGCCTCCTCAGTGCAAATAATCACGCGCTGAGTAGATCCTAGGATTCAGCAGAGTATTACTCCCCTCGGTGGTAAGGGTAAAGAGCGCTAAGCTGAGTCCTGCTCTCCGGGATGCCTGTCTCTACGCTCTGGTCTGAGTTAGTTACTGCCTCGCTGCAGTCACTCCTACTGGATATCTTCTCTGAAGAATGTGATTGGAGACTCTGTGATCAGACAGGTTGTTGGCCAAGACTAGGTTCCTGTAAAGTAGTATGTTCCTCTGACAAGTGACTGGATGGGGTTCCTTTGGGCCCCCTGGCCACATTCCCTTAAAGGTACCCTCTTTGAAAAGAAGTTTGGTTCCAGAAGCCTTTGAGTGGCCTTTTGCGGAAGGCCTCTTTGAGGCTTTTTAGCTTGGGCCATAGGGAATGTGGTCACTGACAGCCTATGTGTGTGACCCGTAGAAGGAGTGGCTCTGGCACTTCAATTGAAGCTGCTAGTTCTGATGTTTGTCTAGCCTTTGGCATGCACTCCCCTCAGCATGGCGGCGGGGGTATATCGTTTCCCAAAGCGCTTCCGAACACAGAGTTAAGTTCCCTTTCGAAAGAGAACGTCTCAGGTTACGTATGTAACCATGGTTTCCTGAGAACAGGGAACGAGACTCTGCGTTTCCTAGCCATGCATCGGGGCTGCCTGCTGAACAGTCCCTTCAGACGAAAAGATACTGACTGGTTCTCTAGGCGCTCCTTATATCCTTCCGGATCGCGCTATGATGGCGTCATAGGCTGTCGCCGACCAATAGGATTGTCGTAAGTTGATATTGTTTTCAGACACCGGTTCACGCGGAGGTTTTCCCCAAACTATTTCCGAACGCAGAATCTCGTTCCCTGTTCTCAGGTAACCATGGTTACATACATAACCTGAGATGTTTTCCATACTCTGCTTTCTTTTTTGCATACTTTTCCAGACCTGGAAATGACTCAAATCAAATTCCATGCTTTTTCAAACTGTGTAGGAACCCTGTATGAGTCTACATGCCCTCCAGAAGCCTGAGGTTGGTAAATGAGCGACGCCTCGTGGTACCTTCACTGAGAGAGGCACAATCTTTTTCCAAAACATTTTCGTTCATGGTTTTAAGTGGTGGAACAGTCTTTCCAAATCTATCAGACACCGAATCCCAGACAATATTCAAGAAACAACTAAAAAAAAACAAAACAAAAAAAACCATCTCTTCCATCAGCACTTAACTACATCCTGCTGGGGGAAAAAATTCTTCTGTGCTTTTACTATTCCTAAATCTCACCCTTTTCAAGCTTGTACTATTCCAAACATTGTAAGAAACTTTGTACGGCTGACACTTGTGTTTATTGCCTCTTCACGATGAATCGCTTGTACTCATTTGTAAGTCGCTTTGTATAAAAGTGTCTGCTAAATGTAATGTATATATAGTGTATACAGAGTGTACTTATGTTAAGCAAAACACTTGCAACAGTAGCCCAATGTCGCTTGGAAAAGTGGGCAAATGCCAAGCTCACTGAAAATGACAAGATGAAATTAAATGACCTTATTTCTGTTAGTTGGAGTGGTTGTGAAATCAATTTATAGACAACATATCTACACCCTGTCATTTAACTGTCCAAACATACAAATATACACATCTTAAATATAACAACAAAGCTGATAATTTCATACAGCAAATTTTATTAACATACAAAGAGTTACCTTATAATAGCAACATTTTTTTTTTGTATATTAGTCATGTGACAATTATCAACACTGAGCCAAAGCCTATAGAAATGTGTGATGCTGCGTTTAATGATGTCAATTTTGTCAAAGTGACATCAATGATACTCAAATGATGTAATTTTTTTTGCTTTGCAGACGCTAAAATTGAAAATGGAGGAAAATATTAGAAATGGAACCAAAAAAGTGAGAATGCTGGTGTATCAACAAGTTCCTAAACCAAAAAGCACGTAAAACAAACTTGTTTTACGTGCTTACGTGTTTTACGGAAATTACATTTGCAACAGGGGGCGAAAAGATCTCTCAAAATAGTAAAACACCACAAATATGGCCAACAGTTTTTTGAACACAAGTTCAGAAAAAAGGATAGACTGAGGACTTGGTAATAATTAACATTTAAAATGAAAGAAAATATTGCGCTGTATTAATATGTCTAGTTATCTTAGTCCTCTTCATCACTTAACACTCTCTTATATCTGCGCTTGGCTGGAGCAGCAGGACTCTCACTGTCTGAATCCATGCTTCTTTCAAAGTTACTCCTGGACAATGGATCTGCATCTGAAATATCTGTGGGAGAGACAAAAGATAGTGTCATCTACATGCATTGGAGGAATTCACCATCCTTTTTTCTCTGGGGATAAATAAACTTGATTTTTTTTTTTTTTTTTTTGAATGTGGGCAAGTTTCATTAAAAAAAAAAAAACACATTTTGAACAAAAAGCTGAGAAATTCACATTTTTAAATCAAAGACTATGTCCAGACAAGATTCAGAACGATGATCAAAACATAGATCAGTAGAGTAGAGCAAGTCCATCAACACCAAAGCTCACACAGTCCTGTTCTCTTCCTGGGTCGACATTTTATTCTGTAAAATTAGGCAGCTCTGATTTACATGCTGTTGAATGTTTGATGATCGTGTTAGATTACATGTGCCCCCTACTGTATAACAGTGAAAACATGAATTGCCCGAAAAACAAGTCAATGGCAGATAAAGAGTTAATAAACCGACAATACATGTGCTCAAGTAAATGCATTAACCTGTTTTCAGAGTAAGACTTAAAGGCCCACAGAAGTGCCTTGGAAAGCGCAGTATTATTCAATGCGTTGACGTAATAAACTGAAACAGGAAGACAGGGCAGGACATATCTAACAGCTCCCCCCCCCCCCTTTTTTAATTTATTTTTTATTTTAAGAGCCGTTGAGCTCTGTAAAGCCTCAGTTTCCTTCAAAGTCTCTAACCATTTCTCCTCCCAATCGTCTTCATATCGCTTTAAAATACAGCATTCGGTGGATAATTAAAATGGGTTCGATACGTTTTGTGGTCGGCGCCAACTAGTGGATATCATCCACTCTGTGCTCTCGTGTCTCTGGACCGGAGCAGACTGTGTGCACTGCGGTTTGCATGACACCAACATGAAACCAGACTTCATTCACCCCAATGGAAAGCATATTTACACTGTCTTAATCATTCCCTGTCCCCTATATAGTGCACTATGTGCCATTCATCATGTAGAAAATAGTAAATGTGTGAACAAGTGACCGATTTCAGCTGCAGCTTCAGCATCTATTTATAATGCAGGGGGCGGGACGCTTTAGATTCTAGAGAGCATTTGATTGGACAGAAGATCTGATGAGTAGCTGATGTCTGCAGTGATGTCATGGAAATCTGTAATCTATTTTAGCAGAAGTGAGAGACTAAGTTTTGAATGCTTACATCTCCTAAATGTGAATTTTGTCATCATTTTGGAACACACCAGCTTATTCATAATCTTAATGCTAACATATTCATACTAAAAGCTAAAAAACTTATATTTTGATTTTAGGGGGGCTAAGCATAAACTGACCAACACAGCTAGATTTTTGCCCCTTTCCCTGATTTTGCCCAGCATGTAAACATTAACCTGAGCTCTGTGGGCTTATTAAAGTGTGCATGTGTGATATGTGACAGGAAAGCATCGTTACTGTGGATTTAAGCACATCCAGACAAAGTATAGGGGAGGAGGAAATATAATCGCAAACTCACTCTTTCTTGACTCAAGAAATTATAAAAATGTGTTCTCTTCTGGTGCAGCCCAAGTAGAAGTGGTACAATCAAAAAAATCTGTAACTGCATGAGTCTGAGTTGACATTTTGGAATATTACTCATCGGTTCTTAATGATTTATTTAACATCACAAAAGGCATAAATGGAATACTCTGAGTAAGATACACAAATGGTTAGGTTTTGACGTTGCTAATGGGAAACTGATTCATTTATAAAGTCTTGTAATTGAGTTTGCAGTTGATAAAACCAAATACAAGACTTTTTTAATCGACCTGCAATGACCCTGTATTTATATCCCTTCATTTACAAAAATGTATATCATACAAAGACTCGTTCATTGTAATGGACCAAAAATGTCTAGAGTTGTTTGACAGAAATTCTAGATGCTTTTGAGATGCTGTTCATTACCTCTCTGATCATCATCATCATCATCATCATCATCCAACACTCTGCTTCGCTTCTTTGAGATTCTCTCCTCTGTATGACCACTGGAACACAAATCAACAAAAAAAAAAAAAAAAAAAAAAAAAAAAAAAAAAAAAAAAAAAAAAAATCACATTTAGTTTAAGAAACTCATGTTCAGTGTAAACCTTCACAAACTTTAGTCACCAGCCATCAATACTGGCACTAACCTTGGTTCTGCAGTATCAGAGCTGGCCTCACATGATGGAGAGTCTTATAAAGACAGAGAAAATAATTTAAATTGATTAATTGGTAATTACCAAGTAAATACTTCATGATAGTCATTTTAGTTAATCATATGGTCAATATAATTTCAGTAACATAGCTGCAAGAAGCAATTATGAAGCCAAGCACACCGATGGCATAACATCTGATTGAATAGAGCATTCCAGTGATGATTTTAGGCCAAGTAGGTTTAAAATAGATAGGCCAACGTTTGGATTTCCTGCCCGACATTCTGTAATTACCACAAGGTCCGATCCTTAACGATCTGTCCCTCACGGACTGCGTGACTTCGGTAGTTTGGGTTTTTTTCTGCGACTAACCAACTAATACAAATTTTGGTCGACTAAGCCTCTTCTAGTCGACTATTAGGGGGCAGCCCTAAATAATTACGCCAATGCATTTTAAAAATACACCAGTATGACAAATTCAAACTGAATTTAAAAACCATACAATGAGATGAGTTTCATCACTTTATGCCAAATGTTTAGGAAGTAGCAAAATCCTGCTCATGTTTATTCAGGGCATGAAAAAAAAAAAAAAAAAGCTTTTGCCAATTTTTTGCCATTGATGGTCCAACAATGACCTGGACCAAATTTGGTGAAGATCTAACAGAACGTCTAGAAGGACTGGGAGGAAACTGTTTCATGTTGCTTTTTGTCCTCCTATGTAAGATGAAAACTGAAACCATATCAGTGCATTTGAGATTAACTCAGTGGTAAAAAATCATTTGTGGCACTAAAGGGTTTGAGATAAGGATCTGTTATTGCAAATGCTCAGACTGTCTTCTCGCTGTGTGCTAACACAGAACTTCTATGGGCAGCCACAGACTTCAAGAGCGAAAAACAACAAATTAACAGATGAGATAACATACGCATTCACACCTTCAGTGCTTGGCCTCTATGAAAATTATCAACATTGGCATCAATGAAAATGTGGCAAAAATCACCCTTTGATTTAGCAGAGGTGTGTTTCCTCTGGCGAGACAATAGCAAAGCTCTCAGTGCTTGAGCTCTCAACTCTTGGTCGTCGTCATCATCATCATCATCCATCTCAACAGCCAGACTGTTGTCCTTGTTTCCCTCAGAGTCCCCTTCAGGTGCTGTCTCCTCAACCGGGTCAAGAGACACTGCTAATTTCCTCAGCTGATCCACGCTCAGACTGGGAGAAATCCTCCAGAAAGACTCCTGATGAATGCAGATCAGATAAGATGACTTTACAGCACTACAGTTATGGTGTCTTCAAATAATCACTATATGGAAGCTTCTGAAATCAGACTATGTAAGTGAGAACCCAAGAATGAGAGACAAAGAAGCCCAAACCTGTCCGTCTGAGGGTGCGTGGATGCCAACTGTGCGTAGAAGTTTCTGGAAAGACCTGTTCTCCATGGCATCCTCATTCTCCTCTGTCAGAGGAACCAGTGCCACAGGATGAGAAACACCTGGAGAAAGATGGCATATTTTAAATTATTATACAGCTCTCTGAAATGCTTGATTCTGACTGGTCAATTGGAACATTACATTCCCCGATAATGACAGTCATCAACAGAAACAATGTGTAATGACAGCATATCAAGCATAGTAAGTAGGCATGTGATCAGCTAATGGGAGAAAAAAAAAAAGGGAAGACATTTTACAATCTCTAGCCCTAATAATTAACAAAAGTAACAGAGGTTTTAATTAATGTTTTATGTACTCACCATCCTCCTCACGGTCATCAGCAGTTCTGTTGAGGCAATTCTGTAGCCATAGGACAGGCCCTGACAGACCTGTTAACACAGAAATTGTTAGTAACTATCTCAGCCTTAATTCAGAAAGACCCTCATAATCATGCCTGATAAAGTACCTTGCTGCTGTAAAGTCTGGACCATGTTTCTCAGACTGTGAATTTTCTCTGAAGCAATGTCTCTACTCATGCCCTTTGGTTCTCTTTTGGCTGAGTTGACAGCTTGATCCTCATAGTCTTGTTCATCTTCATCTTGCTCAGATTTATCCTCTTCTTCTTCATCTACATCCATGTCCTTCTCCCGTGACTCTCCAGTCATATCAAAGAACTCTTCCTCTGTCTGACATATATATACACACACACAATATATATATTACAGGTTTATTGATGTATAGTGTATATATGTATAGTGATATATATGATATACAGTGCTCAGCATAAATGAGCACACCCCCTTTGAAATTTTGTCAGCATGGGCCCTGGCAAACTCTAGGCGGGCTTTTTTGTGCCTGGGCTTTAGGAGAGGCTTCTTTCATGGACGGCACCCATGCATACCATTCCTCTGCAGTGTATGCCATATTGTGTCACGGGAAATAGTCACCCCATTTTGGCTTTCTACTTCTTTAGATAACTGCAGTGAACTTGCATGCCGATTTTCTTCAACCCTTCTCATCAGAAGACGCTCCTGTCTAGGTGTTAAGTTCCATGGACGACCTGGACGTCTCTCTGAGATGGTTGCAGTTCCATCTTTTTAAAATTTTTGTACCACTTTTGCTACAGTATTCTGACTGATAAGTAAAGCTTTGCTGATCTTCTTGTAGCCTTCACCTTTCTGGTGTAAAGAAATTATTTTCTTTCTCAGGTGACATTTCTCTTCCAAGTGGTGCCATTGCTGACAGCATGAAATGGGAAGGGGTTTTAACACCCTTTTATAGTCAACTGTCTGCTGGACACCTGTGTAATGAATAATTAGACTCACCCGTGGTTGAATTCTTGTTAAATTGGACATTTCTAGTGTAAAATGTAGCTTTGCTCCAGAGACTTTCAGTGGGGTGTACTCACCCTAATTTGAGTAAAACTGAAAATGTTGTTCTCTAAGTTATATTATTAACCTTACTTTCATGTTATAAGTTAAACAGATGTTATATTAAACTTGTTGTTTTTGTGTTCATTGAGATATTGTTTAAAATGTTACTTTTCAAAGGGGGTGTACTCATTTATGCTAAGCACTGTATATGTATAGTGATCTATAAAACTATTATGTTTTGGTGGCTATTTGTTGAGGGATATGTGGATGCATTCATGTTTTTATATTTGTGGAGTAAAAATTAGTTTTACTTTTTATTCTAAAGTAACAACTAAATTGTCAGAGCAATTTTAAAGGGTTAGTTCACCCAAAAATGAAAATTCTTTCATTAATTACTCACCCTCATGTCGTTCCACACCTGTAAGAACACAAATTAAGATATTTCTGATAAAATCCGATGGCTCACTGAGGCCTCCATTTTTATGCTCCAAACCACTGATTCAAAACAAAAGATTCGCAAAGCTTTGAAGCTTCAAGAAGCAGTGTTTTGAAATTGCCTATCACTAGATATTGTTGAATAAAGCCATTTAGTTTCTCTCGTCGCATCATAACAAAGGCTGAAGCACTATAGTCACATGAACTGTTTTAAATACGTCTTTAGTAGCTTTCTGGGCATTAAAAGTGTTAATTGTCTTGCTGGCAATGGAGGCCTCACTGAGCCATCAGATTTCATCAAAAATATCTTCGTGTTCTGAAGATGAACGAAGGTCTTACGGGTGTGGGACGACATGAGGGTGAGTAATAATGACAATTTCCATTTTTTGGGTGAACTAACCCTTTAAACAATAGTCGTTTTAGTATTTTACGTTAATGACAAAAAAATTAAGACATTAATTAATTAATTAATAAGAACGATTTCAAAAGCCAATTAACTTCTGTAAAAATTCAGGTAGTGGAATAAGATGGCCTCTTTCAGATTCGCCTCAAAGCCACACGCAAAGTAACAAAAAATACTGCGCACACCGCCACACGAAATGGGGTTTCTGCCACGCAGAATTTTTTGCCATGCACAGCTTCACGCTCGTGTAGACGTGATGAGTAAAAATAAGGCTTTATATGTTGATGGACGCACCATTCCAGTACTTTTGCCAGGAGCGCTGCGTTGTCTCTTCTTGTACAGGTCTCTGCGGTCGGACACTAGACCCATGCTGAGGATCTTGTCAACTATTCGTGCCCTTGAGCGCTTGGCTGTGATCCGCTTTAGAATATTTCCAAGCACATCTATGAGAAACAGCAGTGAAAGCAGAAATAAAGGACTTTGCAAGCATAACAGTCAATCAAGAGAGCTGGATAGATGTGATTAGTAGTAAACCAGAAAGCAATTACAATGATTTTATGAATCTCATTTCAAACGTTTCATGAACCTTAAGCTCAAAGTATAGTTCACTTTTTATGCATACGCGAGGGTCAGCGTACTGTGCGCGTGGCGAGAACTGTCACCAGAAGACAACTGCACCCTTAATTCAGAAATGAGAATTCAGAAAGGGTGTGTTCACACTTGTAGTTCAGGTCTCTTAGTTCTTTTGGTCTGGACCAAAAAATTTATATACATTAATTAATTATACAAAATAATTATACATTTAGTCGTGGTTTGCTTAGATTTTGCAACAACTTACTTAACATCCAAAATGCAGTGTGCTGGGATAAATGCTCATGTTGTATGTGCGTACATATGATGGTATTTATAGAACTCACAAAGAGCTTATAAAATCTATTAAGTCAAAATAATGGTAGGATATTCACCATCACACACAAACGAAGACCTGCTGCATTTGCAACACGGTTCTGATGACTGTACCAAACTGTAATGGGCAATATCGCAACTATGACAAGAAAAAAAACAAGTATTCTTGAAGGTCGCATCTTGTGAAATTACGTCCCGTTTTTGGTTTTAGATATCTTTGTTCCGTGCTGCATTCAAGATTTTTTTGAACAATTTATTAAAAAGAACAAACTCTTCACGGTTATCTCTTTTATTTTTATTGTTTGATTTTATGGTGAATTATGTCCTGAAAATGTTTTCTTGAAATTAACCTCATTTCATTTGTTATTAACAGCAAAGATAACAACAACAAAAAATGTTCTTAATAGTGCTTTTTTAGGGATGCTCCGATCAGGATTTTTGCAGCTGATACCAATGATCAATTTTTTTAATTGATTTTTATAATTGGCCGATACTGATCTCGATCATTCAAGCCTTATCTAAGTATTAATTAAGGGTCACCTATTATGCAAAATAACACTTTTACATAGTGTTTGGACATAAATGTGTGTTGGCAGTGTGTGTACACAACCACCCTACAATGATAAAAATTCACCTACTACCATTAAACATCCCTAGTGTTTTTTTACTTGATTATGAAATAATGATCTTTATATAAAAAAAGACTTTGCACTAACCATCAGAGTCTCTAAACTCCTCAAAGAGCATCTGGAGTTCTTGTTCCTGCTCTTCAGTCCAGAGCACGATGCGAGTACCTTTCCTGATGAAATGGGGGGTGGGGTGGGGGGGTTGTGTTTTAGATAGTAGACAGAAAGTAGCTCACTAGGATTGTAAACAGAGCAAAATGTCTCTACTCTTCTACTAGTCTTTACTTTCAAAATTACAGATATTAAAATAAAATCGTACCTCTCTTTCTTTAAATCCTTCACACTGTCCACCAAACCCATGGATACCATGTGGGACACCACCTCACGTCTAGTGCGGCTGCTGCTCAGCAACGGTAACAGCGTCTCAACAACATCAGGCACTGAAGAACAAAAACCACAACAAAGACCATTTAGAAGACTGTTCAATGTACCCAAAAACCAAACAACAGAAACTGTGAACAAGTGCAACGCCACCTCCAGAATCCCTGTACTCTTCATACAATCGCTGAAGCTGCTCCTCTTCTTCGGGAGTCCACTTGCCTTTTTTCTTTGTGCCTTCCCTAATATATATGGACGTGAATAAAATATAATCATCAACTCTTGAGCACTGTAATGACATTTAAATATATGAGCTTTAATCCACTTCAATATCAATAAGGTCTAAACATATGCGCAATTACCCCTCTTTATTGTATCCCTCTGTCATTTCTCTCACAGCACCCACATTCTTCCAGAACAGCAGCTCCACAAACGCTTTGTTGTTTTTAGCAGCAAATACAAAGAACCGGTTCAGAACATATTTTGCAAATGTAACAAGCTCCTGTAAGGACAAAAAAAAAAAAAAGAATCAACTAATCTGTTACATGTTACATGCACATTAAAAACTGAATTCAGTGACAACAGGGACCCAATTATGTCTTTTTTCCAAAGTCTTGATGTTGTTTTGGGGCTCTACTAGAGCAGGTTTTCATGGTTGGATACATTCCCCCATCTTTCTGACAGAGTTAAACAGCTACGTCCTGCAAACTGCCCCCTTGATAGTATCCCTGCATGCTTGGTTATAGATGTTTTTAACACTGTTGGGTCAAGAGAATAATCTGAATCCTTCAATTCTGTCTAATTTTAGACCCATCTCTAACCTTCCAAATAGTTTTTAATCAACTTCAATTATGTGGCGTCCCCCAAGAGTCCATATTGGGCCGCATGCCTGACTTGGGGTCCATTTAAAAAAAAAAATTACATATATTTCCTTCCATTATTATGCAGATGATTTACAAATTTATGTGCCCGTCAAAACAAATCTCAGTTCAGCCATTGCTTAACTGCCTGAGAGATTTAAAAATATGGTTGGATTACTTTCTTTGTCCTAATGGTTGTTGTGTTTAGTCATCCTGGGGATTTAAGTGCCTGTGTAGATGCCCTTGGTACTTCATATATTCATCCATTTACCAAGAATCTCGGTGTGATTTTTGACAGTGATTTAATTTTAGAAAAAGATTAATTCTGTTGTAAAACCCAGTTTCTTCCAGCTGAGACAGTTGTCAAGTCCTACCTGCTGCCTGCATGCTTTTATCATGTCTCGACTAGACTACTATAACTCTTTATATGTTGGATTGGATCAGTCATCTCTTCATTGCTTACAATTAGTCCAGAATGCAGAAAGTTGAAAATGTAAAAAAGCATAATAGGTCCTCTTTAACATAAGCAGAGGTATGAGATTAAGAGCTTTCAAACATCAAAACCTTGTGATCATTAGTGTTATGTTCTACCAGTTGAGCTACAGAAACCTCAGGGTTACAAAAGATACAGAAAGAACTACACTGTATTAGTGGAAAGCATTAGTGTGTGTTACCTGATAGGCAGACGCTGCTGGGTCTCCCAGGATCTTATTAAACAGGGAAAAGATGGACAGCTGATAGAGTAACGCCTCCATCTTCAGATCCACAGCCAGTCTGTGCAGCATTCGTGCGATGCAATGGTTGGTGTGAGAAGAGTTCTGGGAGTATGAGCGCAGAAGGATAATATATGGACGCACAACTTGTGGATTGGCAAACCTGTCAATCAAAAATTTTAATTATGGAATATTGCTGGAACATAAAACAAGAGAAACATTCATTCAACCGGTAACACTTTACAAAAAGGCCTTATTTGTCAACAGTAGTTAATGTATTAACTAACATGAACTAGTTAATGTACCTCAAGTAATAATAATACAATGTTTTAGAACATTATTTTTAAGGTATATCACACAAGTTTTCATGTTTTAATTTAAACTGTAATCTTGGCAAGGAATTATTACATTTTCATTTGATTCCACCTTAAAAGATTAACTAAATTGATTTGAAAAAACATTTTTGCTCATATCGCCCAACACTACAACAAGACATACTAATCCATGCTACCACTCAAAGCTCCCATGCAAAGTAATCTTTATTACCTTTATTTATATTAGATTAATATAAATAAGTTCTGTGTTACATCAGACACCACCTGAAATTAGCCATTAAAACAGCAGTTCTCAGATCTCTTCCTGGAGCCACCAACAGAGATCATTTTGTATGTGTTCCTAATCAAACACACTTGATTCAGGTCATCAGCTTATTAGTAAAGACACCAAGACCTGAAATGGGTGTGTCAGATAAAGGAGACGTGTACTCTTGGGGGGGCTCCAGGAACAGATTTGATTCTCCACGCACCTCTTGATGAAATCTAAGAAGTTGAACTCTGTCTCAGACACAGCAACAGACTCCAGCTCTTCCTCTTCCTCCAACTCAACTCCATCCTCTTCTTCCAGAGCAGAATCTAAAGGAACTGACCCTACACAACACAAAGACAAAGTCATCTATCACTATGCTGCTCCAGTATTGGCAATAACAGTAGAGTGTTGTTTGTAATGGAATTAGGTTGAAAAACAAAACTATTTCATTCACACATGTCAAAATGCAAGACTGGCCGAGTATTCATGTAAACACAGTCGATTATGTCTTAAGTGATTGTAAACAGTTGGGGAAATTGTCTAGCAGTCCAATAAACCTGCTCCCATAATGTTAAACAAGACTCATTACTCAGTCATTCTACTAACTTTAGTAAAATTAATAAGAATCACTGTACTACAGTAAAGTCTGTTTTTATTTTACATTTAATTGCTTTATTCATTTTCTGTAGTATTTATTTTTACTTGAATACTACTAATAGACCTAACATTACTTGAGAAAACGTATCATTTTACGTAAAACGTAAAATTTTAATATTGCCCACCCCTAAACATTAGCATTTGGTGGTTCCAGTCTTGAATTTTTCAAAATGTTAAAATGTAATTCTTAATGTAGGAAATAAAAATATAAACCCTGCTGTTTGAGGTTTTTGCTCTTATTATTATTTGTTGGTAAAAAAAAACAAAAAAACACTGTGCAACTTTATGATGTAAATTTTTAGAGACAGCAGGACATTCATAATGCCATCATAAAGGATCTGATCCTCTGTCAATTGTGGAAAATACCAATTTCAGGCATTTCTTGAATGTAAATCGACAAATACACCCCCATTGCAAGAAAAACCATAACGGAAAAACACATTCCTTTGTTCCTTTGGTTGACCAGGTTAAGGATTCAATTAAAAGAAAGCTGCAGACCCAGTCATCTGTGCCCATAACGGCTGACATATGGTCTGATCGAACCATGTGGTCCTTCTTTGGCGTTACAGCCCATGGATTAAACCAAATGGGAAATCAGCTGGAGTCTTTTCTTTTAGACTGTAGGAGGTTTTGCGGCAGACACAGTGGAGACAACATAGCCATGTCATTTGACGAGATCATTGATGAATATAACATAGCAAGTAAAGGCAGGTATGTTATTACTGATAACGCAGCCAATATGAAGTGTGCATTCAAAGTAGGGCTGTGCGATATGCCGATATATATCGTTACCACGAAATAGAATGTCTATCGTTAGAGATTTTGCTATATCGTATATATCATAGTATGTAAATATATTGCACTGTTGACACTTCATAGTGATGAAATGCATGAACGAGAATATAAAGAGCGGAACGTGCTTGATGTCAAGAGTTATAAGCTCAATATATCCTGAAAAGGAACTCTCCCCTGCAGCGCTCGTGCTGCCTGGCACACTGCCAAAGTGCGCACATGAAACCTGCCTCTCTCAGAAGGTGATCGCGAATTAGAGACGTGCTTGATGTTAAAGTGTATTAAGCACAATAAGTAGGGGTGGGCGATATACTGGTAGAAATTTGTCAACTGGTAGAGATTTTGGACTATCGTCTCTGTCAAGGTTACGCTCAAGTGAGGTCGCTATGCTGCGCGGTCACGAAAGCTTATAATTTGCACGAGTTTTTAAACATTTCGGTTTAAAAACAAATGGTTTTAAACCGTTTAAGTGCAATTAGCAGCAAAAGACAACTCATTTCAGCATATGTTTCTCAGCGCCGTCTGAAGCTGCTGCTCATAGAGTGCGTGAAGACTGAACAGAGTGCTTTTTGCTGATTAATTGAGCTTGAACGGTTAAATACACATACCCAGGTGTCAAAGTGACCAAGTATTTACAAGTAAACAGAGCCATTTATGTCTTAAGTGAAGGTATAGTTGAGAAAGACAAGGCTCGAGTTAATGGATCGGTGCAGTCAGTCTTAAAGTGACAGCATCCAAATTTACCTGCTGCCATTATTAATGCTAATCAAACAACAAAAAAGAGAAAATCTTACAGCTTGCTTTTGTAACTTTAATAAGAATAAATGCATATTTAAATTTACACAGTAAAGACTATGCATTGTTTTTTATACCTTTACTTTATACATTTTCTAGCGTTTAAAATTTTTTTTTCATGTAGGTCTATTTCGTCTGTCTTTGTTTTATTGTAGTTTGTTTTCTTTGCTCTTTCTTTATCACAGTTTATTTAACTTCAGTTAGCTTAAGAGTTTTTTAGGCTAGTATTAATTTTTTAAATTATATTGAAATTGATGATAATTATGAAATTTCAATGATATGGAAAATTGATATCAATATTATTTACAGCAAAAATAACTATATTATGATATATATTGTTATTGTGATATAAAATTACTCATATTGTGATATAAGATTTTGGTCATATCACCCAGCCCTAATTCAAAGTCAAGCTACCAGTGGAAGAGCAGCACAGTGATGGCAGTGATGCAGAAGATGAAAACTTAGATGATGAGAGTCTTTGGGAGGATCTAACCTGGGAAGACGAGACTATCCTAGTGAGAACAAGACAAAGGTTGTCGTGTTTTGCACATTTTCTGCAATTAGTTGTGCATGATGGAATGAAAGAAGCCAAGGCCTTTTCTTCAGCACTTGCCAAAACGTCAAAATTTACCTCATTACTTCACACTAGTACTCAGTTTAAAGAGAGATTTGAGGCTGCATTTGGGACAGATAGATCAATTCCTGCAGCTACATCCACACGCTGGAACAGTACATTCAAGTTCATGAATGGAATCAACTGAAGGATTTAGGTTCTGTTCTTTTTCCTTTTGCGGAAGCAACAGACCTTACAGAAGGTGAGAAAATGGTCACTATTAGTATGGTGGTCCCCACTGTACTGGATTTAAACACTCATCTGCTCCAAATATCAGAGTCAAGAAGTCATTGCTGGCCCCATCACTTTTAAAGAGATTCTCTGGGATCTTTGTGAGAACCAAAATGGTTGAGCAAAATGGGAAAGAGGAACAGTTCAACCATAATGTATATTTCTTGGCTACAATGCTTGATCCTCAGTTTGGCCTTAACTGGGTTGATCTAGATGTAACCAACAGTGAGAATCCAGATTCAGTGAAGAAATTCAGAGAAGATCTGAAAAGATCACTTAAAGGTAAAGAATTTTATTTGCTTTAATAATCTAAAAATTATTTGTCTGAATTTTATTCTGAAGCAAACTTATTATTTGTCTATCATATTATGTATATTGCAGAGCATAAAAATATGCAGTAGGCATTCAATATTGGTCCTTAGGTCCCTAAATCCAAATAATGCAATTTAACATGTGTTACTTGTAAAGACCAGAGCAGTGTTCAGAAATGAGTTTGTTGTCATTCATAAACATATTAAGCACAGTAATAAAGCTTGAAGCTAGTTATGACTAGTAGATTTAACTCTACTCTGAGTATTCTCTTAACCTATTTAGATGTGAGGGAGAGACATTAAATAATTGAAATGTCAGCTTGAACTGCAGGACAATATAGTGTGATACAATAATAAAACGGGTTAATTTGTATTTTCATGCATAATATAACAAAAGTTCTACATATACCTCTAAATCCCTTCTTTTCTTTGAAACTATTTTTTGATAGGAAACTGAGGCTCTGTTGAAATAGAATAAAAATATTAAATGGCAATGGCAAGATGTAACAGTGGTATTTTTGTTAGTTTTTATATTGCCATTGGTTGAAAGGTTAAAATATTAATAAAAGGTAAAAATTTACAATAGCAATTAATTTATTTATTTTTGATTTTAATTCATTTATGGACTCGGGCGGACTCAACTCGGCCGTTAAAAACTCTGACTTGAGTTCAGCTCGGGCTCTTTTGGACTCAGACTCGATTGTTCAAGGACTTGGTCTTGACTTGAACTCGACAAAGGTGGACTCGGACCCAACACTATCATAAAGTAGTATAGTCTAGTATTGCTTATGAATGTGCCGGGAATATCAGTATATTGTAGTCTTGTCTGTAATGGTATTGGGTAAAGTTGTATAATGTAATGTTGGTGATGTTATCAGGTACAGTAATATAGTGTAGTACTGTGATCTTACTAGGGAGCTTAGTGAAAAGTATCTGCTTCAGAAGTTCCAGTTCCTCCTCAGGTTCCACCTCAACAGATCCAAACGTGTCTCCTTCAGGCCACACTGCCCTGATTCGACACACAAATGCGAGAGAATGAGTACAACCTTTCTTTCGACAAGGAAGAAGTCATAACCTTTTCTATCAGAAAACAAAACCACAGAAATAATGTAATTAAAAAAAAAAAAAAAAAAAAAAAAAAAAAAAAATCACAGTGAACATTTGCCAAGACTAGTGAATGGATTTTGTTTGCTGCCATCACAGCAAGCAAAATTCAAACAAAATATGAAGAATTAGCTTTAACGTATGCGATTAAATAACACTTTTTTTTAACACTGTTAAATGTACTTAATTAATCGTTTTAACAGTTTCATTCTCTTCTCTGTCATATAAAAACTGATTGGAATCTTCCAGCTGATTGAAATTAAACATAGCTGCAGCTACAATTGGCCTGGTTCACAAAAAAAAAAAGGGGGGCAGGCTATATACCGCTGGACATGATAAACCGGTAGAAATTTACCAACGGTATTTTGGTAATTTTGGATTAATGGCTGCATCTGAAATTGCATACTTCCCTACTATATAGTAGGTGAAAAACAGTATGTAAGAAAAGTAGTATGTCCAAATTCACATTACTCATAAAAGAGTAGGCAAAAAGTACCCGAATGACCGAGATTCTGAAGTGTCATATGATGGACACTTTAATATCCCACAAGGCCACGGGAGAGGATTTCTGGCAGTGACGCAGTACGACCAGATTACATTCATACATTACATTTATACTATATAGAATGTACTTCGCTGTAGCGAAATAATTACTTATTCAAAGTAATTACCTACTCAAGAGTATGCGATTTCGGATGCAGCCATTGTCTCTATCGCCGTTCTCCTCATGTGGCACTGCAGTGCCACACAGTCATGAAAGTTTATCATCTGCATCTTTTAAAGGGTTAGTTCACTAAAAAAAAACTTCTGTCGTTAATTACTCACCCTCATGTCGTTCCAAACCCTTAAGACATTCGTTCATCTTCAGAACACAAATTAAGATATTTTTGGGGAAATCTGAGTTTTTTTTATTATCTCCCATAGAAAGCAACAAAACTACTACATTCAAGGTCCAGAGAAGTAGTAAAGATATTGTTAAAATAGTCAACATGACTACAGTGGTTCAACCTTAATATTATGAAGCAATGAGAATACTTTTTGTGAGCAAAAACAAAACAAAAATAAGTAATGGCCGACGCTGTTCACGTGAGCAACACAATGTGCATGCGTGTGATGCTAATGCAGGAGCCAGCCAATAATGAGTCGCCATTCTGACGTAGATAGACTGACAGGGAAGAGAAGAAATATTTAAATCAAGTCGTTATTTTTGTTTAGCTTTTGTGCACACAAAGTATTCTTGTTGCTTCATAACATTGCACCACTGTAGTCACGCTGACAATTTTAACTATGTCTTTACTACTTTTCTGGACCTTGAATGTGGTAATTTTGTTGCATTCTATGAGAGAGAAAAAAATTAGTATTAGTTCACTTTCAAATGAAAATTACCCCAAGCTTTACTCACCCTCAAACCATCCTAGGTGTATATGACTTTCTTCTTTAAGATGAACACAACCGGAGTTCTATTAATAAATATCCTGACACATCCGAGCTTTATAATGGCAGTAAGTGGGATCAACCAGTATGAGCTGAAGAAAGTGCTTCCATCCACATCCATCAATCATAAACGTACTCCACACGGCTCCGGAGGGTTAATAAAGTCCTTTTGAAGCGAAGCGATGCGTTTGTGTTAAAAAAAATAAATAAAAAAAATCCATATTTAACAAGTTATGAAGTAAAATATCTAGCTTCTGCCAGACCGCCTTCCGTATTATGAAAAAAACAGAACTTCACGCTGAATAGGGAAGGCGTAGGACGTAGCACAAGTTTTTTTAACTGCGAGAGTTTTACACTTTATTCGTAAGCAGAATACGGAAGACAGTCTGGTGAAAGCTAGATATTTTATTTCATAACTCGTTAAATATGGATTTGTTTTTATTTTATTTACACAAACACATCGCTTCACTTCAGAAGGCCTTTATTAATCCCCCAGAGCAGAGTGGAGTGCGTTTATGATGGATGGATGTGGAGACTTATTTCAGCTCATACTCCTTGATCCCGCTCACTGCCATTATAGAGCTCGGATACATCAGGAAATGTATTAATACATCTCCAATTGTGTTCATCATAAAGAAGAAAGTCATATACACATAGGATGGCTTGAGGGTGAGTAAAGCTTGGGGTAATTTTCATTTGAAAGTGAACTAATCCTTTAATTTGTGTTTTAAAGATGAACTTACAGGTCTTACAGGTTTGGAACAACATGAGGGTGAGCAGATCTACTATGAACCATTTAAGGCATCAGTGACAAATGGCATCTTTCAAGGACCAGTGTGGAGAAAAGGCATGCTGTGATGAAGCTCTGACAAAGTTAGGTATTAAAAAAAAAAAAAAAAAAAAAAACAGGTGTGAAACAACAAGATAAACTCTATAGCTATTTTAGTGTGGCTGATGTCTTACCGTGCAGCACGGAGTAAACTCAAAGCTTCAGGTCCTGAGCGAGACATAATGCAGTCTTGAATCCTGACCAATGCTTCAGTCCTCTGCTCATTCACTGGTGTCTCAGATGCGGCATCGAAGGGCACAGCACCCTCTGTCAGACTCTCTGACAACTGCAAGTCAACATGAGAAACTTCACAGACTTAGTGTGTTCATATGCACAACATGTTGAGACTTTTAAAAATCAGATCATTGTCCATCACTTGCTGGGGAGGCCGACTAACAGCAGATGGACATAATGCATTGGTAATCTACAGCCATTCCTGCAGATCCCCTGATGTGTAATGTTGAATATTGTACTTAATCTGAATGACTGAATTTAAGGGTGTGAATTGGTAAAGCTAAATAAAATGGACCAAAACTAACTGCTGAAAAGGTGGTATTTTTTTTATTTTGGAAAAAATTTGGCAGCTGAATATGGATTGATTGTTTTTTTTAAATAATGAATGTGTATGAAATGTTTCCAATTGAAAAATTCACAGCTTAATTACACAACCATGAATTACAGCCCTCAAAAATGCAAGCCCTAAAAATACAATGCATTAAAAGGGGTCACGACATGGATTTAATTATTTTAATATTTGTTCCTTGAGATTCACTTTTAATGTTAAAGTGGTGGTTGATTATGATTTAACTTTTTTAACTTTAGTTAGTGTGTAGTGTTGCTGTTAGAGCATAAACAAAATGCATAAACAATGCGGGGGGGTGGGGTGTCGATCTATCATTGCATCGCGTTTCTTTTTATCCAAACTTTGTTTATTGCAAGTATGTTTCGTTGCTCCTCTTTATTATTTGCTACTTGCTTGTATGTTTTGAAGTTACATTAGTTTAAAATTCTTAACATACAATTGTTTTAATTACATTTTTTAAAATTTGTTTTAAATTAATTAGTAAGAAAAAAAAATCTCCCAGAATCGGAATCAGATCGGATCGTGAGGTGACTGAAAGTCATTGATTAGTAGGGCTGGGAATCTTAAGATAGTTAACTCCACATCAGCTACATAAATTCATCCACTAACCATTCAGAAATGTCCTGTTGCATTCTACATGTTGTCACTTCTTCTTGAGTCTCTCCATCATTGTCAGACTCTGTTTTGAACATAAAAGACTGAACAGTTTCTGACATTTTCAGTGAGTCTGCGTGAGGTAATCAGCGCTGCTAACACAAGCTCTTGAAACTCCGCCCTCTTCTTGAGAGTGTTTTTGCTCACCCTCAAATAGTGACAAATTTAACATGCTATAAAAAAAAATTATCTGTAGGGCATTTTGAGCTAAAACTTCACATACACACTCTGGGGACACCAGAGACTTATATTATATATCTTGTGAAAGTAGCATTATAGGACCTGTTTAATGTATATATATATATATATGCGGAAAAACTATTTTCACACCCTGTTTTCACATCTGTTTTTAAGGCTCCTTTAAGGCTTGTCAATAAATAAATAAATAACGTCACTGCATAGGAAACCGTATCAACGGCCACTTTATTGAACATAAGTGTTTTGAAAATATCCATATAAAACTGTAATTTATAGACAAAGCATTATAAAATCCTTTACTTGCAGTTTGTGATGCAGCTGCTGTCAGATTCAATACAGCTTCATCTTTCAACAAGTTTCTTTGCAAACTCTCCATTACACTGTGCCTCATTTACAAAACAAAATGCTCTGAACAAACAATCCTCAGTTGTGATCCAGAATACCATTAAAATAAACCATCCACTTGTTCCTTGGTAATCTACAGCTATAATCTACACTGGGATCCTTCTGAAGTCTGTACAGAGACGCAAATGATCCATTTAAACTGGACGTGTCGAAGCGAACGTTCTTTCACTTCTCCATTTGTTCTGTTGTCGACAGACTCAAGTGCATGGAGCATGTCAGAAACTGAACACACATCTGTATACTGTATCCAGTGTAGACATCCAGTGACTCAATGCCAGTGGGCGGGGCCTATGATGCAATGGTGTATTACTGTTCGCCGATGATAATAAATCTCAATTTTGTCATCTTCCCGTGAATTATAGTGATTAGTAGGAACTAGAACTATATGTTCAGAGTGTACTCATTTATGGTGTGTACTGTTTACCTAATTATATAAGTTGCAATATTAATATATTGCAATTGATTGTTGACCCTGACATTGTATCTTTGCACTGTTTACCTTTTAATGTAATTTTGTGTGTTGTCATGTCTTTTCATGTGTATCAATTTATAGGATGTCTTGGGATCACTGGTGATTGTGTTGGAAAGGATAATCTGCTGTTAACGTCCATTGTTAGGTGTGTCACTTCTCAATTTAAAGTTTCTCTGTCTGACGAAGATCAAAACGGTCTAAGCATTGTCCCATTTATTATTATATATGCTCTGTGTCGATTGTCGTTCGGTTACTGATTTTCTATAACTCACCTGAAAGGCAGACGATCTGAGTTCTTCAGACACTATCTGCCATGTCTGTTCCAGGTCTTCAGCTGTGGCCTCTGTCTGAAGGCTCTTCTTGCTACGTTTCCTTCGTTTCACTCTTTTTTTCTAAAAGTCAAAAAAGAAATTTATCCGTACAACCCTTGCTAGCCTCAAATCTTAAGGCATGTTGCCTTCTGTAGCATCAATTAATTTTTGAAGTTGTGTACGAGTCTCTCAATTGTCCCTAGTCTGAAAAGATGGATCTTAACATCACTGTTGGAAAGGGGTTAAATATGCTGAAGATGCTTAAAAAAAACCAAAAAAAAAAAAAACCAAGGAGTGTGCAGGATCTAGAGGATTTTTTTTTTTTTTTTTTTTTTTTAAGAACAATGGGCAGTTTAACTCAGTGGTTCCCAAACTGGGGTACGTATGAGTTTGCTCTAAATTTACCCCACCTTAAAATAACATTAAAACTGAGCATGCATTTCTAACAGGCAAAAAGCCATAAAAGATCAAATACATGTCATCCAATCTAATTAAATCACCACACAGGATCATTTTTGTAAATTCAGCTATGGTCCAATTCACACAGCGGAAATATTCACAGACAATACAGAAGATTTTAGAGAACAGTTTTCCTGTTCAAGTGTATTAAGCTGTAATGTTGTTCTCATCCAGCAGGGGCAGGGGGAGCAATCGAACTAGGCAATTGAAACAAGTAATAAAATCATCTAGCAAATGCATATATGTAAATAAATGTAAATGTCACACCACATATAATTTAACTTAAAATGGTTCAGCTCATCCAGTGACCTCAATTAATGCCATCTCAGGTCTCACCTGCACTACCAGACTGTTTCGACCCTTGCAGAATCTCTCCAGCATCCTCAGAAACAGATGTGTGGACTCCACCAGATCTCTGAGAAATGAGCATGGCTGCATTCGCTCATCAAATTTACGCAAGAGTGTCAGAAAAATCTCCCTGAACTCCATCAGATAAAAGATATTACCTGCACACACCAGAAGAAAACAAGTGATCGAGATGAGTGACAGAAAGAGGAGTGTCACAGAGGAAAAGAGACATTTAAAAATGTAACAATTAATCAAATCCATTTTAAAATAAGAGTGAGATTTTCTTTTAAAAAATATATTTAGAAAAGGAAGAGAGAGAGGGAAAAAAAAAAAAAAAAAAAAAACATACTCTTGATGACGCTGGAACTGTGTCGGATGTTTTCATCCTTTGAGCGATCCATTTCATTTACTGTCAGCAGCAACTCCTGATATGCCTTCAGAGCCAAATGCATCCTGGTAAAAAGAGAAGATATCCGATTCATAACAAAGCAATATTAGATGGTAAAATATAAAAAAGTTTGTTCTTATGGTTCAACACAAGGCAACTGTTTACATTCACTTAAAGGGTTAGTGAATAGGGTTAGTTTGATTTTATGAAAAATATATTGTGTTCTGAAGATGAACGAAGGTCTTACGGGTTTGGAACGAAATGAGGGTGAGTAATTAATGACAGAAATTTCATTTTTGGATGAACTAACCCTTTAAGTCAAAACAAATGTTTACTAGGATACTCACTAAGACAGTCATTTTGACATGACTTTGTAAATGTGTCATTCAAACAAGACGGCATGAAAGAGAACTCAATTCAGTATTCGCACACTGTCTGAGATGCAGCTTTCTGGGCACGAGTACCCAGAATTGAGTTCTCTTTTGTCTTCTTGCACTTGAATGTTTAAATTGGCACGGCTTAAAGGGCTAGCACCCAAAAATTACTCACCCTGTCGTTCTACACCCGCAAGACCTTCGTTCATCTTCAGAACACAAATTAAGATAATGCAAATGTTAAACTTTTGAGACGATGCACCACTAGCCCAATCAGGATGATGGTGATATTTTTTAACTGTCCCGAGCCTCATTCATGCTGACACCAGGCCATCAGTCAATCCTCATTGATCAATGTCATTGATCATGATTTTTAATTGCTGATTCCAGTTTTTTTTTTTTTTTTTTTTACAAGCAAATTGGTTGATTCTGATACCGTTTGCCTTTTAGTTTGCATAATTTCAAGATTTAAAGCAAAAACAGAATGGCTTGACTTTAGATTTGTGAAATCATGCTACATAAGACACCTGCACAAACAAGAACAGCAGAAGGACGGAATGAAAATACAAATTCACACTTTGACAGTAGGTGGCGCTTACGGAACAGCAGCGATTTTGCTTTTTTGGTTACCGCTGTACACACAGCAGCACTGCGTTTATAAACAGGCATTATACAGAGGTATCTTTTCTGAAAGCAGTCACTGTCCTTCAAACATACATTCATATAAACCCCCACCTCCAATTCAATATATATATTTTTCTTCCAATATTTCAGGCATCATGACCAGTTCTCTTCTAGTACGTCTCTGTTCACCTCTTTGCATCCGTCTTCAGCGTGTACCGTCTCTGGCCTATGTTAACGTCCTGTTTACAGACTTTATAATATTTCCACACAAATTACATTTTGGGAAATGATTGCAATGCAGTTTGTGCGCAAATACGGACGAGATATCAACAAACCCCTAACTCTACCCCTAACTAAGAGTAAAATTACAAGACCAACCTGCGAGACCAGGATGTGGCATCATTCCGGTCAGTGAGTATCATCTCATAGTAGTTGGTGATGTTTTTCTCAATGAAATGAAAGGTGCGGATGGACATGGTCTCAGACACCACATCCGGTCTGAAGTTCTGACCGCGGTTAAAGGCCATGAAGAAGGTTAAGGCCCACAGATAGTACGTCTCATCATGCTGCTGGGCCCGTTCCCGGATCAATCCATCCTGCTCAAAAAACAAGACACATGATAGGGAAAACTCATATAGAAAGAGTTTGAGTTTCAGTGATGTGGATGTTGTCTTTTCACCTTCACAAGGTACATGAGCCGATTATAGCAGTTCTCCAAGAAGTCGATGCAGAACTCGCGCAGGAAGAGACGTACATTTAACGCAGAGCGCCGTCGGTTCTCTGAGTCTTGAGCCATCTGTTTGCGTTTGGGTACACGTCTCACGGGCTTACCCGCATCATGAGAATAGTTCTTATACTTAAGATTTAAGACAAAAAACAAAACAAAAAACAAGTGGTAATAAAACAGAGGCATTTCTAAAAACTAAAAAAAAACAACACTAAAATATGAAATTTTAATTTATGTAATTGTTTTAAATTGACACTTACATTGTGAAGTCCATGGTGAAAAATCACATCTTTCTCTCCAACGGACTTCAGTCCTTGAATGACATATGAACCACGGAAACGAGAGTGTCTTAAGAGAAGAGAAGAAATGATTGCTGTATTAGCACAGTAGGTTTATGTCAAGATATGATCTAGTGCAAAGATATATACTGTCAAACCTGACTATCTGCATTATGTCCTGAGGTTGAAATATTCCTTTAAAGCAGTGGTTCCCAAACTTTTTAGAGTGTCGTACACCCTGAGACATTTAACATACTTCTGCATACCCCCTCTTTTCCACTGCAGTCACACCTTTTCTATTAGAGGGCAATATTTGCCCCCTTAAATTGATTTTCCAGTGCATTTTTACCTTTATAAAATAATGTTTAAAAAAAAAAATGTTAAATAGAGAAATATGCAATGATGGTACAATTGAAGTAATACTTTTAAATATTATAGGGGTCATGAATTGAGAAATCAACTTTTCCTTGAGCTTTTGATATATGAGAGGTTATCGTACTATAAGAATATCCTGTACGTTTCAGAACTGAAAATAAAAGCTTTTAACGACACCAGGCCCAGCGAACAACTTGTCCTGTAATGTGCCTATCTATAGGTGAAACTCCCCAGAAGAAATCAACGCCTACTTCATCATTGCAACATTAGCCCCGCCCACTGACGTGTTAGTGAGATGAGGAGAGGAGAGCGATACAGGACTAAAAACAACATTACCTTTCAAAGGATCCTAATGCTAGGAATATGGTTATTTATTTTCAACAATGTGAATGTCTCGGTTGAGCTTTATTTGTATTCTTGATTTCACTGTGGGTTCTTTTGTAAATCAACTGCATTTCGGTGCAGGCTTTCAAACTGACTTTTACGATATGGACTAAACAGTAATGCAACAACATGTAAGTAACTGTGTTAATTCTAATGCCTGATCTGATATGTAATGATTCATACAGCCAGATGTTCTTTGTCTGTGTGTCAGTAAATTAAACCAGTGACTAAATGTTCAACTTCACATTGTTTCTCTTAGTAGGATGAAAATAATTGTTATTTAAACAGTGATTACATTATATAAAGAAAGCTATCAAAGAACGCTCCCTTTACAATCGCCGAAGCTGTCAACCAAATAGCGCAAGTTTATCATTGAATAAGTTCTGGACTCATGTCAAAACTCCCGTTTTATTCAATGAATCTTAGTTAAATGAAAGTTGGTTACGATGAAAGCATTCTTTAGTGCAGAAATTGAGTTGCAACGAGATCACTACTTACATTCGCTCAACAACATGTCTGTGATCGGTTACAAAGTTCATCACTGCAACCTTTCATGCCACGATCTAAATATAATGCCATAGATCTAAATGTAATACAGCACTTCTCACGATTAGTTAACCTTGAGAGCTGTAATAGTAAAAATGTGCTAAAAGTTTGAGAGAGTAATACTTAGCTATTTTAAATGGAAAGATGCCAGCTAATACACTGAATTCTCACAGCAAACACTTCCCTTAAAACAAAGCATTCAACTACTAGGGCTAAAATCAGGGTAGGAAAAATGCCTTTTATTCTAAATAATGAGAATTTATGTAAAAGCATACTAACATTATAAGTACACCCCAGGAAACATTATAAAAACTAAAACCGTCAGTAGGTGGCTGTCTTAATGAGTGGGTCACCGAGTCATTCATTTATTCAGTAATGAAGCAAGTGGCTGTATTTATGAATGGTTCATTGAATCATTGACTCACGATTCATTCACGAAACATTGCTGTGGCTTTCGTTGGAACTATTATTTTGTTGCAAAATTAGAGCAAACAATATGAATGAAATGAAATTAATTGGAAAACTCAGTATTTTGTTTGCGTACCCCCTGTCACCTCACGCATATCCCTGTTTTGAGAACCACTGCTTTAAGGCACTGCTGCTAAAAATATAAAGCTTAAAAAAAAAAAAAAAAATGCCAATAACAAATGATAAATTAGTGAACCGCCCTGACCCATACCTAATATGATTACATTCTCTCACCTGGTGCCTCTCAGTAGCGTGCGGCTGCGTTTTTCAGCTAGTTCTTTCTGTCTCATTAACTCCAACTCCTGCATGTCTTTTTGTTTCTCCTGGGCTGAACGCGTCTGTCCTGCACTCACTAAAAGCTCAGGAGTCTGCAAGAGTCATGTCAAAAACAACATACAGATGATTATCAAATACGTGAGATGAAAAGATTCATGTTTCTTGTGAATTTTAGTACATTTTAGTGTAATACTCCAATGTGTTTTATTGAACTTGTAAATCGCAAAGGAATAGTTCACCCACAAACTAAAGCTTTCCCTTTCACTTGCATTGCATGGACCAACACAGCCATGATTGTGTTCTGCAGAAGAAATCTAGCATGAGGGCATTCGCTGATAGAATTTTAATTGTTGGGTGAACTATTACTATTACTTTAAAGATCCTTTATATGCAAAATAATCAGCCATCATGTCACCTGATCTCTGAACATGAGGGAGATGATTTCCAGGATGTGGAAGCTCCATTGCTGTTCACTCTGAGCACACGCCAGAAACTTCAGCAGATCATCTAGTCCACTCATGTGAACGGCCCACAGCAGTTTATCGTGAATACTGGCATCATCATCCACATTCTGCACATAAACAAACAAAACATCTAATACAAAAAAAAACAAAAAACATAACATTGCCAAAGGCAAACTGTGTGACGTTTCTAACTCTAACTTTTAATAGCATCTCTCTCTAATAGCATTTTTCATTTAATAGTTTATCTTCAGCAGCAAAAATGGCATTAACAGACTTGCCAACCTTAGGAAAATATGTTGACAGAAAAATGGGGGCTCAGGGGGCATGGCCAGTAACAAGAGATGCCTTCGTGCTTGGCCCTCTAATAATAATATTTTTTTTTTTTTTACAGAACAATAAAATTACAATGGATAAAATTCATGGCTGTCTTATTATTATTATTATTTTGCATTAAACCATAGAGCTTAAAACATTAAGGAGACCTTGAAGCTTTTTTTTTTTTTTTTTTTTTTTTTTCACGCAAACAGCATAGACTAAACGATCCTAAGGATAAGAATCCATATCAGTATCGATTAAAAAACAAGTACTGCTAAAAATATAAGCTATGTTTCGATCTACCTATTTTTATGAGCATTTTAGGATATCACATTTAAAAAAAAAAAAAAAAAAAAAAAAAAAAAAAAAAAAACGCTGGATGGAAACGGCAAGATGCGCATAAATTCTGAAAATGTGAGTAGTAGAGTATCATATGTGGTGTGTCAGAATGATGATTTATTATATACATTAATTATATATATAAAATATACATTTCTGAAATTACATAACTTACACCGTCACCTCTGATAACAGATTACTCCAAATTGAAATGTTGATATGCATTTTCTGTAAAGCTGCTTTGAAACGACGCATATTGTGAAAAGCACTATAAAAATAAATGTGAATTGAATTGAACAAATTTATGTACACTAAATCAGTATAAGATGTTTTTGAGCCAGAGAATCACAAGAAAGGTTATGATGATGTGTCATTCTTAAAACATCTAGCCTAAGCAACTGTCGTAAAACCATAAACACAAACACATTTAGGATGCACTCCTCCCCCACCAGGTTGACTCGCGAGCATCTTCATTGTGAGTTAAATAAATGTTTTTCATTCTTTGGTCTTTTTAACAATGATCCTATCAGTGTTTGGAAACACAGATATTCTAGAAAGAACATCTCGCAAACAACAGCTTTTCTGCGGTGTGTGGGTAATGAGGACACTTTGGCTTGATGAATATTTCTGATTCTTTGTCTTGGGAAACTAACATTAATCTATAGTTCTGGTACTAGTGATCATCTTATGGTGGCAACACGCACACACGCATGCACACACAGTTGTTCTAAAAAGAACATGCCCAGACATGTAATTTTAACGGATATAGCCAGTGTGGTGTAGGGGTGATACTTCCTTAATGTTTTGACTAAAATATTTTGACTCAATTAACATATACCCCATTGACCAAACAGCACTGATTTTGACACTGAGGTGTAAAATTTACTAGGGTGACTTTCATCCCCACAATCAAAGGAAAAAGATGGCCACCATCAGTTCCCAACAGACTGAAAGGAGCCAGATACCCAGGATTAAAAAAAATAATAATAATAAATAAAAAAAAAGTCATAAAAATGCCAATCTGGGGTGAGATATAACCCCATAAATATACCCACCTATAAATCCAGCTGACCCTATATCTCATTGACACTCTTGACCTCCCAATCAGGGGGACAACACCCATATATTCAGCCATAAAAACAGCCATTGACAACCAATGGCCTGCCAATCAAGGCTCACAGCACTCACAAAACATATGACACCCACTGACCAGTCAGTTTGAGTGACAACACCCAGAAATTAGGGGCCATAAATCAGGGTAATAAAATCATTCTCACACACCACAGAGGATACTCTACTAATGCGCATAAAAAAAAGAGAAAAAAGTATGCTCTCAAATGAGTAGGATAAGTTTTTTTTATGCGAGACGAAAACGTGCATAAACTATGATGGAAACACTTTTACTGAATAAATTCCTTGATGCGCATCAAAAAGGACATGTGACTGCAATGTGACAGCATAACTGGACCAACCAGCGGACTTATCTCGCTGCGCAGCATCATAAATGCTGTTTTGGTCATTCTGTAATGCCTGAGCCAAGTCTATAGTTTAAGTGGTTCGGTATAATTCCCTCCCAGAAGCGCCTCACACGATTGGGTTCACAAACACCATGCAGGCATCTGAATGCAAGATAACATAACAGCATTTATTGCATTTCATCTGTGCGTTCTGAGGCGCAAACAATTATATATGAAAATTATTATATATAGTGGCTTCTACTGCAGAAACTTCCATTTTACGACCAGTGTATTAGGAAATGACGTTTTTGCTATCTTGACTCGCTGGATGGAAACATTTGCGAATAAAGCAGTTTTATGCAATATTCGATATTTGTGCACAAGTTAAATATGCAACTTTGGATGGAAACATAGCACTGTGCACACAAAATCGTCACTGCCTTTCTGCACTTTTACTTGGGTGTTCACGTCTCTGTCATTTTTCTTATCTCTCTTATCGCAAAACTGGAGCCTGCTTTTTTTTTATTAGCATGTGTGCCATCAGTGTTAAGGTCAGAGATAAGGTCTGTTTGAAAAAGCCTGATATTTTTCGTTTTGACAAAGCTGATCCTTACTTTCCCCATACATATTTTGCCACTCAAACTCAGGGAATGAAACAGGTTTCTTTTCCTCTAAAACTCTGATGCGCATCGTCTCATTTTACTATGTGAACACAAAAGATGTGACAGTCAATTCATCACAGAATAAACAGGTAAAAACAAAAAGCATTACATGTAAATTTATGTTGTCGCCAGTGGTTATCTCAGGAAAAACATTTTGGTTGTTTTAGGCAGAGTCTAGAGCCCAGTGTTGTTAAAAGATTTAGAAGCAATAATCTCATTACAAATTTGGGAAGATGGTCATGAATTTTGATTTTCCATTTTATGACCCCTTTAAGTCTAATAACTGACTGCCACCCCAACAATCATCTCATGTTTAATCATATGAAATTATTTAGTTGTTCGGGTTTTTATTTTGATTACTAGGTCAATGAACAACGAATGTGTGTGGCATATCATAAAGTACATTTTTGTGAGCATGTTAAAAGGGTTAGTTCATCCCAAAAATGAAAATTGTCATTAATTACTCATCTTCACGTCGCTCCACACGCGTAAGACTTTCGTTCTTCTTCGGAAGACAAATTAAGATATTTTTGACTGCCTTTGTAACAACCACTTTAACGCTTCAAAAACTTAATGAAGAGATCGGAAACTGATCCATATGAACCGAGCGGTTTAGTCCAAATTTTCTGAAGAGAAGCGATCGCTTGTTATGATGAACAGATATAATTTAGGTTTTTATTCGCATGTAAACATTGATCAGCGAACATAAACAGCTCAACCGAACCTGAATGACACAAGAACAAACCTCTTCCGATCTCTTTATGAAGTTTTTGAAAGCGTCAAAGTTTGTTGCAAAGGCAGTCTATGGAAGGAAATCTGACAGCATTCTGTCATCAAAAAGATCTTCATTTGTGTTGACGAAGGTCTTATGGGTTTGGAACAATATGAGGGAGTAATTAATGACAATTTTCATTTTGGGGTGAACAAACCCTTTAAGTCTACAAAGTCTCACCTTTTCCTCATATGGGTCTGCAGGGACGTGCAACACATTTCTGACCAGCAGCAAAATCCTCTCAATCAGTAAATTATCTTCTTCAGCTCTTTGCTCCCAGTCCTCAGAGAAAAAAATGAGGAATCGTGAATAATATTTCCAATCAATTACACCAACTCACATATGAATATAGATTTGACCCTCACCAGTTGCAAAAGGTTGTAGAGCGTTTCACTCAGCACAGTAAAGATCTTCTCATCTGCAAATGCCTTTAAACACAGAAGATTATTTTAATAATGTTTATCAATATTCAGCGTTCAACAATGAGGACTGTATGATGAAAGGTGCTCAGGAACACTGACGAAAATGCCAGTGGTTTTTTGTCACGAGAGTTTGTCAATGACCTTGCAAGTGAATTTTCAAATGATCACATGAATGTGGCTGATGGGAGTTACAGTCATAGCGCCACCAGCTGGCAGCAAGAAGGGCAACACACAATAGATTTTAAATTAATTTGCTTATATTTACCCATGTGAATGCATGTGCCCACAGTTCATTGTTTTCCTAAAGCCACCAGGTGCTGGTGACACCGGTCCTTCCAGCTGTATTTGTTCTACTGTATTTACTTAATCTATTGCTTGTCGTTTGTTTTTATTCCTGTATTACTGACTGTTTACTTGTCTTCAGTGGCCTGTTGCATGAAGCTAGTTGAACAAACTCTGAGTTTCAGAGTAGGCTGGGAGTTGACAAATACAGATAAATCCAACCTGGTTTAGATCAGGATCAACTGTTGCACAACGCTCGGTATAAACTCTCTGTCAACTCCAGAGTTTGCAAAGCATGTGCACCTGAAAGTGTGACATGTGCGGCAAACCGCCAATAACAAGGAACAAGGAGAACGTCAGTTTGATTTACTTCTCGCGAGAGAGCCGTACAATTCATGTCTCTTCCGAAGATTAAGATACCGTTATGAAAAATATTAAATTAAACACTGGAATAAACACTGATGCAGTGAAAGTTTGAGAACGCAGCTGAAAGAAAATATCTGACTATATAAATGCATGTGAATCAAACAAATAGACCAAATAATTTAGTTTCACAGAGCTCAAAAGAATACATGTAAGTTTAATCTGTTTAAAAACTTTATATTATGCATGCATTATATTTATTTTAATTTAAAAGCAAAGTTTAATATTGTCAATTAATATAATAGGCCTAATTATATGAATGTCATGAATTATTCATAATTTTAATTTATTTAATATAAATATAACAAATAATTAACAGCAAATGTTGAGTAATGCATCCCACAATGCACCGAAATAACGAGCGTACAACCGATGCATGCTCAATGGCTAGAGAATACCCATTATGCACTGTGAGAGTTGCGCGCAAAATGAATTCCTGCGTCTCGCCAGGAGATGGCGCCCACAGCTGAATCAATCATCCATTCATTTTCAAACCGCGCTGGTCCAGCATTATCATACAGGTATAAATTCCTTTTTAATTAATCATTAAATCATTTAAAAGGTTTGAACATGCTAGTTCAACATAAATATTCATTACTACTGGAGCTCCCAGTTTGCTACATTTCAAAAGATTATTAAACAGCAGCACCAACTATGTGAAATCGGCAGCCCCTCCGGTGCACTCAGTGTCCGAATTCACTCACTCGTTTCATTCACTCCTTCAAGTGGACTATATTAGTGGAGTAATGTATGGAATAGTAAATGAGGATATAGGGGGCGATTTCGAACACAGCATCTAACTCAGAATAAAACCTCCTCCGGAGCAGGTTAGCCATGTAGCGTAAATTACCATAGCAATGAAACCAATCCACCTTTATAAGCCCGAAAAACCAGAGTTCGCTCAAACTAATCTTGAACTTACCTAGGTAGCAACTGAAACCGGCTTTGTGCAACAGGCCAGAGATCAGCTTGTCAGCTTGAGAGTGTTTTACTTTGGCTGGAACTTAATTTTTGCTATGATTCTAAAATTGCTATTGAGAATTGTGAAGGTTACCTGCTTTTAGATTTCTCTTACCTTATTGCATGTTGTAATTATTGCTGCTTTAATTAAATAAACTGGTAAGGAGTACAGCAATAAGACAGTAACATGGCAGCTAATTATGAGGCTTAAAGAAAAGTGCATTGGAAGAAGTTTACATGTAGTAAAAAAAAAAAAACAATCAAGAAAATCATTTTATGTGGAAGAAAATGCACGTAAAAATCAGAACCACAAATATCTAAAAAGTGTCAAGCCTTCAGGCTTTGTTGTGTTATACCTCTTTATAGGCCTGAAGGTACGATGTCACTTGCAGGAAGTGATGTCGGAAGGCCGGATCATCAGGAACTTTTCCAAAGCAGAGCAGCGCTGGCTGGGTCAGGTTCACCATTAGCCTGAGAATGATTTGATTCAGTCATGTCTCTTATTTTACACGATTTTTGTCATTAGATAAGTTGATGTCATTGCAGCCATTTTATTGATTTCATCAAGAAATAAAAAATAATAAGCTGAACACCTAATACAGGCATCAAAGAGCGGTTTGTCCTGTGTGTGCTGAATGATGATGGGTAAAAGGTCATTCTGCAGGATCTGTCCAGCTCCCAGCTGCTGTCTGATGTCTCTCGTGTCATCCTCATGTCTCAAGTAACGAATCAAATCTTTCACGCTCTCTATAATGAACAAATAAATCAGAACCATGAGTGTCACAAGATAATTTTTATTTATCACACTCAAAATACATTTAATACAGAAGACAAAATGCATTTAACATTTTCCTGAAATTCCTGCTGTAAAGTAGTTTGGTTTAAAGGTCAAAGCATTACCAAGGCAGTCTGGTTCTTTGTGGTAAACGTCTCCTTCCAGAAAACCCAGCGCACTGCACGTGGCCAATAACTCACAGTTCATCATGTACAAGTCCATACAGCAGTCCTATCTGAAAGAATAACTGGGTCCAAATCTGCAAAGACCAGAATGATTATTTAAAAAAAAAAAATAAAAAAAAAAAAATTGTCATGACAGGAAAGATACAGCACAGTGGAAATGAACTGAACTGATTTCTGATTTGACAGCTGCAACACACAATTCTAGAATGAAAATCAGTTATTGTACTAGTCAAGTTTTCGTTTTTTAGAGAAAGGACCCTATTAGGCCCAGCCAAATTCTACTTTTTCTAGTTCACAAATAACCACTTTTGTTTTGATTATATTTTGATTAATCAGCCTAAAAAAAAGGAAAAATACTAAATTGTTTAACTGGACATTTTCAGAATTTATTAAACAATTAAAAAATATTAATACAAAACTTGTTTTGATTCAAAAAGCTTATAAAATGCTTTTAATTTATTTACAAGTTAATTTATCAGAAGTAGGTCATGAAATGCAAAAACTTTTTTTTTTTTTCAACAGAATAATGCTTTTAAATATCAGGAAAATAAATGTGATCAATGTTCCATTTGATTTATTAAGGAGAAAAAAAAAACCCTGGTTTCATGCATCAGTAAATTGAGATTTTGGGCTATTGGCTTTAGATAAAGTGTTGTTTCAAACTAGTGGAAAGAAAACATCCAAAATGCTTTTTAAGTGTATATTTGTGTATGTAGATTTCAAATACAATACAATACAATACATATTAAAGGCTTTTTTCTCAAATAAAAAAATAATATAATTGGTCTCATTTTATAGAATTTATTCTTAAAAAAAAAAAAGTGATTTTTTTTTTTCTAGTTGTTGACAGTATTTTCAAATATAGAGTGATAATGTCAGCAAAATCAAACAAAAATTTTGAACCTGGACAGTGGTTCAACCTTAATGTTATGAAGTGACGAATACTTTTTGTGCGCAAAAAAACAAAACTTTTTGCATGGCGCATCGCAGAGCTAGTGCGAGACGAGCATTTGTGGTTTAAAAAAAATTATATATATATATATATTTTTTTTTTTTTAGAAAATGACAGATCATTTCGCTAGATAAGACCCTTATTCCTCGTCTGGGATCATGTTGAGCCCTTGGAAGCTGCACTGAAACTGCAATTTGGACCTTCAACCCGTTGAACCCTGTTGAAGTCCACTATATGGAGAAAAATCCTGGAATGTTTTCCTCAAAAAAATGTTTTCTTTTCTTTTCGACTGAAGACAGACAGACAAACATCTCGGATGACATGGGGGTGAGTAAATTATCAGGAAATTTTAATTCTGAAGTGAACTAAATTTTAAATCTAGGAGCACAATTCTGGCCACGATTTGGCCATCTGAGACAAATTTTGCAAATCCTAAAAGATTCCTGTGATCCTAGGCCAAAATCTGTAGTTTTTGATCGCTAGTTTGACATGTTCACCGACAGACAATTAATGACCATTGCTGTCAAATTTAACCTGTAATGAAATTCTGCCAGTGTCAGAAGTATTGAGGTGCAGTCCTGCAGTGTGACCACCATTTCAATCCCGCATGTAATGCAGCGCACCATCACCAAATGGGTCATCGTGGCTTGATGAAAAACTCGCGTCCGTTTTTAACATGTCTTGACTGTCGTACAGTAGGACATTAATGACAACAACTGAGATCCCACAGTGTGACATGGCTTACAGTGGGGATCATATTTGTACAAACAATCATAAAGGACTATTATAAATCGTACAGTGAGCACCTGGCTTAAGTCACAGTCTAGTAACTAGACGAGGAGGTGAAGTCAAATGTGAATATGTTCTCTACGTCTGACAGTAGTGTCTGCACATGCAAGACATATCTGTCAAATACATAAGTCAAGAAAACAGAAAGCATAACAAAATTAACATTCTGTATGATGGTCATATGAACAACTTACTCGACCTTCTGAATGGCTCATGATAATTTTGTGCAGGTCTTACCTGATTTTCAACAGCAGAGCTGGGTCTACTGACACCAGTTCTTCAGCTGCTTAAAACCTGCAAAACAAGTCATATCAAATTAAAGACTGCAGACAACTGTCAATCAGTCAAAGGCACAATGGACAGGGCATTATGGACTGTAGAGATGTTTAAGCACTGCAACGTGAAGCAAATCAATGATTATCAGTTGGCTTAACCTAAACAAGTATATATTTATATTTATATTCATGAAGTACTGAGCAACCAACAAATGGAACTTAAACATACAGTGATTATTAATGTCTACATCATGTGGCTGCATTGATTCAATTCTGATTGGTTGACGAACATTCTAAGGTGTGCAATTATTTTCTATTTTTCTAACATTGCTGTTTTTAAAGCAGTTCAACTTGCAGCTTCACTATTAGTAGACACAGCCGCCAAACACTAGCTATGATCGCTTTCGAAACACTTCTTCATGGATCTTCAAAACCTTTACAATTAATTTGTTTCAAACCAGTGGATCGGAACACCCATCCCAGTTTCAAAATCATGTGATTTCTGTAAACGAGGTTTCGTTACATCATAATCGTTTCGAAACATCAAGTGTTCGCCGCTTGAAGGCAACAATCTTTGTGAACCCAAGAACGAGTGTGTATATGGATTTCTATATGATCTCGGATAGGTTGTATAAATTGTTTGTAGACATTTTAATGTCACATTTGTATAATAAAAAGTAAGACTTTTGGGTAATAGTCTCTAACTGGCCTGATTTGTACTTACTTTATCCCAAATGTTCTAACAATGTTTAAATCCAGAGAAATCAGCTATTTAACGGGCCATTTAAGTGTGACTTAAGTGTGAAATTGATCGTAGAACCATTGCCAGTGCCACCAATGGAGCTACGATCAACTTAGACTTACGATGCTTTTGGGAAACGCAACACTGTTTAGTTCCTCCTCCTGAAAAGTGCAATGTGCTCTGATTGGTCAGCTGGAGCAGTATGTTGCGATTGGTCAACCGAGAGTTGTTCCGCCTCTTACCATAACCGCGAGTTTTTCAACCAAGCGGCAACCTCCCCCAGTTTCTCTTGAAGCTAATACAGAAGTGACTTAAACTGCAATTCACTGACTGGCCGCTAGGGACAGGCTCCAAAAAAAGAAAAAAGAAAAAAAAAAAAAAGCAGAATTTTTAAAATTTGCAGCTGAAATAAACACGTTTACAGCCTGGTACAAATTGTGGTTTTGGTCTATATAGCCAAATTTGCCCTTCATGACAACTCTTAAGAGGGGTGAATTTTTTTATAACTCATCCATTTAAATTATATTAAGCCTTAAAGTTCTGCATAATTAGGGGCGTGGTCACTTGAGTGACAGGTGGATTGTCGCTGCTGTCTATGAGCCGCCACGTTACCTCAGCTAATTCCCGCCTCTAAACTTCGCATCACTGCCATGTTTATGCTTTTTTTTTTTTTTTTTTTTTCAGGATTATTTCATACAATTATCAAACAATATGGCTTGCTGTATGGTTAATGGTCGAGACCGATGTACGTCTGTGTATGCGTGCGGAAGATAAACAGAACACACGTTGTTGGATCGTCTTGGCATTGGCTAAAAGTTTTGTCTACCAGATAATTCACTACAATGACGATGGCTGGAAAATATGCCTCTCAAGACACCACAAACTCCAACAGCACTGCTTGGATATTATAACTAAAACTACTGCACTATTTTGACAAATTATACTTTGGACACACGCTCATTTGTTTGTGAGAGTCCAATTTCGTGAAGAATGATGATGGAGAGCAGATTGTTCGGAAGAAATGTGATGCAAACAATACACAATATATCAATATTTCATGGATTTAACACTTGTGGACAAAAAGTGCTGTCAGATGTTTTTCAATGGACATTTTACCCAAGTGCGACGGATTGGATTCATCTCACGATAGCTATGTCATTACAAAGGTATGAAGTCCCGTGTCATTTGCACACCCGACACAAATTACAATATTACTGGTGCTGGAGCATCTATACACCATAGGCTGAGAGTAAAACTTTAGAACTTTATTAATACTTTAAATAGTATAGTATACTTAAAGCTTCAAAAACGCTCTTCAGAAAACTACAGGCTTTTTCATTTTGCATATGTCTTGGGTGGGAATTATTTAAATGAGAAATACTGTGGTGTGTTCTTTCCAAGAAAAAAATAAAAATAAATAAAAAACCCTCAAGACTACAATGGAGGCGTTTCAGAGAGTTCAGAAACAGTGACACAGATATAGAGAATAACTCTTTTTGGAGTGACTTTGCAGACCTTTTTTTCCATGCTCAAACAGAAAGTTGAAAATGGAGGGGGGAAAAAAGTAGACGTAAATGTCTAAATACTTTTTGGGACTATTGTATAAATGAATCCCGGTTAACACGCATGTTTACGACTGCTGCTTTATTTAATGAAACAGGCCTTAGAAGCTCTATTAACAAAGGCATTTCATTGTTATCATAAGAGGCTAATGATACTTCAAGCCCACAAAAATGTGTAGATCACTAGATGTAATGATAAACATTATATGGCCTATTTGAGCTAGGTATAACTATATTTGTGAACACGTTTTTTTAATAGTGATGACATTATGGCCCTCACGAGTATAGCCAAACCTGTACACAGATGCACACTTGTTTTACGTGGATTTATAGACCTTATAGATATTTAACACTGAGGTAATTCTAGTATTTTAATTTCTATCTCTTAACTCCTTCACGTAACCCTCAGAAAACTTCTGACACTTTAGAATTTCAATAAACCATTGTTTAGCATGTTTATTAAACAATGCTTTGCTGTGACACCTGATATTCCCTCATAAACCATGTTTACATGGTAATTCTACGTAATTATAACATACACAACTGTCCTTGTAAACCACGTATACAAAGAGCGCGAAAAAGCACAACACATGGTTGTACAGTACATTAACATTATACACAATCTAGCAGCTCTACAACAGACTTTAAGTTCAACTCGTATCAACCTTGTGCAAATACTATCAAAAGCTTGTTAAATGTATGTGTTCCTGTATGTGTGCAATATATGCACAATATGTAATAGTAATATATAAAATTAATATAAGACGCTGCAACATATCATATTACGTCAAAATATAACGAACATAAGATAATCATACATACCAGACCATATCAGACCTCTCTACGATCGCCAATGCATACATCTGTCACACTAAAGACTGTTAATCTATCCGCTCGCAGAAAATAATTTAATAACAGTCATAATTCATCTGAAATCAACTGAAATCACCCCAAATTCTTTTTTGACTCAACGCAACAAAACAGCTAGCGCGCGCATAGTCCAAGGCGCGCTCATCAGAACGGAAATGACGCCAGACTCTCCATACTTAAAGGAGCCACGGCTAATATAACTACATTATTAATCTCTATCAAGCATAGGCAAACTCGATGTCACTTTTTAAATATTAATAATAATAATAATAAAATTAATGAGATAAAAGCTAGGTCAGACTCAGAGCTATCCAGCTCAAGATTCTCCACAGTGCCCACATTTCTCCTCAGAGCAGCAGATTTCTCCTCTCTATACCCCAGTTTAAGAAAGATTTGAGACAGAAATAGGTAGTCTTTAAAACAGCAGTAAACTTCACCAAAGCTCTCTCTATTTTGTTGCAGATCATTAAACAATCAGTCAACTCATTATGCCTCATAATGGCACAATCAAGCCATTATGCTTATTGATAGTGCCTGACAGGCCACAGGTCTGTGGACAGTTACCCAGTGAATGCAATGTCAGAGAATGTGTTTGAAGCAAGGCCGTAACCACCATAGGCACTGTAACCAAAAGTAACCAAAGACTGGAAAATACTGGTGACGAGATAAAGCCTCATGAAGAACTGAAGCTTTTCAGCCAAGTGGTTCACAAAAAGGTTAATTTAGAGGCTTCATTTGCTCACAATACCACCTGGTGGTCAAAGAGTGTAAAACAAGCAGATACATTACAGATGACCTACATTTACATTTAGTAATTTAGCAGATACTTTTCTCCAAAGCGACTTAAATGAGAATATTAGAAGCAATCAATCACCTGATGTGATCTGTGATACACTGTATTTTGTGCCAGTTATGGCTTAGAAATAACGGTGAAGAAAAAATCCATTTCCACAGACTAATCTATTTATATGAATATAATGTGTATTTTCTGGTGGTATATAATTATTGTATAACATAACTATGAAATAAATGTATAGGCTTGAAATGAATGGGGCTATCAAATCAATTCTTTGGTCATAATAGGCAGTAGGGGCGATATTATTATTCTAAAACCACACATTTTTAGGGGATCCCATGAGTTTATATACAGGTGCTGGTCATACAATTAGAATATCATCAAAAAGTTGATTTATTTCACTAATTCCATTCAAAAAGTGAAACTTGTATATTATATTCATTCATTACACACAGACTGATATATTTCAAATGTTTATTTCTTTTAATTTTGATTATTATAACTGACAACTAAGGATAATCCCAAATTCAGTATCTCAGAAAATTAGAATATTACTTAAGACCAATACAAAAGATTTTTAGAAATCTTGGCCAACTGAAAAGTATGAACATGAAAAGTATGAGCATGTACAGCACTCAATACTTAGTTGGGGCTCCTTTTGCCTGAATTATTGCAGCAATGCGGCGTGGCATGGAGTCGATCAGTCTGTGGCACTGCTCAGGTGTTTTAAGAGCCCAGGTTGCTCTGATAGTGGCCTTCAGCTCTTCTGCATTGTTGGGTCTGGCATATCGCATCTTCCTCTTCACAATACCCCATAGATTTTCTATGGGGTTAAGGTCAGGCGAGTTTGCTGGCCAATTAATAACAGGGATACCATGGTCCTTAAACCAGGTACTGGTAGCTTTGGCACTGTGTGCAGGTGCCAAGTCCTGTTGGAAAATGAAATCTGCATCTCCATAAAGTTGGTCAGCAGCAGGAAGCATGAAGTGCTCTAAAACTTCCTGGTATACGGCTGCATTGACCTTGGACCTCAGAAAACACAGTGGACCAACACCAGCAGATGACATGGCGCCCCAAACCATCACTGACTGTGGAAACTTTACACTTGACCTCAAGCAACGTGGATTGTGTGCCTCTCCTCTCTTCCTCCAGACTCTGGGACCCTGATTTCCAAAGGAAGTGCAAAATTTACTTTCATCAGAGAACATAACTCTGGACCACTCAGCAGCAGTCCAGTCCTTTTTGTCTTTAGCCCAGGCGAGACGCTTCTGACGCTGTCAGAGTGGCTTGACACAAGGAATGCGACAGCTGAAACCCATGTCTTGCATACGTCTGTACGTAGTGGTTCTTGAAGCACTGACTCCAGCTGCAGTCCACTCTTTGTGAATCTCCCCCACATTTTTGAATGGGTATCCCTATTGCTTGTACACTTTTTTCTACTTCATCTTTTCCTTCCCTTCACCTCTCTGTTAATGTGCTTGGACACAAGCTCTGTGAACAGCCAGCCTCTTTTGCAATGACCTTTTGTGTCTTGCCCTCCTTGTGCAAGGTGTCAATGGTCGTCTTTTGTCAAGTCAGCAGTCTTCCCCATGATTGTGTAGCCTACAGAACTAGACTGAGAGACCATTTAAAGGCCTTTGCAGGTGTTTTGAGTTAATTAGCTGATTAGAGTGTGGCACCAGGTGTCTTCAATATTGGACCTTTTCACAATATTCTAATTTTCTGAGATACTGAATTTGGGATTTTCCTTAGTTGTCAGTTATAATCATCAAAATAAAAATAAAAAAACATTTGAAATATATCAGTCTGTGTGTAATGAATGAATATAATATACAAGTTTCACTTTTTGAATGGAATTAGTGAAATAAATCAACTTTTTGATTATATGACCGGCACCTGTATATCTGTCAAAACGTCACGCCAAGATTCAAACCGCTTCCTGAACCAGACAATCGGAAGCGAGGCTTCGAACGTCATCAATTACGTCATTGGTATAAAGCATACAAGCCCTGTCCAAATACCCATAGATATACATAATAAAGGCTAGATGTCTTACGGTGGAGTCTCTAACGTCATCACCAGCGGCCATCTTGTCACAGGCAAGCTTTCTGGCGGGCTCTGTGGTACCTGATGTAAGGTGAGTGAACTGCACGAACACAAATACTCTTATCTCGCTAAAATCTTGACGGATTTACAAATGGTTTGGTTTCTTACAAACGTTAAGTGGCTATAATTCTGGATGCTTGAACATGCTGAAATTGCAGTTTTTCTTTTCGAAAAACGACTTAATCGTGCAGCATAGTTGTGTATCATGGCTACTTGCGCAAGTTATCAAGGCTGAGACCACAATCGAGCACAAATAACGATTTTATGACAACTAATCTTTTGTCTAAATTACAATCTTTGTGGATGTGGTTGTAGTTATTAGCTGGCTAATAACAAGAAGCTGTGAGTGAGACCTAGTAGTTACAGTTTAGCTGCTACCCAGCAATTTTCATCAGTGAGAGAGGCAGAATTGCTCTTTCTTTTCAATATAACTTAAATTGCACATGATTTCCAATCGGTTTGGTTTGTTAAAAACATCTTACATTATGATACAGGAAATTGCTGGCTTTATAGGAGAAGATGCCAGACTTTTGTGCAGCAAAACGAGAGCCCGTGGGATCACCTTTCACCTGCAAGATATGACAATATTATGATTATATTTGGGATAATCGTTAGTTACTTAGTGGATGTATGTACAATACAGGTCCTGTTACACAGGAACAGCAGTGCTATGACATAATAGTAGCCTATTACAAGACTGTTGTTGACCCAAAGCTTTTTTAAATGTTTGTTTACACAATTGCAGAATGTTTCTTTTGGACACCTTTTTATAACTAGTTTAGTTATTCTAAAGTACATACATGCATACATGACGCATACATGCACACACACATTCATACATACAATTACCCCAAACATATGATAATTTAGGTGTGTATTTTTGTCCTTACCCTTAATGTTGAAAGAAGGAAAAAAGGGTTGGAAATGTTGACAATAATTTATATATCTGGGTACATTCTGAAGTAGGCACAGTGCAATGTCGAAGGGAAAAGCCTAGTGAATGGCCCAACCAAGTTAAAATAAACATGTAATAATTCAAATTATTTTATTATAATAGTAATATTCATATTATAAAAGTGTATATATATATATATATATATATATATATATATATATATATATATATATATATATCTTATGTTGCCATTCTGTACACTGAGTTTTAGAAGCCTATATATTCATTTAACATAAATACCTTGTGCATGTGTATATTCATTGCACCTATCTGTTCTGTTCAATGTTATTTTCATATGGAAGTCCATGGTTATAATTATTCATAAGTATGCAGTGTCATAAGTACATCTCTGACGTTTATAACAAGCCAAACAGTTTGAAAGTCGGTAGAAAATTGAGCAAATTATGGTTATTTAAAAAGTACATGCACCATTAAAACACAATGTTACAAGTGAGCGAGCTGACTGTCACAAGATGGCCGCCAGGTGCGGACGTCGACCGCCATTGGCCAGCAGCGCGGATGAGACATCTAGCCTTTATTATGTATATCTATGCAAATACCCACACTTGTCTTTACACTTGATCACTTGTCTACTTACATGACGTATTTCCTGTATTTGGCTCAAGCGTTTAAGTGGACGTGAAGACTGCAAGTGTGTGTAGAACTTTTGATTACCCGATGACACACACAACTATAGTCTTGCAAAAAAGGCAAGCGTTTACAGAGCTTTTTATTATTATTATTTTCAGTACTTTGCATTTTAAAATACACTTCTAAATGTCTGTTCAGTGATCGCTATGTAACAGAAGACACAATTTTAAAATTGTGGTGCTTCTTTAAGTGATAAAAAGCAGTTGCAAATAATGTACAAAATACACATAGCCTACTCATCTTTGCATCAATAAAATGTGAAACACTTTATATTTTAATACTACTAAATTATATGTAACATATAGTTAATTTAACTTACAGTCATATGTTTTCCTTGACATCTTGTGATTTCGGGGCATGTGAGTTCCTGAACATAATGCATGATGGGGTACGCTTAGCCTCGAATACCGGTCAGAAGCGTGGGTTTAGTATGCATTAAGGGCACGGCCCTTGGGCATTTTTAAGACATGGGACAGTCTTGCACACTTACTTTCTGTTGCGTGCATGTGCTCTCAAGTGGCCAAGACCGCAAGTGTGGGTATTTGGACAGGGCAAAAGTCCCTTTCAAGGAAATTCTGTTCACTCGGTGGCCATATTTGCAACGCCTCCATGCTATTTCGGGCATCCAAGACCAAGTCCTATCTATTTGAATGGGGGAATCCTGAAATCTCAAAAACTGCTTGGCGAACTCTCAAATAAGATAACATATTTCAAATCAGCAAAAAGAATCTGACATGAACTGTCTCATAAATGTTATTTCTTATTTTTTCAGGCTAGTCAATGCGCATGTGCGGTCCAGTGACGCAATGACTTGATCAATCAGCGATTGGCTCTTTTTCTTAGAAGGTGGGACGTATTCCGCCATATTGCATATTGCCCATATTGTTTTTCCAGTGAACCGTCTTACTAGCTAGACTGAATCCCAAATGGCACATTTCTATGCACTTTCAGTCTTGCAATGGCTGCCGTGTGCGCGTGTCCGTTAAATCCACGAGACCACAGAGTGTCCCATTCATCATTTTAGGTTTCAGAAGGGTGCTTGCCTGCGGCCCCTTTGCGGCCGCTATGCGCCCTCGATGCACACTTTAGCTGAGCCCGCAAGTTTGCAATCTAGGCACAAAGCTACTGGAAGGCAAGCCTTCAACCTTTAAAAAAACCTGCCTTTGCGTCCCAGAGGACCCAGCCATTTTTTTACTGTCATGTAATATATCAGTTTGTGCCATGAAATGCCTATAAGACAATGAAAATAATTAGTCTATATAAAAAATTGTCTTTCACGTGTCATTTTACTTACACAATTTGAATAAATGAGGCTGTGAATAAAGTTTTGGGGAAAAAATAGGCAAGCTTGGGCATATTATCAAAATAAACAAACATTTTCATAGAATGGTCAGTTAAAGTAGGCTACTTATGAACTGGGAATAAATACAAACAGAACATGCACAAAACTACACATGTAAATATTTATTCGTATTGATTTATTCTTATCAAAAAAAGCAAATGACAGTTGACACCTGCGCAAGGGTTCATGTTATTTGAATCAGAATATTAAGTAGTCACGTGGTTGTGTGTGAAAACGAACCTTCGGACATCATAGATCACGTGGTTATGGCAAAACGAATCAAGCTCCGGTACAGTGCTTCCCGTCGAGATGTCTCGTTTTTCGATACAAGCTTCGAAGTTTCGGTGTCAAATGTCACATCAGTACTTTAAGGCCTTTTGCACACTGAGTCCAAAATTTTCGTATGCGATTTTTCATATTCGTGATCCTAAAAATTCATCATGCACAGAGACCTTGCACACTGAGTCCGATGCGTATTAATGAATCCGTTGCGAAAAAAAATCGCAAAAAAATACAAAATGAAGTCTTCAAGCAGTGAGCATGATTTAGTTGTCTTCTCTCTTCTTAAAAAGACAAAAAAAAAAAAAAAAGAGGAAATATTGGGTCCATCCAATCCTGAGATTGCGTAGAGAGGAAGGAGAGTTCTCATCAAGGAGCTGCGTGATCATCATGAGCGTTTCAAAGTTTACTTCAGGATGTCAGTGGCTCAGTTTGATGCTTTGCTAGCAATACTGGCACAATCTGTCTTTATATTCTGTCTCTTTCCGCACTTTGTCATACAGTGCTACTGCTTTGTGCTCTAGACGACGTGAATCAACTTGTCAGATGTCATTGGGGATTTTGGCGTTCGCTTGTATGGTAGCTCTGAATTGTCAAAACCCCTCTCAAAATGCGTGCCACAGGTGCGAAAAATGCAGAAAATCAAACCTGATCCGAATTTTTTTATGACGGACGAAAGTTTCGGAGGCAGTGTGTAAACGTGATTGACACAACGTGAGGTTGTATTTATTTTTTAACATGCAAAAATTTCGGACACGAATTTTGGATTCTGTGTGCTCCGGCTCTGGCAGTACGCAGGGAAGGAGTTTTGAACGGCAGGCACTGATGTCACTGCCATTACAGGATAGGCTGAGAGGTGCTGCACGTGATTAACAATGGCCGCTAGGCTCCAAAAGAGAGCAGAATCTTCTTCTTCTTTCTTTTATTGGCAACCGCACCATCATCAGGTAGCTTGGATCAGAAACATTTTCCTTTAACTCTTTCTACCCCCAGCACCCCCACCCCCACCCCAATTAATAATTTAAAAAAAAAACCTCATTGCCGCTGCGTGTTCAGTTTCCACCCCAATTCCCTTTAACGCCCAATATCTAACTACATCCTTGTTTAACCTTCAAATATTCTTTCCCTTCTACCCACACTATGTCAGCATCTTACCCGTATTCTCTACCACTCTATAGCCATCCTGCATTCTCTTTATTAAACCTGTTATATCTACCATACTATTTCCTACATCTAAGTCTAATATATTCTTAGACTTAGACTAATAAGTTAACTGTTTCCCTTCATTCCTCCATACTTCTTCTCTTAGCACTTCTCTTTCTTCATCATTAACCCTTACAATTAATAATCACATGTTCTACAGTTTCACTCTGTCCATATTTCTCACAGAATCCTGTTGGATGTTTAGAAATTAAATGTAATGTTTTATTCAAACCTGTATGTCCCATTCTTAGTCTTGTAATTATGTTTTCCTTCCTCCTATTTCTCCCACATTTCCTACCTTTTCCCACTTTCTTTTGTATTACATATAAATGTCTCCCTTTATTCTCATTATCCCAATACTGTTGCCACTTTTTAATCACTTTCTCTTTTATTACTGATTTTATTTCTCTTATACTATGTGGTAGCTCAGTTTCTACCATTTCATCATCTACTGCTTGCTTAGCTAATTTATCTGCTTCTTCATTCCCTTTAATTCATGAGCTGGAACCCACATAAACTGTACTTCTATACTACTTTGTTTTAACTCAAAGAGGATTTCCATGATTAAATCTGGCCTTGATTCTGACTTTTGGTTATCAGTACTGACTATTGCTGAATATGAATCTGAACCGCATTTTATATTTCTCTTTCCCTAATTAGTTGTACTGCTAGCAGAATAGTCATCAGTTCACCTGTATATACTGATCACTTATTCCTGCTTTTTACTTTATCAGTAATTTTGGAACATTGACTGCCACTCCTACTCTCCCTCCTTTTTTGGAAGCATCTGTGTATATCCGTATATTATTATTGATCCCTAAATATTACTTCCATCACATTACTTTCTTCTTTTTGTCTTATCTTCAATAGTGTTAAATCTACTATTGGCTGAGAAAGAATGATTTATGTGGGTAAATCACTCTTGGTACACATCTATATTTGTTTATCCCCATCTCTTTAATATCTTCTTCAACAACCCATCCAAAACTCTTATGTTTATTCATTCCTTGTTCCCAACATGTTCCTAGCATTTTCTTTGTTGGATGTACCTCATCCTGACTCTTAGTATTTTTGTCCAATATACAGCCATTAACTGTTGCCTTCTAATATCAAGCGGCATTTCATTTATCTCTACTTGCATTGCTGCAATAGGTGTTATTGGATATGCCCCACAGCAAATTCTCACAGCAAAATCCAATTTCTCTACCTGAGATTTTGCAGCCAGCCCATATGCTATACATCCATAATCTAGCACAGATCTTATCATTGCTATATAAACTGTTTGTAGTGCCCCTCTATCTGCCCCCCACTGTCATGCATTTCATTATATTTAAAACTCTTTTACACTTACTCACGATCTTATCAATATGTTCTTTCCATGTAAGTCTAGTATCCAGCCACATTTGGAATCTAATTGATGTCACTTGTGCCATTTCTTTGTTATATATTCAGAACTTCCATTCATTATCTACTTTCTTGTTAGAAAAAATAATAGTTTGTGACTTCTCCAGAAAGCTTAAATCCCCATTTATATGACCATTTCACTACCTCATCCACAGCCTTCTGCATTTTCCCCATAATGTACTTACCGTTTCTTCCTCTGAACCACAAAGCCCCATCATCTACAAACAATGATCTTCCAATACCCATATCCACCTTACTAAAAAATATCATTTATCATTATTATAAACAGCACTGGACTTATTACACTTCCCTGAGGAGTGCCATTTTCTATTATTCCTTGAGATGATATAGAGTCTCCTTCTCTCACTCTTATTGTTCTTTGTTTAAGGAAGTCAGTTCAGTTCAGTTCAGTTCAATTCAGCCATATTGGCATGACTGTGGGATGGCACACTGTTGCCAAAGCAATAAACATGTAAGAAGTTATACAGGTATAGATAAATAAATACATAAAGGAAGAAAAGAAAGAAAGAAACATACATATACTTCTTTCTCCAAAACATAAACTAGTCTATCTGTTATCATTCTCTCCATCACTTTCCCTACATGAGATGTAAGGGCTATTGGTCTATAATTAGCCGGTTTACTTGGATCCTTCCCTGGTTTCCTTATTGGCAATACCAGTGCTTCTTTCCAACTTTGTGGTAGTACCCCCATTTCCCCAACTTTATTATAGAACTCTATAGAGCTCTCATCCTACAGCGCTCATTTTAGTTCTGTCATTCCAAAAGGGACATCCATTAAATTATCTCTTCCCTCTCAGTTTCCCAATAGATGAGGATTCTCTTTTAATATTTTCTCCCTTTTCCTCTTAAATTCTTCAGTCAGGTTTTCCATTTACTTTTACAAATGTATTACAAAACATTTCTGCTTTATCACTGTTTTCTACTGCTATAACTTCCCCTTCATTTAAAACAGGATATTCTATTTCCTTCCTTACTCCATTCATCCTTCTGATCATATTCCATACCTCTTCTGTTGACGTACTTTTCCCTATTCTGTTACAGAAATCTCTCCAATGTTGCCTTTTTGCCCTTCTTACCACTTCTTTTACCTTTGCTTGTTCTCTCTTATATTCCATTAAATCTTGATAGTTATGCATTCTTCTTACTCTCTTGTATGCATCCCTATTCCTTCTAATAGCTTCATCACACTCCTTATTCCACCATGGTACAATTTTTGTCTTTCTTCTTCCTTTACTCTTAGGAATATTACTTACTGCTGCATTTTTCATGACCCCTATAATTGTCTCACTTATACTTTCTATGTCATCACCATTTCTTAGTTCATGTATGTCTAAACCATCATCCACCATTTTCACAAACTCATTCCATTTAGCTTTCTCATATCTCCTTTTCCCTTCTCTTCTCTAACTTCTTTCTACACAATTATTCATACACATTTCAATCAAAACAGGAAAGTGATCACTGCCTATAGTACATTTGCTTTATACTTTCCAGTTAATTATTCCCCCTAACCTACTTTTTGTTAGAGTTAAATCTAACACAGATTCTTGACCCGTTCTCGTGTACCTCCCTATCATACAGACACATCAAATTAATCTCATCCATTAATTCTTCCATCACGTGCCCGTTTCTGTCAATCACACTTCCTCCCCACATACTACTATGGGCATTGAAATCCCCACACCAGATCACCCTCTCTCTATTTTTCCCTTCTATCCTCACCATCTCTTCCAATGTTATTTGTTTGCATGGATTGTAAAAAGTAATTATTACTACACTCTTGTCATCCTTTGTCATACCTCAACCACCACATATTCCATTTCTCTTCCTTTCCCCACCATTCTATACTGTATTCCGGACTTAATGAAAGTAACACACCTACCACCATTTCCCTCTTCCCAATCTCTTCTCACAGTTACATATCCTTTAATTACAAAATCAAATTTAGGTTTCAGCCAAGACTCTTGTACACATATCACATCTGGTTTTTCCTCCATCTGATTTAGATAACCCTTAAATTCCAATCCATTAGCCACCAAGCTTCTAGCATTGCATTGTAATATTACTAACATCAAGATTATTGTCCATCCCATGATTCTTGACTATAGGGTGTACTTCTGAAGTTAGACCATCTCTAACCATTTCCCATGTTAGCCCTTTAATATCCAGAAACCTCTCTGCTGCTCTCACTATTATCTGTATCTTTTCTGTTCTTCTTTGAGTCTGCGCTGAACAATTTATGACCTCTGCCATGAATAACACAAAACTCTTTTTACTCACTATCATTGTGTCATCTGATATATTGCTTCTCTTTTCCTCATTTCTAGTTTGACCCCTCCATTCCTCCTTCTCCTCACTCTCTTTCTTTTTCCTTGAGTCCACTTTTTTAACTGCTTCCGCATATGACAGCTTATTTCCACCTCTTTCCTTTTTAATTTCCACTGCCCTCTTTCTAACTTCACATCCTCCATATGCCACATTATGAGCCCCACCACAATTACAACATTTTGCTTCCACATTTTCCATACTCATGTTCTTCCCCACAATGTGCACATCTTTTTTTCATCTAACCTAAAAGCTAACATATCCATTCATCACTTTACTAGGTTACATTTCACTGCTTTTAAAGCACAGCATTACAGAAAGACTTTCTTCCTTATTACCTTCCCTATTCCTTTGCAATCTCTTTGCTTCAATTACTTCCTTTTATATTCCTCTTCAGCTCTGTCATAGTGACATCCAATGGTACTCCTGTAATTATTCCACATATCCATATCCAAAATCGGAGTGATCATTTATATCAATGTTATATATATCGCCATATCGTCCAGCCCTAAAACTTGTACAGTTTTTGTCAGTGTTTATTTAAAAGCACCCAATAATGCAGAATATAAGATGGTAAATATTTAATTGATGAGTTGTCAACACAACACAACTATTAAAAAAGGTTTAAACATTCACTGATGCTCCAGAAGGAAACATGATGCATTAATAGCCGGGGGGTGAAAACATTTAGAATTTGAAGATCAAGGTAAATTGTATTTAATTTGTCTTCGCGGAAACATGAAAGTATCTTCTGTTGCTTCCGAAGGGCAGTACTAAATAAAAAAAATGTATATTTAAACAAAATAAGGAAAATTTGGACATCTTCATCCTGTTCAAAAGTTTTCACCCCCCGGCTCTCATGTTGTTAAAGTTTGGTTTAAAAAAAAAAATTATAATAAAAATTAATAAAGCAAGATTATGCGTTGAAATATGTGAGATGTAAAGTTTATTTAAACAGCCAAAATTAAAGCATACATTTAAATTATTGTGACAGATATGAAGGGGGAGGAGAATTTATGTGTGCATCAGTGTGTATCATCGCTCATGATTCCTCAGGAAGCTTCCTCACTCCTCGCCTCCTCGCAGTGCAATTAGAGAATTGAGATGTCCTTCAAGATGGCTGAGCTCTATCGGTTTCCGGGTCATAGGATGGAGGACAGAGGAGCGAGGAAACGAGGAGGGATGTTGAGAAGCACCCATTGAGTCCCATGTTAAAACGGCCAACTTTACAGCAGAAAAACAAAAAACAAAACATTTTTACAGCCTGGATCAAATTGTGGTTTTGGTCTATACTGCTAATTTTTCCCTTCATGACAACTCTGAGGGGTTCTGAGTCGTCCTTTTAAATTATATTAAGCCTTAAAGTTCTGCATAATTAAGGGCGTGGTCACTTGAGTGACAGGTTTGCCGCTGCTGTCTGTGAGCCGTCACTTTACCTCAGCTAATTCCAGCCGCTGAATTTGGCATCTCTGCCGTGTTTGTGCTTTTTTCTGCATTATTTTATACAATTATAAAATAATAATATATACAATTATAAAATAATATGGCTTGCTGCGTTAATGGTCGAGACTCGAGACAGATGTGCCTCTGTGTAGATGTGCTCGCATGTGGAAGATAAACAGAACACACGTTGTTGGATCTTGGCATTGGCTAAAAGTTTTGTTCCTGAGATTTACTACAATGACAATAGCAGGAGGATATAAAACTCAGACAGCACTGCTTGGATATTATAACTAAAACTGCTGCATTTTGAAAAACTATACTTTGGACGCGGGCTCATTTGTTCGTGAGATATATACGATCATATACAGTTTTACAACATAAACGCTGCTCAGGTTGCATAATTTCTTGAAAAACGATGATGGAGAGCAGATAATTCAGAAGAAATGTGATCCAAACAATGGATAATATATCAATATTTCATGGATTTAATGCTTTTGTGGACAAAAAGTACTGTTTTTTGTTTTTCAATGGACACTCATGTACATTTTACCCAAGTGCCATGGACTGGATTTATCTCGCGATCGCTATTTCATTATAAAGATATGAAGTCCGGTTTGATTTTTCATGTTGTTATTTGCACACCTGACACAAATTACAATTACTGGTGCTGGAGCGATCTACAGTGGGTACGGAAAGTATTCAGACCCCCTTAAATTTTTCACTCTTTGTTATATTGCAGCCATTTGCTAAAATCATTTAAGTTCATTTTTTTTCCCTCATTAATGTACACACAGCACCCCATATTAACAGAAAAACACAGAATTGTTGACATTTTTGCAGATTTATTAAAAAAGAAAAACTGAAATATAACATGGTCCTAAGTATTCAGACCCTTTGCTCAGTATTTAGTAGAAGCACCCTTTTGATCTAATACAGCCATGAGTCTTTTTGGGAAAGATGCAACAAGTTTTTCACACCTGGATTTCGGGATCCTCTGCCATTCCTCCTTGCAGATCCTCTCCAGTTCTGTCAGGTTGGATGGTAAACGTTGGTGGACAGCCATTTTTAGGTGTCTCCAGAGATGCTCAATTGGGTTTAAGTCAGGGCTCTGGCTGGGCCATTCAAGAACAGTCACGGAGTTGTTGTGAAGCCACTCCTTCGTTATTTTAGCTGTGTGCTTAGGGTCATTGTCTTGTTGGAAGGTAAACCTTCGGCCCAGTCTGAGGTCCTGAGCACTCTGGAGAAGGTTTTCGTCCAGGATATCCCTGTACTTGGCCGCATTCATCTTTCCCTCGATTGCAACCAGTCGTCCTGTCCCTGCAGCTGAAAATCACCCCTACAGCATGATGCTGCCACCACCATGCTTCACTGTTGGGACTGTATTGGACAGGTGATGAGCAGTGCCTGGTTTTCTCCACACATACCGCTTAGAAATAAGGCCAAAAAGTTCTATCTTGGTCTCATCAGACCAGAGAATCTTATTTCTCACCATCTTGGAGTCCTTCAGGTGTTTTTTAGCAAACTCCATGCGGGCTTTCATGTGTCTTGCACTGAGGAGAGGCTTCCGTCGGGCCACTCTGCCATAAAGCACTGACTGTAAGGTCTTATATAGACAGGTGTGTGGCTTTCCTAATCAAGTCCAATCAGTATAATCAAACACAGCTGGACTCAAATGAAGGTATAGAACCATCTCAAGGATGATCAGAAGAAATGGACAGCACCTGAGTTAAATATATGAGTGTCACAGCAAAGGGTCTGAATACTTAGGACCATGTGATATTTCAGTTTTTCTTTTTTAATAAATCTGCAAAAATGTCAACAATTCTGTGTTTTTCTGTCAATATGGGGTGCTGTGTGTACATTAATGAGGAAAAAAAATGAACTTTTAGCAAATGGCTGCAATATAACAAAGAGTGAAAAATTTAAGGGGGTCTGAATACTTTCCGTACCCACTGTATATCGTAAAAAAGACACCGTAGATTGACAGTAAAGCTTTAGAAGTTTCAAATGATATAACTGGTTATCTTTATTAATCTTTTAGATAGTATCTAAGATAGATGATAGCTCTTTTGCCTGCTAACATGATCACGTCGAGCTAGGCAGGCGTGGTTTCAGCACCTCAGTTCGAACGCCTCTTTGCCCATTTTCAGTTATCCGGGAGTGACGTGCGGTGACGCGCTGCTAAAGCTTCACTTTCCACGCCCAGACGCGTTTTCAAAAACTGAATCAACCGAACCGATGATTCACACGAAGTGCTAAAAACACCACAGTAGGTGGCACCTGCTGGTCAAAAGGGTGCAACTCGGCTCAAACATGAATAATGAGTAATGATATATTTTATAAACCAATGGCAAATGTTTTCAAAGCATAATTTATTAAATGGATTCTGTAAAATCTGGGTTCTTTTATATATATATATATATATATATATATATATATATATATATATATATATATATATATATATATATATATAATGTCATACTGGCATCCAAATCGTTGGACTTCATCTTGGTCTTCTCCTGTAGACCTTCCACTATGTCTGTAATTAATTAGAAAACAGTCCAACGAGATTGATTTCCAATTAAATGGGCATTTTTAATTTCCTGTTATTTTAACCGTTTCACTAGTTTAAAACTTAAATGAAATGAAAAGACATTTTTTCTTTGGTTTGAAAGAACATATAGTTCATATATTTTTATTTTTTATTTCTATATAATTAATATTCTTTTGCTCTTCTATTAGTATCAACTCTTAGTTTTCATTTTCATATAAAAATAATGAAAAAGTTCTTTGGATAGATTTTCTAACTGAAACAACACACTTCTTGCTCCATACATAAGTGTGTTAACATCAAATGTCCACCTGGGGGCGCCGGGTCATCTCCAAATCAATGTGCTTCAGTGTGGTGCTGCGACAACCAAAATGTTGCTCCCATAGATATCATGTCTATGGTTGCTCCTACCTTGGTTAACTTGTATTTGTGCAACTGCAAATATAAATTTTAAGTTGGCTCTCTACGATTTTTGTGATGCTTGTTGTTTTCATTAAAATTTATGAGCACAAATGAATGAAAATTTCCATAGACACTGTCTGCCTGAATAAACCAACTCAAATGTAAAGTTTGCGTGTAGATTAACAAAAACGTTTAAAGTCGCGAGAGCCTTTTCATCCCTGTTGTGACGTACATCTGAGTGAAATGGATTCTGGAACAAAAACAAAAATGGCGGAAATTTATTTTGGCCATGGGGAATTGATTAGATGGTTGGATGCTTGCAGTTTGCTATTGGCTGAACTCATGTGAGTGACAGGTTGCCCCGCCCTCCCGCCAGTAAACACGTCATCAGAGCAGAGATGTCGCTGACAAGAGAGAGGGGAAGTTATTTTGTTTCAAGATTACGAGGGCACATGAATTTGAATAAAATAATGATGTGCACTGATAAATTATTTAAAAAAAATAATGTATGCCTGACTAGAAACATTATGAACTGGAAACAGAGCACTTTGTACCGTTTGTCTCTCATGCTTGCATACTTGCTCATGTCATACTTGTGATAGTTGCTTAAAAGGCCAGCAGAGGGCGCCAGAATATCATTATTATCTTTTATTACCGGAGGCCACCACAACCTTCTGTCTGAAACAGTGACAAGAATAATGGAGGGGCAGTTGATGCATTAATATAAAACCACAAATACCGTACAACTAGTATATATTAATGTGTGTGTCCTTCCAAAAAAAAGTGACTAAAAAAAAAAAGTCTTACTGTCTTTACCTCTCATAAAGCATAGTTCAACCAAAACCAGACTTTCTTTTGTTGTCATTTTGAAGAATGCACTGAAATTCAAGCCACTGTCCCTAATTTGCAAAAAAAAGATTCCTTAGTATTACAACATCACTGAATTGTTCCTAAAACATGGCCGCAATTGAGCATTTTTAATTGCCTGTTATTTATGAACTGCTTGAAAAACCAGAGTGGAGCTAATCACTGTTCAGATCACTGATGTTTAACAGCATATATGAAGATGTGTGGAAGAGCACAAGCTTTCATGATCAGGTGTTTTGGTTGCTTTGATGTATTTAAAGCAATCTGTATATACTCACCAGCCACTTTATTAGGTACAGTTGTTCAACCGATTGTTAACACAAGTATCTAATCAGCCAATCACATGGTAGCAACTCAACGCATGTAGGCATGCTCAAGACGATCTGCTGAAGTTCAAACTGAGCATCAGAAAGGGGAAGAAAGATTATTTAAAGGGTTAGTTCACCCAAAAATGAAAATTCTGTCATTAATTACTCACCCTCATGTCGTTACAATCCTGTAAGACCTTCGTTCATCTTCAGAACACAAATTAAGGGTGCTTTCACATTAGCACTTTTGGTGCGCACCCGGGTTCGATTGACATCAGAGTTCGGTATGTTTGGATGATGTGAACGCTGTCTTCTGAACTCGGGTGCGCACCCGCGAACTGTGCCCAAGTCCGCTTAAAAAGGGTGGTCTGGGGTGCGGTTCAAGTGAACTCTGGTACGGTTCGCTGCGGATATGAACGCAAACGTACCAAATTGCCGAGGTGAACCGCTATTAATGCCGTATTATTTGATAAAAATGTGTGTTTGTGTATGTGTTTCACTCACTTTCCTGACGAGCGTGACTGACGTGCTGTAAGCAGAGAGCTGTAGTGTAGCCTTTCTTATTTCTGTTAGCCCTTAGTGTTCTACATTTGCGGCAGATACACGCAAGTGCCCTCATGAACAAAACCAACGGTTCAAAAACAAAAATATTAAAGTGAGGAGAGCAACGCGGAGCAACGTTATGCATTTTGCCGCCTTCTCCTGCGCCGTAGTTAATAAGCAACGGAGTAAACAGCTGCTGGTTTGATGACGCAAGCGAACCGCGGGTCAGACCCAAATAATATAATATGAAGTGGAGGCAGGGGGAGGAAGAACAATCAAACTCGGGTTCGGTCCAGGCAATCGAACCAAGTGTGAAAGCACCCTATGATATTTTTGATGAAATCCGATGGCTCAGTGAGGCCTGCATTGCCAACAAGACAATTAACACTTTCAATGCCCAGAAAGCTACTAAAGACATGTTTCAACAGTTCATGTGACTACAGTGGTTCAACCTTAATGTTATGAAGTGACGAAAATACTTTTTGAGCCAAAATAACAACTTTATGACATTATTTAGTGATGGGCGATTTCAAAACACTGCTTCGTGAAGCTTCGAAGCTTTACAAATCTTTTGTTTTGAATCAGTGGTTCAGAGCGCATATCAAACTGCCAAAGTCATGTGATTTCAGTAAACGAGGCTTCGTTACGTCTTAAAGGTGGACTCAGTATTATTTCAAATACACAGTTTGGCCCTGCGTTCCATTCGGAAGGGCTCATCCCTATGCCCTAATCCCTTCAAAAGGTTTACCCTTTGGAGTGAGAGCTTCGAAGGGATGAAGGTTTAGGGGTAAAAAAAAACAACCTTTTTTGGAACGCACTTCTGAGCCATCTTAACAAGACAATCAAGGAGGCACCTTCGTGGCTAGGGCTGTAACGATTCATTCATTTTCTCGATGCATCGATTACAAATCCTGCCGATGCTTATGCATCGATCTTGAAACATGGATTTTGAATCGTGAATCGTTTGTTTCTGTCAATTTTCGATTATAAATGTAAAAAATCGAATGAATCGCTATTTTAAGTCAAGTCACCTTTATTTATATAGTGCTTTTTACAATGTAGATTGTGTCAAAGCAGCTTTACATTGATAACTGGTACATTATTTTGGCTGCACAGCAGCTCTTAAAGAATAGTGTCAATGCAGGCAGATCAAAGCACTGTTGAATATCAAATGTCAATTGTCAAGTGTCCCCAACTAAGCAAGCCAAAGGCGACAGCGGCAAGGAACCCAAACTCTAACAGGTGACATCAGGTGGCAAACAGGTGGCAAACAGGTGTTAAAATGGAGAAAAAAACCTTGGGAGAAACCAGGCTTAGTCGGGGGGCCAGTTCTCCTCTGGCAAACAGTGCTTTGTTACAACTCAGGTTGCTATCATAAGTCAGATAGGGTCGCAACATTCAAAGTATTTATAACGATAATGTTAAAAAAATAAATATAAACCAAATTAGTGGCGTCTACGTAGTCACGTGCGCCCTCACTACAGTGGTGCAGAGGATTAGGCTACGTCACTACACTCCGATTTGCGCCCTTTTGCTATCATTCGCATAAATGCAGCACTATGGAGGGCAACGAAAAGGAAATTTGCAAGGCACCAGCCAACATGAGATCAAAGGTTTGAGAATACTTCGGTTTTCACAAAAAATGGAATGATTGATAAGTCAGTTGCAGTTTGCAGATAGTGTAAATGCGATTTAAAGTATTTTGGAAATACGACTAACCTCAGTAACCATCTGCGCAGACGCCATTCCATTAATGCAGAAATACCTGCAGCTGCATCTACGGCAGGGTCAGATTTGAGAAGTACTAACCTATTTGGTCTAACGAGTCTTCCCGACAACTCCCATCGTGCAAAAACAATAACGGCATCGATCGCAAGATTAATTTGTAAAGATATGCGGCCTTATTGTGTGGTGGAGAACACTGGTTTCCGAGAAATGATAAACACTTTAGAACCAAAATACAAAATACCCAGTCGTCAGTTTTTCAGTGAAAAGCTGCAGCTCGAGCTTTCTCAGTCTGCTTGTGTTGCAACTGACTCTTGGACTTCCTGTTCGACAGAGTCATATGTGACAATCACCGCACATCTAATTTCCATGAACTGCCAAATGCAGAGCTTCATTCTTCAAACAATGATTCTAAATGAAGCCCACACAGGCAAAAACATTGGAGAACTGCTCAGAGTGGACAATTGCAGACGAGAGTCCTGCTCTAGTAACTGATAATGCCCGCAATATGATTGTTGCAGGTAAAGCTGCTGGATTTACCGCCCACATCACTTGCTTTGAACACACCCTTAACCTGGTGTCTCAGAAGGCCATGAACATTAACAGTGCAGAGCAATTGTTGGGCAAAGTAAGACGTGTTGTCTCTTTTTTCCACCGAAGTTCCACTGCTACATGCACTTTAAAAGAGAAACAGCAAATTCTCGGCTTGCCGTTACACAAACTTAAACAGGAAGTTTGCACTAGGTGGAACTAAGCAAGCCAAAAGCGACAGCGGCAAGGAACCCAAACTCAAACAGGTGACATCAGGTGGCAAACAGGTATTAAAATGGAGAAAAAAACCTTGGGAGAAACCAGGCTTAGTTGGGGGGCCAGTTCTCCTCTGGCAAACAGTGCTTTGTTACGACTCAGGTTGCTATCATAAGTCAGATAGGATCGCAACATTCAAAGTATTTAATTCAGTTCTATCCAGCTGAGGATCGTATTCATCACGCCGGTATGGACGGTTGTTGAGGAGCTGCGCCACTGGTTGTCGTGTCGATGAGGCCTTCACAGTGGATGATCTAGTTGACTCGATCTCTGCTGATACTTCAGGGCTGCATTGTGGTCGTGTCAAGGCGCAGGTCCTTGGTCTCACCTGGATGCGGCCCGGATCTGGTTGACTACTGTAAACCTCGGGATAAACAGAAAGACTAATATTAGCGTAGATGCCATTCTTCTTCTGATGTAACGAGTACATCTGGTGTTATAGGAAGTGTTCCCGGTTCCGGCTGACCTAATTTATGCAGCCTAATAATCCTTTAACGGATTTGAAAAAATAAATTGATAATGTGTTATGTGTATGCCAGGTTAAAGAGATGCGTTTTTAGTTTAGATTTAAACTGACAGTGTGTTTGCTTCCCGAACAAAGCTAGGAAGATTATTGCGGATATTTAAGGACAAGAAATGAAATGTAAACAAACTAACTTTAACATCATGCATTTCCTTCAATCTAATTAATTTTCTTTTTTAGATGAGATGCGTCCTGCAAAAAACTGAAAGCCATGGATTTGCTCTTCGGCAACACCTTTCAGCAGATGCCAGAGTCATCTCCACTATCAAGGTCCACTACCGAGGTCAGCAGAAATGAGGTACTCAAATACAGATCCATGGCTCCTCTGCCACTGGCTGAAAGTGCACTGGACTGGTGGAAGTCCCATGAGACAGAACTACCAATCCTAGCAAATCTGGCAAGAAGGTATCTTTGCATTCCTGCTACCAGTGTGGCCTCAGAGTTTTTAGCACTGCAGGAGACATAGTGTCATCTCAGAGAAGCAGTTTAGGGCCAGATTGTGTTGATCAGGTAATATAAAAAAATCTCAAGTAAGGTTGTCATAGCCATTTGTTTGCTCAAATCTCTTATTATACTCACTACCATGTTTTAATTGAACTCTGTGTGGTATTACTGCCAGTTGCACTTTGTTGTATTTCTGTACTTTGCTGTATTTCCTAAATGTTCAGGAAATGTATGCAATGTTTAAAATAAAATAACACTTATGGTTGATTAAATATGTAGAAGTAGTATTATTTTTCTTGCTTAAAATACATTAAGGCCAGTAGAGTCCTAAGAAGTCAAGCTATTGAACTGAAGTTATAAATCAAGTTGCTGCAAATGTTTTGAATTGAAAGGTCATGAATTTCCCAAAAATGGATTTATTTGCTCCGATGCCTAAAATATATAGAATCGAATCATGAATCAAATCGAATTGAATCTTTCTGAATTTGCAAAAATCATTCTTGAATCGACTCGAAACCTGTGAATCGAATCGATTCACTGTCTACCCAAAGATTTGCAGCCCTATTCGTCGCACATTTTGTATGCTGGTTGACCCCCCAAAAAACTTGCTGCACCTTTTATTTAACGTTAGTTTATTTATTTATTTTTGGTTTATTGCACTATATTGTGTATTTTAAACATTTGAATGTTAGCTGTAAAGTATTTTTGTACAATACAAAACAAGTACAATGTTGTTTTGACCATAATAATGTGCCAAATCTAACTCTTATAAATATTACAGTAGTATAGAAAAATACTATACATACATTTTTAGGTAAAAATTGAACTCTGAGCCTCCTGTACCCATTCTGTGACGCCAAACAACTTTCCTGTGCAAAGGATCATGGGGGCTCGAAGTGTCCATAAGTTGTACCCTTCAAAATCCTTCATTCCGATGGGCCCTTTGAAGTGGCCAGTTTTGAGCACTTCGGTTTGGCATGACCCTTCAATATGGTGGCCATGATTGTTTTCACTCTGAAGTGCCCTTCGGAGGGCGATATATCCCGTTTGGAACGCACTGTGGAAGTCAGTCGGGCTGATACCAACAACAAACGTCTAACCAATCAGCATTAGGGGGCGTATGACGGTCGAGGAGAGAGAACGAGCAAGAGGGAGATTTGAAAATAATAATAATAAATAAATAAAACTGTAGAATGAGAGATGGGACACAATACAAAACAGCTCAAAAGAATATCACTGGAATGAAGTTTTATGACTGGGCAAGCGCTTTAGGACCCGCGTTTATATTCGAAAAGCTTTCCAGTGCTGGAGAGAGTTAAGCGGGAAGGCCTGAAAACAGACACAGAGGGTGCTTTGATTCCTTCTCATGTAAATAACACTCGGTTTTGATTGTCTGGAGCTGCTGTTCTGTTGGCGATTAACAACAAACTCTTGTTTGTATTTACTCATGTGTACTGTACACTCATTTTTTTTTTTTTGTGCTTCCTTATCGTTCGTTCATCATCTGCGCTTTATTTTTCGTGAAGCATTTTGTTGTGCGTCAGCTGTGATAAACAGACATCCACTCGCATTACATGTATAACAGTGGCCGGATAGTGAGAGTTTTGCAGTTAAACTACTGCACACTTATGACTGTTAGAGAATGAGGTGTTTAGCATCATTGCTAGTGCATTCACCTTGCATGCCAGCAATGATTGGGCTGGGGTTTGATTGAGGTTAGGATGTGAGTTTTGGAGGCGGAGCAATGAAGAGAGGGGTGTGTTTGTTTGGGCTGACTTCAAATGACAACAGTGTTAAACAATGAATCTGTGTTTTGAAATTTCAATGGTTCACGTGACTTTGACAGTTTGAAAGTGTTAATTGTCTTGCTGGCAATGGAGGCCTGACTGAGCCATCGGATTTTATCAAAAATATCTTAATTTGTGTTCTGAAGATGAACAAATGTCTTACGGGTGTGGAACGACACCAGCGTGAGTACTTAATGACAGAATTTTCATTTTTATGTGAACTAACCCTTTAAGTGAATTTTTGAACGTGGCATGGATGTTGGCGCTAGATGGTTCTAGCTGCTGCTGGTGGTGTAATGGTGTGGACACTAGCGAGATGTACCTAATAAAGTGTCCGGTGAGTGTAAATATCTCCAGAACATTTCTGCATATCTGCAGCCAAAAGGGCTGCATAATTGACCTCTAAAGCTAATGAATGAGCAGAGGTGTCACAGTAGAAGGTAATTCTTGTAAGTAAATGCAATAAATGAATAAATGAAAACAACTTAAATGTTTATTTTTTTCTGATACTATTTCATATTTTAGAGAAACTATTATCAAACATAAAACACATTATATTGCTGTACTATTATATTCAGATCTTTAAAGTAAATAAACAGTTATTTAAATCACAAAACTAGCACTTTTCCCACTGTTACTACATGATTTCCTACATGACGTTCCTTAAAGGGGAAGTTCACCCAAAAATGAAATGTCATTCTGTCATTAATTACTCACCCTCATGTCGTTCCAAACCTGTAAGACCTTCGTTCATCTTCAGAACATGAAATGAAATCCGAGAGGTTTTTTACCCCCCATAGAAAGCAACGAAACCACCACATTCAAGGTCCAGAAAAGTAGTAAAAACATTGTTAAAATAGTCCATGAGACTACAGTGGTTCAACCTTAATGTTATGAAGAGATGAGAATACTTTTTGTACGCAAAAATAGCGACTTTATTTAACAATTTCTTCTCTACCCTGTCATTCTCCTACACAGTTGATGCAGTTCAGAGCTTCAGTGTTTACGTCCGAACGCCAACTCAGTACGCAAACCTCTATCTGTCTGCTTCAGCTGTGTCTGCATCAGGTCAGTAACTAACTGACATGTCTGTTCTTCTTATGTGGAGTAGCGTATCAAATTAATGAAAGTATAAATCCTTTGAATAGCCTTTATATACAGTTGTTCTGTTGTGTTCGTTTTATGTTTGTTCTGAGAATAGACATGACTTTGCTTTCCTCACTGGTATTACACAACTTGCAATATTCTAAAACAACATTCGGACGCAACAAATTAAGGCAATTCTAAGATGGCGTTCTATGCGTTTGTCGTGTGTACTGAAGTCTGTCAATCATCATTAGAGCGCCACCCTCAGGGTGAATAACGCAAGGACATTAGAGCTCTGCCAAAAGTGTTTCTGATGTGTTCAGCGATTAGAATATAAAACGTACAAAATGTTTATCATAAACTAGCGCTAAGACCCAGAATTTGCCCTACCTAAATTTACGAACAGGAGCCGCTACTGGTTTCAAGGCCATATTTTCTAACCCTTTTGTGTAAAGTTCCACATATTCATTCATTCATTCATTCAGACACCCACTTTAAATTTATTTCTTCAGTTCCTTCCAATACACATGCAAAATATGACTGTGGATCATTTATCCCAGATCATAAAGAGCAGGGAAATTTTTCTGCTCATATTTCACTTACCTTTGTTTTCCATCCTAAACAGGGCCTAAGCAAACCCTGGAGTAATTAGTTGATGACTAATATGGATTTAGTCTAAGTTTTTTAAAAAGAAAAAAATCAACCATGTCTGCAGTAAAGTAAAATAAATTTAAAGTAAAACAAAATTAAAATGGCCCCTGTCATCCATCAAGATATTTATATAGATAAGATCTAATGGGAGCACACTGGTCTGGATTCATCTGTCAGCTACGACACAGTTCACTCAGAGTCCTTATGAGAACGTGTTGATAATTGTGTGGGTGCAGGTGACTGGTCTCAGATCAGATCTGAGGCTCTGACAGCTGCTCGAGATGTCACAGAGGCAAAGCCTCTCATTAAGGGAAAAAAAATAAATAAAGACGTGACAACACGTTCATTGAGAGCTCTCATTGATTCAGGTGTCAATTCATCTGTAATTGCATGCAGTACTGACCTTTAACTTTAATCACTGCCAGTTCCGTTAAAGGCTGTGATCCTCACGCGGCTTTAAATTGAAGTTCTAACAGTTCAAGTCTTCATTCAAACCGAGACTAAGCATGTGATTCAAAGACAATGCCTTTCAAACATCTAACAGCAGGACAGATCATAGCCTTGCCCTTTAATTTGAAGAGCCAATACATTTACAGTGTCTTCTTTCAGCTTCTTAGACATGATGACACACATTGCTGTAGACCAGCGGTTCCCAACCGTGTTCCAAAAGGAATGTGAGTATGTGGTTGGGAACCGCTGACAACAGCATTGCTGATTGGAAATGTCCACTGATTACAGTATCATTCACAATGTTGTTTTGCATGCATAATTTATCGTAATGTTTGTATGTCGTTGTAATGTCGTATGATGCTTTGGATTGGCACAGAGGTCATATAATCACTGATCAGAGGTCACAGAAAAAAAAAAAAAGCTAAATATAAATTTCAAAACACAAAACTAATAATAAAATTGTGGATAGCAGAACATAAATCAACTTTTAAAAGAGGAAACATGCCTCAGTAACACTTTCTACTGTATCATATTTGATAAGCATATTTCTACAGCCTCTAATGATCAAAACTTTGTTGAAAACCCCACAATCTACTACATGCCTTATGTCATCCGACTGATAGTTTAGACTTTTTTTTTTTTTAAGCAAGTTAAAGGCCTTTTAGTATCATTCTAAAAAAGCCTCTCTTGAGGACGTCAGTTTTATATTGTTAGTAATATTTCAAGATGAACCGATGCAAATTAGGTCTACTTGATTATCTATATAGGGCTACATCTTTTTATTGTATTTTTGTTTTTAAATCATGTTAGAAATATGAGTCCTCAAAAGTCTGATTGATCATTTTTGATAATGTTTATTCATCTCTCAATCATTGTGTTGCATTGCATTATATGTTTAAAACTACAGATCATAAAACTAAGCATTTAAATATCATCTTAAAACAGATATAGATATACAGTGATAACTGATATTTATATGCATTTTATATAAGTATTCTGCTCTACTGTTATAAAGATCTCAGTGACTTTTATTACAAGCTACTTCTGGCCATATAAATGTCAGGAATTGCACCAAATTGTATGATTGTATGATTTTTTTTTTTTCCTTTTGAAGTTGGAGCTCCATTCTCAATATCATAGTGTAGTGAGCCATAAAAGCCTGATGTATGATACTCAACAAAAATCACAAATGCATTTTAAAAAAATCTCTAAAGATTCAATAAACTGTTCCATTTCATGTTCCATGACTATTATTTCATATGTCAGTCTTTACAGGGCTTTAAATGTTAAGGTTTAAAGGGGTCATATAATGTCACTGATGTCTCCAGAGTGTGTATGTGAGGTTTTGGCTCAAAATACTCCACAGATCATTTATATAGCATGTTAAATTTGTCATGTTTTTGTGTGTCCCTTTAAATGCGAATGAGCTGCTGCTCCTAGGCAGAGTGTGGCGTTTCAAGAGCTCGTGCTAGCAGCGCTGATTACCTCATGCAGACTCACTGAAAATGTCATAAACTGTTCAGCCTTTTATGTTCAAACCAGAGTCGGACAATGATGGAGAGACTCAAGAAGAAGTGACAACATGTAGAATGCAACAGGACGTTTCTGAATGGTTAGTGGATGAATTTATGTAGCTGATGTGGAGTTAACTATCTTAAAGTTATTAATTAGCATATTCTGTCATGATAATCTATAAATCGCTCGTGTGGGAACTGTTGTAAGATCCTACAGAGCCAGAGAATATATGCTGCATGAAGATAGAACAGGTATAGTTCAGTTTAATTATGGTTGTAACTTATGTTGCTTTTATGACATGCCATTGCATTTGTGTTACTACTGTATTGCAATAACATGGCCTCACCCCTTTTTTGTGTGTTCTCGGGGGCGGGGTTTATGTAAATTGTAGGATTAGTGATGTCACCAACCCAAGAAGCTTGTTGTAGTTCCTACCAGCCGTTGGTTGTAGTCCTTAAACAGAGAATTTTTTAAAAGAAAATATCTCTCTTTGCTTTGAGCGTCGTAAATTTGCAGATGTTGTTTATGCTCAAACAGCATCATTACACACTAACTAAAGTTAAAAAAGTGAAATCATAATCAACCACCTCTTACTTAGTGTGGAAAACATCTTTGGCACTTTATGTCCAATGCAAAATGAGGGACCTGAAACAAAACCAGTGGAGAACCACTGGTGCCGATTGCCAAATCACTCCTGTGGAACACAATAGTTGTTAATTATTTCAGGAATTATCTATTTTTATTATTCCCTCCATATTTTCTCTCTCTTTTTTTTCCCCCCTCTCCACATTTTCTGTTTACTCAATGACTCAATCTTTAATTAAACTCACCGAACTGAAAGTGCCTTGAAAATATTGCCCCCAAATAGTCTGATGCTTATTAGCCTTTCTGAATGCGTCGCTTGTCGTCTCCTGAAGCTCTAATTGATCTGGGAGTGTTCGTTATCCGTGAAGAGCTGTTGGACATGTCACAGGTTTCCTGCAGCGCACCACCGTCTCCCAGTCAAACCTTTCAACATACATTTCTCCAGCAGCTATATATACATGCTCCAGAGAACAAGAGTTTGTAAAAGACTTCATTTTTTATTAATATTTAGTTAAGGCATTTCAATACAAAGCATTTCACAACCCACCGTATGACAAAGATCATGTACAATAGAATTTGTTGGGAGCAAACATGCAAAAGAAATTACAACAATAAAATGGTGTATTATGTGTTGCATTAATAAAAAGAAATATTTAAAACAATGTAATTTATATGTATATTACAAGTTGTATTTTTAATTAATTAAATTAATTAATTAATAATAATAATAATAATAATGGCCATGATATGCTGGTTGGCTGCCAACGCCTCAGATGAAAATAAATAATGATTATTAAAATATATTATAATATATATATATAAAACATTCCAACAAAACTACAGAAATATTAAGAGAAAAACAACCCCAATCAGTTCACTAAAGTTCAGGCCATACATGCACAAGTATTTCAATGAAAACAGTCTCTACAGTATGTTACATGTGTACAGCGCTCAATGTATGTGTTACAGGTCCTGCGTCACCAGAGGTCGCATTAACCCAATATTTTCCGTCATATTTTTTTTTTTAAGCAATGAAGAAAAAATGTATAGGCCATCCATGATTTTGATAGATTACACTGAGGGTGATCTATTGTAACTTGTAACTGTAATTCCTACCCTTGTCCAGTTGGTGGTGAGAGCGCTCTAGTGTGGCGGCAGAGCGCAGGTTCAGCCTTCAGAGCAAATTTTATGGTACATTTATACAAGTGTTGCCAAGTCCGTGGTTTCCCCGCGGTATTGGGTACTTTAACACTGTTATTGCAGGTTTATCATGTCTGTGGGTTAAAGCGACCCCAAATAACATGATATTTATGTTATTGGAATGCGAATTGCGGCAAAAACGTGGATTTAACCCCTCGGAACGTGATTTTTACCGCCAGTTTTCAAAAGTTTGCGTTTTTTTGCCCCCAAAACACAGTTGTCGTGTAAATGAACAGGCCAAAAAGTTTTCTGTTTTTAGTTGAAAATGTTGTGTAAACGGCCCCTAAAACTGCCACAAGAAGTTGTCCGAGGCAAAGACGCAAAATCTACTGACAATCGCCTCTGCATCAATCTCCCTTGATGCGTTTGATTACGCACAGGAGAGCATCCAGTTTAAGTCGACGTTTTTGTAATCTATTGCGTTGTTCATATTTGCCTGTTCAGGCCCAAAAGCTTGTGTTTTAGTGGCCTCCGCTGTCACTGTGAGGGAAATAAACAAACATTCATCTGCTACCTGTGGTGTTGAACATGAAAAGTGATGCACAGACTCAACTCAATTCACAAATGAATAAAAACAATGTATGCTCGTCCTGTAAATCAATGATAAAAATGAAAATGTGAACGAAAACAATTTTATTATCATTAAAATGTGAAAATTAAAATGACGGGTAATAATAGATTATGACGGAATTTTTATTGAGAAAGTCTAACGCGACCTCTGTGCGTCACACACTTCCTATAATACATTCCCTGCACTGTCTCAATATGAAGTGATTCAATCCTCATGGACGCTGGTTATTTTATTTGCTGAGGACTGTATTTAATGGCTTATTGTACATTCCAGGCATGAACAAAAATAAATTGATTTTCACCACTTCAAGAAAGGGAAACAAACAGATGTTTATAATTTAAAGTAGGCCTATGACTTTGCAGTAAAGTGCTCCCTTAATGTCTCTGAGAAATAATTGACCATGAAAACTAGTAAACTGTAAACTTTTGTAGGTCCATGCAGAAAAACAAAACATCATACTCTCAGTTCCCAATTCACTCATTCCCATTCACCACCGCAGTGTTGTGTATTTAAAAAGCGCTGCTTTGTAATAATTAATTGTTTTTATCATGTAAACATGCACTGGTTAGACGGATATATTTCTATCTGTGTTGTGAAGTTCGTGCCTCAAAACCTTTGTGTTTTGTGCGTCATCTAGCATTTTAGTGCAAACAGTCAGAATTTAAGTCAGAATCCAGAAGTTTGGAAGCTTCGCAAATTTAATGCTGACTTGCGTTTTGTACAGCAATTGTTCAAGCAAATTTTGCCCCCTCCAGTTTTTAGTTCTTATTATTAGCCACATTAAAAGGATAGTTCACCCAAAATTGAAAATTCTGTCAGCATTTACTCACCCTCAATTTGTTCCAAACATGTATACATTTCTTTGTTTTGCTGTACACAAAGATATTTGGAAGAATGTTCGTAACAAAGCAGATCTTGCCCCCCATTTACTACCATAGTAGGGGGAAAAAATACTATAGCAGTCAATGGGGGGCGAGATCTGCTTGGTTACAAACATTCTTCAAATGATCTTCTTGTGTGTTCAGCAGAACAAAGACATGTATACAGGTTTGGAACAACTTGATGGTGAGTAAACGATGACAGAATTTTCACTTAATGTCATTAATTACTCACCCTCATGTCGTTCTACATCTCGTAAGACCTTCGTTCATCTTCGGAACGCAAATTAAGATATTTTGATGAAATCCGATGGCTCAGTGAGGCCTACATTCACAGCAATGGTACTTCCTCTCTCAAGATCCATAAAGGTACTAAAAACATATTTAAATCAGTTCATGTGAGTTCAGTGGTTCTATTACAAAATAACGACTTTTTAACAATATCTAGTGATGGCCGATTTCAAAACACTGCATGAAGCTTTGGAGCTTTATGGATCCAATCAGTGGTTCGGAGCACCAAAGTCACGTGATTTTTAGCAGTCTGGCGGTTTAATACGCGATCCGAATCACTGATTCGACTCAAAAGATTCATAATGCTCCGAAGCAGTGTTTTGAAATCGGCCATCACTAGATATTATTCTTGTCGCTTTATAATATTAAAGTAGAACCACTGTACTCACATGAACTGATTTCAATATGTTTTTAGTACCTTTATGGATCTTGAGAGAGGAAGTACCATTGCTGCCTATGCAGGCCTCGCTGAGCCATCGGATTTAATAAAAAATATCTTAATTTGTGTTCCGAAGATGAACTAAGGTCCTATGGGTGTGGAACGACATTAGGGTGAGTAATAAATGACATTATTTTCATTTTAGGGTGAACCAAACCTTTTAAGTGCAGCGAAAATGTTGGTATAATTGCGTATAGCGCAAGAATGTAATGGATTTATGTGTTTTGTGGCCAGGTGTAAATGAGATCTGAAATACGCAATCATCAGAATACGTGACTAATTTCCTCAGAAGCATTTGAACAGCAGTGATGTCAGACCTCTGACTGTGGAATATGCAAAAAGCTCGAACCTCCTTTGTGTGCTTTTCCAGATGAACACAGGGCAAATCTCCTCTGTGCTAATTCAGTAGATCCAAGCCTTTTATCAGATGTTACAAACACAATGGCATCCCTGCCAGTAAAAAGGAATTGATGTCACTGATGTAAATGACAAAGAACTGATGAACAGTTTGAATAGTGTAGGGCTGCTACTGAAAAAGGTCATTAATTTCAGGCATTGAAATGGATGAAGACAATTACTGTCGCAGCCAGCGCCTGGTTTAGAGAAACATCAATGGCTTCCAAGATGATCTGTGAACCTGCTTTGGAGAAACCGCAGCAGGGTAAACATCAACACTTTTGATTGTGAGTTATTCTGGTTGTAATGTTTTGCCATTTTCCAAACCAAAATGAGGCAGTTAGACTCTATGTTAAGTGTGAAATCGTTTTCGTAATTACAAAGTGTGAGTGTAGGCATTAAGATATCCTAAAATGCTAGATTTAGAAAATGTTTCTAATATCGGTTTGATTCCTGTGTAAATTATATGCATAGGTAAACTGGTTTCAATGATCTTACTGGCATTTATATAGAATCCTTTGGAATAAAGGTTTAGCAGCTGGTTTTTGTCTTTATGTAAAAGTAACAATATTTCCAATGATTATCTTGAGGGCAGGATATTTATTAATGTGGTGTTTAAAAAGCTGATAATTTATTAAAAAAACAAACAAACAAAGGAATAATTTACTCAAACCATGAAAATGCAGAATTAAGGCTTGTTCACACCAAGAACGATAACTACAACGATAACTATATTTGTGTCCACACCAAGCGGCAACCTCCCCCCGTTTCTCTTGAAGCCAATACGGAACTGCAGTTCATCGAGTGGCTGCTAGGAGAGCAGAATCCCCCATGTTAAAATGCCCAACTTTACAGCAGAAAAAGACATGTTTATAGCCTGGTACAAATTGTGGTTTTGGTCTATATATCTAATTTTGCCCTTCATGATGAATGTGAATTTTTTATAACTAGGGCTGGGTATCGAATTCGATACTTTTTAGGTACCGACCGAATTGCCTCGATACTATCGAGTATCGAAAAGTGTCTTGTCATTCGGTACCAAATTTCGATACCTCCAAACGGAGCAGGGGGGAGGGGGAATGCTGTTGCTGTCTCATTGAGCAATGTAATAACGTTGCACTACATTTATATCTAAATATATAAAACTATGTGCGCGAGAGAGACCCTAAATGCAAGAGAGCGGGTGAATCAACGGTTTAACTTTCAGTTCATCTCCGAAAAGGACAGGTGAGAGTACCGGCTGTTTATGCGAGCAGCCGGTTCACTACAGTCACTCCAGATACTGTGAACAGCAAAACAGTGCTGGAACACTGCCTGCACAAACAGCGGGATGCGCAATGTTTTTTAGACTAGTTACAGGCAGGTACAACACACATCAGCGTTACATCAGCGTTCGTTCCTCAAGTGTATGGAAACATGCAAGCAGTTTGTGACGAGCTGTAGTTCGCCTGCACGAGCACATGATCTGGCTCCAGAATGCGAAACAATTCTGGTGGAAAAGGGGTATCAGCGTCCTCCTGATACTGCCACTGTGTGCAAGCATTAACCACACCCTCAGAGCGGACATTTTCAAATGGTTGTCTCCTGAAAAAGCATATATATATATATATATATATATATATAATGTTTATGATCCGCGGGTCGGGCCAAGTAACATTTCAATCACTTGCAGGTGGATGAGTGATAAATCATAAATGTGTTGACTTCAATAAAGACACAGAACTCTTATTTTGTGCGTCACTCTTTTACTTTCGTTTTCAACTGAATGTATTTCTCTTTAGAGAAAACCAATCAAGGAAAGCATGTGCCCAGAACACCTTCTAGTGGTCATTTTATAAAACACAAAGGAAAATCCTACATGAGAGATTGTTTTATAACTTAACAGCTTTAACTAAAAATATACACAAGCTTAACTAACAGAAATTATATAATTATATATTATATATAATTATATATCCAACAATGATGTAAGGAAACAGTGGCAAAATATAAGTTTGAAGGGAGTAAAGCCTGTGTTTAAAGGCTGTTAAGCAATGTAATTTAGCCAAATAAGAACTTTAATTTTAAATGTTAATTTATAAGCAGACATTTTTATTCCTTTGTGCAGTGGCTCAGGAGTTGAGTCTGTAAAAAAAAGTCAAACTTAAAATATAAAACCAAAGATTTTTCGAGGTCATGTAATCTTGTTAAAACGGATTTTATAAAATTTGTATCGAAAAAGGTATCGTTCAGGAATCGGTATCGAAGTCAAGGTATCGGTATCGAACATTTTTGAACGATACCCAGCCCTATTTATAACTCATTTGTTTAAATTATATTAAGCCTTAAAGTTTTGCATAATTAAGGGCACGGCCACTTGAGTGACAGGTGGATTGCTGCTTCTGTCACCACTAGCCGTTTGACTGCTGCCGTCACGTCACCTCAGCTCCACCCACATCCCGCCTCTTTGCCCATTTTCTGTTATCCGGGAGTGACGCGCGGTGACGCGCTGCCAAGATGGCTTTAGGTTTCAAAAACATTTCAGAAACATTTGGGACGACTTTAACCAGTAGATGTCATCAGCATGCCATGTTTCGAGTGAATAGCTAGTGTAATCGATCTAATCTAACAGTGAATTTAGCTGACGAAGTCAATATAGTGGAATGAAAACAACGCCTAGTCTTTTTCACTGCAACTTCAAAGGAAGCTAGACAATGTTGTCAAAACTAGTGCTGGATACCTGAGGTAATTTTATGTTACACTGTTTGCTAGCCTGGCATAACGATCTCATCGTTAATACTTCTCACCATTTATTCTGAGGGTATAACCGATTGCTTTCCATGTAACCATTTTCTTGAGACTTCAGACTTGTCAAACAGTGGTAGCTTTTTCTGGACCTCAGTGATTAACTGAGTGTCATCTGCCATTTTAAATGTGCGAGCCCTTAAATTGAAATGGATTCTGATTGGCTGTCAGTGTTTTATCGCTGAACAGCTGGAAAAAATCTCATTATGAAAGTGATCCCAACGATATTGTTTCTCTATATCGTTACCGTTATAGCTGTGGTGTGGACTGCTATTCTTTTACATTTAGAACAAGATAATTTATCGTTACCTTTATCGTTCTCTTTATAGGTATTGTCCTTGGTGTGAACAGGCCTTTAAAGTAATAATATAATGTGCAATAAATACAAAGCAATTTAACTAAAGACAGAATAAAATGCTTTAATGACATCTTGGGGATGAAAAATGACATGATATTAATGTGGTTTACGGTGTGTAAATATCTGATTATTTATTCAAACTGAAAAAGAAAATGGAATAATGTACTCAAACTGTGAAAATGTAGAATGAAAAAAAGAAATAACAGTGTGCAATAAATACAAACTGATTCAACCGAAGAAAATCAACTGAAAACTTAAACAACTAAAAAAAAGTCACACACAAATACACAGAATAAAAAGCATTAATGACGTGGGGATGAAAAAGGGCCGTGATGTTTTGATGCTCTATTGGTTGGCAGAAAATACATCTGGAGATAATGAATGGCCCATGCACAGTCACAGGACTAAATGCTCATGGTTATTATACCCAGACAGGACTGTAATGTGCTCCATTACATGAGCTCCTCCATTCAGCCCTGTACTGGCTGAGCACAGATACATCAGGCACTCTTATTTGATTAAAAGCCTCTTGACAAAATTGAGTTGGTGAATGAACTCCGGTTGAGTGGGTGACACCATTCTGAACACACTCTAGGCCTCATTTCTGCCCGCGAGCGAGAGAGAACATATATCGGCTGAGTCGCACTTATAGAGTCGACCAAAATGGCTCCTCTGCATTCCTACAAAAGCAAGTGAGTGGGAGTCGTGCTGATTATTTATGCTTCTATAGTGACTTTAGGCAGGTGTTCTGTGTGGAATTGTGGGAAAATAGTCAAGACTCATTGGAAAAACGTACCAGGGTGTGACATTTCTGAAAAAAAAAAAAAAAAAAAAAAAAGATAATACATTGCACCTTGCACGTTTCATGACATTTTCAATGAAATGCCATAAGTGAGTTCAGTTTTATCCGAAGATGAACGTGAATTTGGCATTGTTTTATTACATTGGTTGTTATAATGTCCGGTGTGTGGCACTAAAAGTTTAAAGCATTAGTTCACTTCAGAATACAAATTTCCTGATAATTTCTGTCATCCAAGATGTTTGTCTTTCTTTCTTCAGTCGAAAAGAAATGAATGTTTTTGATGAAAACATTCCAGGATTTTTCTCCATAAAGAGGACAGACTTTCAGTGCAGCTTCAAAGGGCTTTACATGATCCCAGACGAGGAATAAGGATTTTATCTAGCGAAACGATCTGTCATTTTCTAAAAAAAAGTAAAAATGTATACTTTATAACCACAAATGCTCGTCTTGCACTAACTCGATGCGCCACGCATTACATAATCACGCTGGAAAGGTCACGCGTGATGTAGGCGACAGTACCGCGGCAGGGCGATAAACTAAATTTCATTCTTTTCTCCAACTTAAAAAGTCTGACATTATAGTTTTACCTTTTTTTGTAAAAGGGCGTTTGACTTGGTCTTTGCACGTTTGCTTTGTAGACCCTGGATCGGTACTTCCGCCTATATCACGCGTGATCTTTCCAACATGATTATGTAATGCATGGTGCATCGCAGAGCAGTGCAAGATGAGCATTTGTGGTAAAAAGTATATCTTTTTTCTTTTTTGTGACTGATCATTTCACTAGATAAGACCCTTATTCCTCGTCTGGGATCGTGTAGAGCCCTTTGAAGCTGCACTGAAACTAAAATTTGGACCTTCAACCCGTTGAACCCCAGTGAAGTCCACTATATGGAGAAAAATCCTGGAATAATCATTCCTTAAAAACCTTAAATCCTTTTTTCGACTGAAGAAAGAAATACAAACATCTTGGATGACATGGGGGTGAGTAAATTATCAGGAAATTTTAATTCAGAAGTGAACTAATCTTTTAATCGTGTTTGAAAATAACATCCCACTTACACTAAACCCAAAAACAGATTTACTGAAGCAACTAGGCCATTTTAGCTGCTTGTACTTTGAGCTCTTTTATCGTGTCTCGTGTTTCACAGGACTCGTACCTAAACGCTTCGCATCACAGGTGCAACTCTGTACCAGGTGAGCTACCGAGCAAGTTTACAGTGTCAGAAAATCCACACATATGGAGCTGGTTATGTGATGCGAATGTTAAAATGTATTAGTTCATGCACTATAGTAAAAGTGTTTTGAGGTCACAACTTAGTATTGTGCAAACAAGTCTTTATTAATCAATAATCTGCCCTGTAATCATAATTTTCTGTGAAAAAAGGGAATAAAAGTTGTTGTGTTTTACTGCCTCTAGTGTTCGTTTGAGCTGGAAACTGCAGAGATTTGTATGTATTGGTACGTTTTGCTAAAATGTAGGTAGAGGCATGTTTTTCCAAAGAGCCTGTGTTGCAACTAGTACATCTCTCATCACAAAATTATAATTTTGCTTCTCCTCACACATGCATGCTTTCCTAAACCATAATTGATACTGACAGAGAATCAAATAACATTTTTTCCACAAGAGATGCTTGACATAATAAACCCAAACCGCCACAGGCTTGACCTGATACGAAATGAAAGCGATACGACTCTAAAAACGTCACCGTAACGCGCACACTCTAGTATACCGATGTGGAGTAAGGTCTAATGTCAGATTAGGGCACACTTGTCCTCGAACACTGAGACAGTCACAGACAGGCACAAGTTGAAACCACAAACATCACCCTCCTCCTCTGGCTCTTCGTCCGCTTGTCAACTGATCCACAAAATAAGAAACAGTCACAGGCCAAGATATAGATATTTTTAAACAAAACAAACAAAAAAGCTGCCCTTGGGTCACACTGTCCTTCCCAGAAAAAAACGGGCAGAAAATATAAATGGCACAAACAGAAACACCACTGTACCTCGGAGTGTCTCAGAGAGTTCAAACACACGGTGACACTGGGAGCTAAACCTTAAAGCTCCGGTACAGCTACCCCATGATTCCAGGGAGAGCAGGTTCAGGAGCTCAGATCTGTGTGTGGTGTGTGTGTCCCGGAGGTGTATACGGAGGCGGCGCTGGGTTGGGTTTGATTCCCCGGCTCTTCATGTAAGAAATGAACTGGTCGGGAATCTCAGCCAGAACATCTTTGGCCAGTCGTGCCATACTCAACACGTGGTTTCCCGTCCGATCCATGTAATCCCGGAACGGGACAAACTGTGAGGGGCAGGAAGCGATGTGCACATTTATTCATCCATCCACTAACACACTGCTTCTTAACCTTTTTGACTTGAAGGCCCCACATTGTCCACCACAATATTCAAACCTCCTCCCAATACAAGACATTTACTCCAGCATTTCTGCTGATAAAGCTGATTGTTACTGATTGTAACACACTGGGAGTGTTGATATACTGTAATTAAGTTTTTCATTAGAGAAATTTCAAGAACTGTATGGGAAAATGTATATTAATGTTCTCTATGTTCTTTTGAACTTTCTATTCATCAAAGAATCCTAAAAAAAAATGTATGACAGACAATTTTGCTTAAGCTAACATTACACTAATACTTCCATCCACCATCCATTCCACAGTTATTCATCCATCCATCCCTTCATTCTTGCCTCATCCCTCAATTTATTCATTCATTCATCTATTCATCCCCCATTTTTCATCTTCAAACCAACCATCCCCCATTTATTCATTTATCAATGTGTAATATTTGCCTCCCCGATTCAACCATCCATGAGAAAAATCCTTCCCCATCCATCCATCCATCCATCCCCCAAACGATACATCCTTTCCACATCCATCCATCCATCCATCCATCCCCCAAACGATACATCTTTTCCACATCCATTCATCCATCTATTGATCTGTCTCACGTATTCTGTCCATCCATCCCCGAAATAATTCATCCATCCATCCATCCTCCAGTGATACATCTTTTCCACATCCATCCATCCATCCATCCCCCAAATGATACATCTTTTCCACATCCATTCATCCATCTATTGATCTGTCTCACGTATTCTGTCCATCCATCCCCGAAATAATTCATCCATCCATCCATCCCCCAGTGATACATCTTTTCCACATCCATTCATCCATCTATTGATCTGTCTCATGTATTCTGTCCATCCATCCCCAAAATAATTCATCCATCTATCCATCCCCCAGTGATACATCTTTTCCACATCCATCCATCCCCAAAATAATCCATCCATCCATCCATTCCCCAATGATACATCCTTTCCACATCCATCCATCCATCTCCCAAATAATCCATCCATCCATCCATTCCCCAATGATACATCCTTTCCACATCCATCCATTTATACATTCATCGATCCATCCATCCATCCATCCCCCAAACGATACATCTTTTCCACATCCATTCATCCATCTATTGACCTGTCTCTCACGTATTCTGTCCATCCATCCCCGAAATAATTCATCCATCCATCCATCCCCCAGTGATACATCCTTTCCACATCCATCCATCCCCCAAATAATCCATCCATCCATCCATTCCCCAATGATACATCCTTTCCACATCCATCCATCTCCCAAATAATCCATCCATCCATCCATTCCCCAATGATACATCCTTTCCACATCCATCCATTTATACATTCATCGATCGATCCATCCATCCCCCAAACGATACATCTTTTCCACATCCATTCATCCATCTATTGACCTGTCTCACATATTCTGTCCATCCATTCCCAAAATAATTAATCCATCCATCCATCCCCCAGTGATACATCCTTTCCACATCCATCCATCCATCTCCCAAATAATCCATCCATCCATCCATTCCCCAATGATACATCCTTTCCACATCCATCTATTTATCCATTCATCGATCCATCCATCCCCCAAACGATACATCTTTTCCACATCCATTCATCCATCTATTGACCTGTCTCTCACGTATTCTGTCCATCCATCCATCCATCCATCCCCCAAACGATACATCCTTTCCACATCCATCCATCCAGAATGTCTCACGTATTCTGTCCATCCATCCCCGAAATAATTCATCCATCCATCCATCCCCCAGTGATACATCCTTTCCACATCCATCCATCCATCCATCCATCCCCCAAACGATACATCCTTTCCACATCCATCCATCCATCCATCCATCCATCCATCCATCCAGAATGTCTCACGTATTCTGTCCATCCATCCCCAAAATAATTTATCCATCCATCTATCCATCTATCCCCCAGTGATACATCCTTTCCACATCCATCCATCCCCCAAATAATCCATCCATCCATCCATTCCCCAATGATACATCCTTTCAACATCCATCTATTTATCCATCCATCCATCCATCCAACCCCCAAACGATACATCTTTTCCACATCCATTCATCCCTCTATTGATCTGTCTCACGTATTCTGTCCATCCATCCCCGAAATAATTTATCCATCCATCCATCCCCCAGTGATACATCCTTTCCACATCCATCCCACATCCATCCATCCATTCCCCAATGATACATCCTTTCCACATACATCCATCCATCTCCCAAATAATCCATCCATCCATCCATTCCCCAATGATACATCCTTTCCACATCCATCCATCCATCTCCCAAATAATACATCCTTTCCACATCCATCCATCCATCCCCCAAATGATACATCCTTTCCACATCCATTCATCCATCTATCGGTCTCTCACGTATTCAGTGATTGATCCATTCATGCATCTATTCAAACATTCATCCTTCTCCAATTCATCCATCCATAAATCCATTCATTTCAACATCATTCACATCATATCTTCTCTGGTATCGTTTCTTCCTGCATAAAACAAATTAAAGAGCTCATCAAGAGTGAATTGTCTTAACTTTGCAAGCTGTCTGTGACTCAGTAGCCTGAGATATTCTTATTACTACTAATGACAGGTTGCATTCACAGGGGACCTGCATAATGAATTGCTTTATAATAATGTGGGTTATGGTGTGGAGCTGTTACACGAGGGCTCAATTCCACAGTGACTGAATTAGTAATTAAAATTCTCATGTTTAATGGATTTGATTGCTGAAAGAAAGAGACATGGGGCGACAAGTCACAGCTATTTAAATCCCCAAAGTTAACATAACATGCTTGTAGTTCAAACAAGCTTAAAAAAAGTAGACTGCTGCTGGTGTCACCTGGACAATGTCTCGCTCTGCTAATTTTCCTCTTGAGGAGATCCTGATGTCATCACCATCCAACTCAACCATAGCTGTGGGAAAAGACAGGAAGTTAAAGTAAATCACCGGACTTGTGTTCATACATTTCATTTATTTGAATAATTAAATGTTACACTTTATTTTTATGAGGAAAAAGGTAATGGCATTTTTGAGTGAATTATTCCTGTTATTGATTGCATAGTGATGAATTCAGTTGTAAAAGTCACTTCAGGTGTCTCAAAACTACTCATTTCCTTCACCATCTGGTACTGTTCTGACACCAACTGAACATAATTGGCCTGTGTAACTAGAAAGCACAGAGAGATTTCCATTACAGACTCCTCAAACAACAGGTCCTCTCCACATGACCTGCTCACCTCATCCGACAGGAGCTCATCTTCCACCTCTGAGCGCCTGAGCTGTTGTTATTCTTGGAGGAAGCTCTATTTCAATATTGATCAAAGTCTCTCTCGACCTCACAAGTGGTCCAACGGATTACTGCATGCCCTGACATGATAATATGTGCTTATTTCCCATGCAATATAGCTGATAATTACTCTGTGATTAGCCCAAACCAGGTCTCTTTAAATGATCTCCTGATTACACGTACTGCTCACACAGCTCTGAACGAGAAAAACAGCCGTGTTAACTGCTATTGGACGCACTTGTTGGACTAACCGCTACAACTTTTGGGACACTCAGCTGGGTTTAAGTAAATGAAAGATTTGAATTTTGATAAAGCTTTTTGTTAATGCATAGGGTGAAAAAAATCATTACCTAATTATGTTGATTTTCTTCTATAACGTAAAAGGAACTAGAGCTCTCCAATGATTGAAAAATAATTCAGTGAATTACATGATGATAAGGTGATTGATTAATCAGATGAACTGAAATAAAAATAATTTAAAGACATCATATCACTGTGGGAGACCAGTATGATTTATACAACCATTATAATTACTTAAACGAATACATCTAATTGACAGCCCTTAAAGAAACACTTACCATCAAATTCAGCCTGTCCAACTCCAACAATAATGATGGACATGGGAAGCTTGGCAGCCTGATGGCAAAACAACACACACATTTACATGCTTTTAAGATACAATGGAACACAAGCAGAATTAATAAATGTTTAAAAAGTAAAATGGTACACCACCATACAATTCTAAATGTGAAAAATGGCAATAAACCATAAAAGCAAAGTCTTATGTGCAAAAGCATGAGCATATGTGATATCACACTATCTACCAGTAATTTAAAGATAGTGAATAAAACATGCACAACAGTTGCTGCAATAAAATGTATATATATATTTTACATATTTACTAAATTAGAAATAAATTATTGGAAAATAAATTGAAATCATTAGAAATATTGACATTATCTTTTTTCCCCCATAAATCATTACTATCGGCCACCCTTTACTTCTGTCTGTGGGTTTTGCAAATATTTAACCAGTGAAAAGTATTAAAAAAGAGCTTGTGACTAAACCTCGTAACTCCATTGGCTCCTCAAACTGTCTGCAAAAACTCATACCGTCACCTCTCTCAATTTTCGCTCAAAATAATTAACTGGTTTGAGTAGGGCAAACTCAAATGAAACAAATTAGTTCAATCAAATGAACTTTTATGAGTATTTAGAACTTTCTTTTTCTTTTGAGTTCACGAAGCTGACAAGTCATCTGAATTGTTCATTGTTTTGAGTTTTATGAACTTGTTTCTTTTAATTTAGACAAACTTAAATTTACCTGAAACTGGGCTGGGATTTCTATTTCCCAGCATGCTTTGCCATGACACTCGAAAGGAAGAATAAATACTAAAATTAAGTGTTAATACTCAAAATACTCAGAAATTTCAAGTTAGGAGTAATCAAAATGTATGAGTACAAAATTAAAATCTGCCAGTTCTGCTTACTTAAACTTTGAATTTCTTAACTCAAAAAAATTGATGTAACTAAATACCCCACATTTTTTGAGTTTTGCCAACTTATTTGGGTTTACAGTGAATGCAAGGGTAAATAAAGAACTGTTTGTTTTAATACGTACAGCATTTTCTTTACTCAAAAAATAAACTATATATATAAAGGCTTGTGTATTTGAGAAGAGTGTTCCAGTATTTGCCATTGAGTCATAGCCAAAGTCTTAAATAGCCTGTGACATGAGATTTTGGCCAAATGACAGAAAAAAGTCCACATAGCTACAGTAAACTTTATAACCTGTAATTTGATGAAAATTGAATGCGATGCACTTACTGCCTCAGATGCGACCATACTAATCACATACATACGACATTCACTGTTAATATGATAATGTTAATAATATAATGACACATGCAAGTGTCTGACCATATATAAAGCCACAACATCTTTAACAACATGGTGTTTAATTATTAAAAAAAAGTGTTTTTACCATTCCCTGAAAAGTAGCGGTTTTGGACATATTGGACAAGGTTTCCGCCCGACAGCGACGTTATTCAAAGACTTGTTTAAATGATATAGACTGCTGAATGCTGATGATATTTCTAATAATAGAAAGGCAAACGCTATAATAGTTTTCATATACCATTCACTCTATTTGTTTAATGGTTCTGTCTAATCATTTTTTTAGACAAAACTGTTAAACTAGAAATTAAACTATGTGGACAGAGAATGAGAGCTTCTGTGCACCTCAAAACAGAAAATAAAAAATGCTAAATCTCCATCCAATTTAGTGTTTCTGGCCATGACATGTAATGGATATACATGGTCAGGAACACTCAGTTGGATTCTTTATCAGTGTGGCCATCTAGAAACGAACTATTTCCTGTTGTGGTTCTGTATTACACAAACAAACACAAACAAAATGACTGGAACTACAAGAATGCAATTCAATTAGCATTATTTATTGAATGCAGCAGTTGGTACTGGTAAACAGCACAGCGGTATTTGGCTATTTAAAGTGGTAGGACAGAAAGCTGTAGAAAGATCTAGAGGGTGAGCAGAGGGAGAGGGAGGCGGGGCCAGTATGATCGCCATAGCACCCGCTTCTCTAGCAGCCCTTCTGCCGACTTCCACTCCAGACACTTCATAATGGATATTTGTGAATATTACTAGCAAAAATTCATTATCTCATACACAGCAGCACACTCATTGACGGTTTACATCATTTATCTGATTATGGTGTAGTGACTATTTGCACAGAGGTCTAAATATCACAGGCCACACACTGCAGCTATTTACACCACAACAGCCGGACAAAATGACAAAATCACTTCTGAGCTCACTTCACACGCAGAAGAAAATAAACCCCTACCAATGGCTGCCGGAAAAGTAGCAGAAAAACAAATACTTGAAGAGTGAGCAGAGTACTCTTCTTCTTCTTCTAGAGATTTTTCGGTAATGTTAATTACAGTATCTGGTGCTTACATGACCAAACATAGTTATTAGCTTGTTAGGATACCATGGCCAGAATAAAGGTGCATCTCAATTCCCATACTTATGCACTATTCTGTGCTGTTTTATAGTACTGTGTTCACTGAAAAATTCAAAAAGAAAAGGTGCACTTAAAATACCCAGACGATGTGCTTATTTAACCGAAAAAGTGTGGAATGATGGACACTTATACTGTCGCAGCTTTCCTTGCGTAGCAGAGGAGGATGATGAATGATATATAACGATACACCATACACTTATATAATTCATGCACCAATGTAAAACTGATGTTTTTACATTACTTTAAAGGGTTAGTTCACCCAAAAATGTCATTGACTGAAAATTCTGTCATTTATTACTCACCCTCATGTCGTTCCACACCCTTAAGATCTTTATTCTTCTTCGGAACACAAATTAAGATATTTTTGATAAAATCCGATGGCTCAGTGAGGCCTGCATTGCCAGCAAGATAATTAACACTTTCAATGCCCAGAAAGCTACTAAAGACGTATTTAAAACAGTTCATGTGACTACAGTGGTTCAACCTTAATGTTATGAAGCGACGAGAATACTTTTTGTGCACCAAAAAAACAAAATAACTTTATTCACCAATATCTAGTGATGGGAAATTAAAAAAAAACTGCTTCATGAAGCTTCGAAGCTTTACAAATCTTTTGTTTCGAATCAGTGGTTCGGAGCGCATATCACACTAACAAAGTCACGCCCCCCAGTGGTGAACCATTAAAATTTCAAAACACTTATGACGTAACAAAGCCTCGTTTACTGAAATCACGTGACTTTGGCAGTTTAATACGCACTCGAACCACTGGTTCGAAACAAAAGATTCGTAAATTGTTGATCTTGTTGAATAAAGTCGTTTTTTTTTATTTAATGTTTTAACCCTCATGCGGTGTTTGGGTCATTTTGACCTGGAGAAGATTTTCTTTTTCCCGAAAATACTAGTTAATGTTATCGCATTGGACTTTGTCACACTTCGTCACACTTGTGGTGTTCCCAGTCAAAAATGACCGGCTTACAAAAAATTTCGTTTATGCTATATTATCACCAAATATTGGATTAAATCTTTTTGTCAACTTGTTTTCTTTCATTTAGGACTGGTTTTGTATTTCTTTTTGCATCTGATGAATCAGAGTAGGCATCTCAGTTTATGAGTGAAAAAGAGTGTTTTTTTGTGGATAATTTTGTCAATTTTACAAAAAAATATGAAAAAAAATGCATTCTTTATCACACTAGTGTGCTTTAATGTTTAAGCAGGAAATGTGTTTTGAAATTTTTTTTTTTTGGTTTTTATTTATTACAAAAAGGCATAAAGTCACACTTGTGGTGTTCTCGGTCAAAAATGACCGGCCTACAAAAATAGCTTATAAATCACTTATAAATTATGCAATTTTATTACCAAATACTGGATTCAATCTTTTTGTGAACTTGTTCTCTTTAAATTAGGACAGCTTTTGTATTTATTTTTGAAACTGATTGATTGTATGCCTCATTGATCTGAGCTTATATTGGTCAAAAATAACTGGCCATTGAAAATGAATGGGGGAGTCGAAAATCAGCGAAACAATTAGTGTTCAGGAGCGTGTTCATCATGTTCATGTTCACATATATACATGTGGGCGAACAAAAACAAAGGCCTCGGACCTCCGCATGTGTGCACATACATACACGTTCATGTACACAAACGAACTATTTAAGCTTTCTTTTGCACAGAACTTTATCCTCAAATCAGTGAGGCTCAGATCAATGAGGCCTACGATCAATCAGTTTAAAAAATAAACACAAAACCTGTCCTAATTGAAAGAAAACAAGCGGACAAAAAGACTGAATCCAATATTTGGTGATAAGGTAGCATAATGAGATTTATAAGCAATTTTTTTGCAGGTCGCTCATTTTTGACCGGGAACACCACGTGTGACTTTTTCACAGCACAAGGGTTAAAATCAGTCTTTAGTATCTTTCTGGGCATTGAAAGTGTTAATTGTCTTGCTGTCAATGGAGGCCTCACTGAGCCATCAGATTTGATCAAAAATATCTTAATTTGTGTTCCAAAGATGACCGAAGATCTTATGGGTGTGGAACGACATGAGGGTGAGTAATTAATGACAGAAATTTCTTTTTTGGGTGAACTAACCCTTTAACTCATCAAAATAATTTAAGAAGTTTTTAATTTTTAATAAGCTATACAAGAATCAACTTGATTTTTTTTTGTCAGTTTAATATAATTTAAGTTGAAATGACTAGTACAACCAAGTTGATTCTACTTAAAAATGTAAGGCAGCAACTGAAGTTTTTAAGTTGAAATAGGTGGAAATATACACTGATAAAAATTTTCTGCTTCATTTACTTAAAAAAGTGATGATTTTTTTTTTTGCATAATTTTATTATGTAGCTCAAACAAGACTAGTCTTTGTACAAACTTTGTAATTTTTCTCTGTTGTAAACTTAATTTTAGTATTTCTCTAGTCATTTTTTGTGTGTGTGTGTTGAAGTTTCCTTTGCAATACCTTTTACTCAAACATTATAACTAGAGATGCATCGATACCGATAACCGATTATTCAGAATGATATCGGCCGATACCGATTGTGTGGTTTTCATAAGCACTTGTCTTCATGGCAAATTTGCACAAACATATAATTAACAGTAAATATGCTCCTCTCTAGTGTTTTTATATGTAGATAGCTAAGGAACTGTGAACATTGGAAAACATTCCTGAGGTAAAAGCGACATGATGTGACATTGTTCACAAGCTGTTTTATTGACGTCTTTCCGCGGTTGAAACACAAATAAAGTGATTACATGAGACATGATACATTCTGGTAAGTTGTACAATATATTTCAACATACCGTTGATGTTCATTCATGTTTTTCTTCACACACAGTATGTATGAGTTGCAGTCTGAACACGTCTTTCCGCACCCTTTTAACTGACAGGATATAATCGGCCCTGACCATTGGCAGTTTTTAAACAATCAGCCGATGGCCGAAAGTGATAATAATAGCTTTTATCAACTGATACTGATTGTTAGCCGATACATCAGTGCATCTCTAATTATAACACTTAATTAAAGCATGTTTTTAAAGTATATGCTTTACTAAGGAACATCTAAGTAAATATTGTATTGTGTAGACACCATATCTACATAATAGATAGACAGACTTCAATACTTGGTACACAATACACAATGATGGTAACATTCAGTGGATCATTTTTAAATATGAATGTGTCATTTTGAGCAGAAAATGAACTCCACATGTCACAAAATGGCAAGTTACTAAACCTAACAACAAAAGCAATGATAAAACAGTGTAAATACAGCTGGAAAACAGCGAAAATCATCCTTATTAATTATTCAAGGCCCAGTGCATAGGTTATACTTAATTTTATAAAGTTGATGAGCTTGAATTGAGTACTAATATAGAATTTACTTTGTTGCCTGAACTAACTTTTTCATATAGATATTACATTTGTTTTTCTGTAGTGTTTACTTCACCACAGAATAATTTTTATCAGTGTAGTGCATAGTGTATAGTGTGTCATTTGGGACACAACCTAAGTCTGCTAGCTAGCTTGCTAATTTTAAGAAATGTGGTGTATAAATAGTATTACCGTTCACAACAGAGTGCTTACTAAAGCAGCATTTATATGATCAAAAATACAATAAAAAGCTGTAATATGTGAAAAGAAAAAAAAAAGAAATGAACGTGCAAACTTTTGCTCCGTGTGACCTTTCCAACATGATTATGTAATGCATGGCGCATCGCAGAGCAAGACGAGCATTTGTGGTTTAAAAAGTATATAACTTTTGTTTTTTTTTTAGAAAATGACTAATCGTTTCGCAAGATAAGACTCTTATTCCTCGTCTGGGATCGTGTAGAGCCCTTTGAAGCTGCACTGAAACTGAAATTTGGACCCGTTAAACCCCAGTGAAGTCCACTATATGGAGAAAAATCCTGGAATGTTTTCCATATTTCTTTTCGACTGACATCTTGGATGACATTTAAATTATCAAGAAATTTGAATTCTGCAGTGAACTAATCCTTTCATTTTTACTTGTATGTGGCACTTGTGTAAGAACAAACAAATGAAAACACAACAAAATCGTGTCTGACCATTTTCAAGCTGTACTTCCTGTGATGGCAGCCCAAAATAATAACACCATTTCCCGTTGAGATGTTCTGTAACAAATTTTCTTCTAATGGGTTTAGAAACCAAACCTTAATTTTTCGGTCCACAACCATAACAACAAATAGACTGTTACTGACAGCGAGTGCAAAGCGTTTCCATCTTCCGCAATCTTAAATGATCAGTGCAGAGCTTATGACAGTCCTGTCAATGCCTGCATGTCATAAAAGAGAGGCAGGGCACCATGAATAATTGAAGTTGGTTGCCCCATTTGTGTCATCGTCTTCTGTCATGATTGACAAGACAGATTTGAAGTAATGAGAAAACAAAACAGTCTGTTAGTTCACCATAGTTTCCTTGACAACAGCTCTTCAACGTCACACGCAGCCCCAAACTCCCACGCCGACATATATGAACACAGAAACTCGATTCTGAGAACCCACAAATCACCTGCTCCATGTTTCTTTACAACAAAAGCTGCACGCTCACACGCTGACAGCATTATTATTTGGTCTGGCGAGAATGCTAATGTAATGTCATCAGTGCCCAGCTGCTGTAGGAAATTATCATTACGCTGGTAAAGGAACGACATGGTTTGGAGAATTAAATTGGCTTTTGGACATTAAAGGAACAAAAATGACAATTCTGTCATTTTTCAATGAACTGAATGCAATGGATACAATCCCCAAAACTGCCATGAAAAACCATCTCTTTTAACAACATGTACTCATAGTTTTATTAATAATCTCGTAATAATGTAACTATCAACATTGTGTTCATAGTTGGTCGTGATTCAAGCATTCAGGTCTTCTGTACTGTACGTGAGGAAATGCACTGTACATATTTCTACATGACAGACAGTTTGAGGCTAAACTAATGACGCCCGTGCTGTAACGAAGGGTAGGAAAAGCAGGATGGAGTCAGAAATGGCATGAATTATTGTCAGGGTGTGACTGAGGACAGGAACTTCTATTAAGCCTATCATCAGTCACACAGTGAGTGGGCCGTTCAATCTGACAAAGAGCTGTCTAATTGATTAATCCCGCCGCCCTTCATTTTGCACGTCATATCTGATTGGCGGATGATGGACCTCTGCTAGCGCTCGAGCATCCTGACTGGCTTATCATTCCAGGCCTGCCCACGTCCAACATGACAAATTAATGCGTTTCTAATGTTGTTGTTTCTCATTATCATCCTCCGATTAGCCCTTACCCGTGCATATTGTTATTTGTAATTACTATGTCAAATAAAAAAAAAAGGCTGCATGTCTTCAGCTGACAGATGGGAGGATTCCAGCTTTCAATGCTAATTATCTAAGACAGAAAATGAATATGCGTGGCTCATTAGAGTCCAACACAGAAACACAGCATTAAAGGAATTGTTCACTCAAAATGAACACTCTTTCGTTTCCAAACTCGTATTCTGCTCTTTTTTTTGGTGGAACACAAAAGCAGAAATTGGTTCTGGTGTGCTGCAACCAAATGTGAGATGCTAGTTTGTATATTTGGAATGGAAAATGAGGTTTGAGAACTGTATCGGATGCTATCATATGACTATAGAAGACTTGAAATATAGCAAACAAGTCTTTTGGACTACTTTAAAGGGGCTATATTGCCTATGAAAGCCTGTAGACTGATTTTTATGTGAAGGACTCTGGTTGTTTTTGCCGGAAAAATCAAAAGGATGTTTACGTACGCTCCTGAGAGCCTCTCTTCCTTTCAGTGACACATGAAATGAATGCATATACAATGTTCAGGAAAACGTGTCATGCAAAGTAAAGATATTAATTCAAACTATAGTCTCACATAGTCAGATATATAGTCTCAAATATACTTTATACTATACTCAAACTATCGTAACAGTGAAATTTAATTATCTCATCTGTCAACATGAATTGCAGAGCTTGTGCAAACATATCCACATTGCTTTGATCAGATGCTTTCTTAAAGGGTTAGTTCACCCAAAAAAAATTCTGTCATTAATTACTCACCCTCATGTCGTACACATACACACCCGTAAGACCTTCATTCATCTTCGGAACACAAATTAAGATATTTTTGATAAAATCCGATAACTCAGTGAGGCCTGCATTGCCAGCAAGACAATTAACAGCCCAGAAAGCTACTAAAGATGTATTTAAAACAGTTCATGTGACTACAGTGGTTCAACCTTAATGTTATGAAGTGACGCGAATACTTTTTGTGCGCCAAAAAAACCCCAAAATAACGACTTATGATAATGATATGCGACTTCAAAACACTGCTTCTATGAAGCTTAGAAGCTTTACGAATCTTTTGTTTCGAATCAGTGGTTTAGAGCGTGTATCAAACTGCCCAAGTCACGTGATTTCAGTAAATGAGGCTTCGTTACGTCATAAGTGTTTCGAAATTGTAATGTTTCACCACTGGGGGGCATGACTTTGGCAGTTTGATACATGCTCCGAACCACTGATTTGAAACAAAAGATTCGTAAAGCTTAGAAGCTTCATGAAGCAGTTTGTGTTTTGAAATCGCTCATCACTAGATATTGCTGAATAAAGTCGTTATTATTTTTTATTTTTTTTGGGGGGGGGGGGGTCACTTCATAAGTTTGAACCACTGTAGTCACATGAACTGTTTTAAATACATCTTTAGTACCTTTCTGGGCATTGAAAGTGTTAATTGTCTTGTTGGCAATGCAGGGCAAACTGAGCCATCGGATTTCATCAAAAATATCTTAATTTGTGTTCCAAAGATGAACGAAGGTAATTAAATAAACCTGAACTAAACCTTTAACTTTTATGTTGTTTGCTTTGTCCTTTTTGGAGTGTTCACTAGAGATTTAAATGGAAAAGAACTGCATGAATGTTTTACTTTTAATTCTCCTTTTCTGCTACATGGAAAAAATAGCAGCAAATAATTAAAGTAAATAATGTAGCAAATGTTTTTCACATTTTTGGTGAACTATTCCTTTAAGAGAATGCAGTAGACTCTTAAAAAGGTCTTTTATTGGCATGTACTGCTCCATAAAGAACTTGACATCCACGGAACCCTTCCATTCCACAAAAGGTTCTTTAAATTTTTAAAATGTTCTGCACACTAAGACAATAATAGTTATTTTAAGAGCTGTTCACTTAAAGGTTCTTTGATGAACCAAAAATGGTGGTTCTATGGCATCACTGCAAAATAAATAAATAAATAAATCTTTTGCAACCTTTATTTTTAAGAGTGTATGGTAAATGTATAGCTCCACACAGCCACATCTGGTTTGAGGAAGCTTCTAGACATCTGCAGAGGAACCCATATTGTAAAATCCTAAATATAATTGACGTTTAACTGGCAAATAAAAAGCCTCAAACTCTTCTTTGTTAATATATTACTAAATACGCATATGCCACACCACATGTCTACATTCTCATTTCTGCTGAAACTGTAATAAGACAGCTTAGCGGCAGGATGCTGTCAGCTGTTGTGGGAGGTAAAAGTATGTTGTCGAAACACCCTTAGATCAAAAAGGCCTTCCGTGGGTGAATGTCCATTCCTCTATGACCTGTTTTAGAAATGAACGAGGCGGATGAGATGCAAACAGCTGCTTAGAGTAACAGCTTTTCTTATGAATGATACATGTGTCTGTCCCAGTGAATGAGTAGAGGAGAAAAATAGGTCAGTGTTCCTCTAAGGTTTTCTGTGAACACTTCACACACCGTTACAAAACAGAGTCTGAACATAATGCGTGGTGCCCAGGACCACCCGAAACGGGGGATCTATAAAAATGAGTACAATAGTGGTCCACCTGGACATGTTAACAGGCCTCCTACACTTTCCGAGCAATATTACGCTGATTTTTAGAGTTTATTTAGCACTTATGAACATTGTTCAGCATCGTAGATGAGAGGAAAGCGCAGATTGTAGTAGCATCTCATATATAGCCTTCATTTTTGGCACATTTCCCCCAACACACAGCTGGAAAAGAAATGACATGCGAATGACAATTTCTTTCAGATTCTGCTAAAAGGGATAGTTCTTGTTATAAGAGCATAGAAGCTTGGGTATCTTCTTCTTGTATTGGAAGATAGTGACATAGGGAGTGGTACCACTCTATAGTCTATATAAAGTCTTTTTGAATGCACCCTTTATCGTAGGGCTGGGACAATAAACCGTTGCATCGCGAATCAAGAAATAATTCTGGATCGATTCTGAGATTTTTCAAAAGCATTGCAATTCTCTCTCTAATCGATTCTGAGCTTAGTTTTTAACAGCAGATGGCACTGTATGCTTTAGAAACAGCCGTACTCTGCGTGCTTCCAATTTCTTACACACACCACTTGAACCTGAAACAATCATTCATCAAGTTCAAAAAGGTTGAAACAAATTGTAAGGGTGTTTTCAGTGGGATGTTTACATTAATCTCGCGTCATAAAAGCATTCTGAGGCGCAAGTACATTCTCAGACTCAGCCGAATGCATGAGCACTCTTCTTCGTGAGCATTTGAGCGTACAATTAAAAACCCCTAGAATGCCAATTAAATGCCTATAGCGCCATCTGCTGTTAAAAATGAATCTCAGAATTGATTTGAGGGAGAACTGTCCAAGCCCTACTTCATTGACACTCTGACTCTGGCTAAGTGCTCTGTAGAGTCAAATTATGCTATGCCCATTATGTTTGTGCATATTCACAGCTTAATGAGGAAGGTTCTTCCTCAGCATGGCGTACTGGGTAATTGTTCCCCATAGTGTCACTCCAAGATACAGTGTTGCACTTGGTTTGACATCAGTGAGCATGTTTACTGTAACGACTGGACCAATCAAACACACCATATTATGAGCGCACTTGCCACGTGCCTACATTTGAAATAACAAACTTGCGCGCGCAAAAGACGTGACATGTGAATGGCCCCTATAAATGAACACCACCTGCCAGCTTACTCCCCTCATACAAATGAGTTTGCTTTCAAACAAAGGAACTTTCCCGCTTGAGAATTGCACCTTTCTCATTGGTCAAGCCAAAACTCAAAGAAGTGTCCTCTGTGGAACTTAAAAGCCAACACAAAGTTCTCTCCGGGCTCTTGCTTGTCTGTTCCTGATTGCTGTCCATGTGAGACCTCACCTGGTCCAGAGCCAGCATAGCCGCGCCGACAGGCCTCAATCAGCAAGCCATGCGCAACTTCCTGAGAAGGGAAACGAGACACGGCATCTCGTTGCCATGACTTGGGCTTGCCTGCGCATCTCCTTCAGACAAATGAGCTGATGATGTGCATTATAGGCGCCCTCTTATGAACACGGGTGCTTCACTAGTAATGTCATGGACTGTCATTGGCCAATAAAATTGGTGTGTTTGTCACACATGCTTCAGACACTGGTCACGCAAATGGCATTCCCCATAGCATTGATCCAAGACACAGTTAGCTAACTTTGTTAGTTGTACAACTAACAGTTAGTTAACTGCTAGCTAATGACCAGAGACTAAACATAAAGGAAACTGTGTAATCTCCCTTTCTACAGATGCCATAAATGTTTCCATAATCTGGCAGATTGTCCATCCACTGAGTGAGCGTGTACGGGTCGGCCAATCTGGTTCTGTCCGTTAAAGTTAACTTAGTCCGTCAAATAACAATCACATCCTGGACAGTGAGTGACCTCACATATTCAGATAAAATCAGATTTTCTCCAGTCATTGTTAAATAACAAAACTTACTAGCTAGCGTTAGTGAAGTGGTCAGGGGTATCGTTCTGCCTCCACCTAAACTCCGCCCACAAAAAACGTTACAATGTTTACTAACTGAAAAGGGGTCTATTAGTGTGTGTGCAAACATGCTCACTGATATCAAACCAAGTGCAATGCATCTTCATGCTCCATATTTGAATTGAATAAGATTTGAGAGCTACGGCAGGGGGGACGAATTCCAAATAACAACTTAAATTTTACACTGTTTCTCACACAAAGTTATTGTATGGTGTAACAGTTGCACAGACTACTTTTTTGATGTTTTTGGATAAAATTGTCTGCTAAGTCGATCCCCAGTTGCAAATAAATGTTTTGCGATGCTTTTTTGAGTCCCAGTCCTCACTATGAATAAGAATCTTTATTTGTGGTTCCCAGTGGAAAGAAAGTCATAGAGGTTTTGAATGTTGGAATATATGATGTCTGATTTTTTATTTGTGTGAACTTTCCCTGTAAAGATTAAAATAGATAAACAATTTCCATATTTCAATATAGTAATTATTGGACTGATGCACACCTGGCTAATCACATACCAAGACCACATGACCTTATCATTTGATTAAGAGATGCAGCCCCCTTCTTGATTTGATTAGTCTTTTTCTACGCTGATATCTCCTGTATCTGATTCAACACCTCCTGAAATGATTAATCAGATCTGCACTGCAGTGTAACATTCATCATATTTAATTCTTTCATTACTTTTCAATGAAAATGTCTTGTTTCAAATTCAAATACTCAAATTTAGATTTCCTAGAAGTTCTTTGAACACACACACAAAACACCATAGGCCTCTATTTTTACCTTGCGTTCAGGTCTTAAATGTCACGCACGGGGAGATATGTGAGTCTTCTTGGCAGATGCAGGCCATTGGGGAAAGAGCAGCAGGCAAGATCTTAAAAGGAAGGTGTGGCTGTTCTACAAATCTGACTAACAGTCGCAAATTCCCTTTAAATCCAGTCTGCTGGGAAATCGGGCCTGTTCATTGGCCAGATGAATGTCATGCACCACTGGAGACGAGATTGACCTTTTAAGCGTAAATGATGACCTCAGTACAACACGAGTCATCCATTTTGCACGTGACACATGCAGCCTAAATAGATTATAACAATATATCATCTATAATAAGATAATAAAAACCCATATCAACCATAGGAGATGCTTTAGTGCTCCTGGGTATTATAATTCCCAGCACGCTGGAAAAGAAGACCAGGGTGTTTATACCGAACGTGCTCTGATGCGAAACCTAGCAAAGTGCCTTTGTAGGCATAATTTTGAGGCATAATAGGAGCGCAGCCTCCTAAGATAATTTGTTAAGGCCAATTTTAAGGATGTCTTAAAACATTTTTTTGCATTTTTGCAATTCAAACCAAATACTGACATTCTGCCCATACTACTTCTGAATAGGATGTCAGTTTCATAAATTGTATGAACATTATGTAAATAAATAGTTCAGGTCACTTAAACCATAGGCTATATGGAAATGGTCCTTATGTGGTCACCAGTGGAGCTTGGATGGTACCTAGTGGAAAAGTTTGGTACTGCACCCAAACAAAATCTTACTAAAAGCTAAACTTTTGAGATATCAACCTAAATTTTGAAACAACTTGATTAGATTTTAGATTTTGGCTTTGATTTTCTTCCAGTTTTAGAGTAAAACAGTTTTGTAAATATACAGTTTATATAAATGATAAGAAATCATATTTTTTTTTCTTTCACTTCTAAAATAATTTCCCCTTTATAAGGAGACCAAACTTAAGTCTCAAAAGTATTCAAGATTTAAAACAATTTAAGTCTGTGTCTGTTCCCCCAAAATGGGAGTGACAGTTAAGGGGTTACATGTTTTGCCACTTGCTTGAGAAAATTAACATATAAATCTATATAGAAGTAATGAATAGAATAATACGTTGTTTAAATTTAGTCCGTTTATGAAAGATTGAATCACAATGCTGAAAAAACATTTTCAATAACATCTTTGAAATAAAAATAATGAATAAATGTTGCGTTTTGGTTTGCAGCCATGGATCAGTTGCACACTGCAAACATGGCATATGTGAAAGCACAGTGCTGCTTCTGCACTGCATACACACTGAAATACGTACTGCAAACAGAGTATGTGAACACTTTGAATACAAATTTTTTAAAATAAAAATACTTCCGGAACTAAGGGTGCTGGAAAAGTGCCAGAGCCAAAAAAGAGACAAATTTGAAAAATTCAACTACACTTCAAATATTTTTTTTCCCAAAGGCTTTTAAAAAAAAAAAAAAATTTTAGGTAGTTCTTATCACACAGACATATGTTCAAGTGTTTTATCCAGTAAGTTTGGTTTTATTTGATGCTATATGATTGACAGCTCTGCTTGTGATTGAGTCTGCAGGAGCAGGAATATAGGCGGGACCTTGATGCTGCGGCTCCACCTCAGGATCACTACAGTGCAGACTCAGGCTCCAAATGATATAATTAGCAACAACTGTTTCTGGGCTTCATTTTTCTATAGCCGAAGGAAATGAAGACACATCATCTATCTTTTTTACAGTCTATGGCGGGCACTAATGCACTCTATTAAATAAAAAATAAATCTAAGATGTGGGACGAAATAAATTTTGATTATCTAATTGAATATATTTATCCTCGACTTGTGTTTTGTGTTTATTATCCTTTTTGAAGCACTTAGCAACATGCTAATGCAAAACTCCATTGGAATCAATTGTTAGCTTCGCTTATGAGGTTTCATTTCAGTTAGGATGCAGCCTGAAAAGGAAGGAAGTGGAACAGAATGGTACCCATCCTGTTGGAGAAGGACACTTGTCCTCTTTTAGTGGTCATACTCACATTCACGATGGCCTCTTTGGTCTGTGACATGTCTGATATGACCCCATCTGTGATGATAAGGAGCACAAAATACTGTGAGCCATCCTGGACAGCAGCTGCGTACCTTCAGAGACAAAAAAACAAAAAAACAAAAAAAAAAACATAACAACAATACATACTTCAGGATTGTTCAGTTTTCTTTAAATTACACATTTTGCCCTCTACAGTCTTTCAAATGTCTCGAACTTATTTCACTATATTAACATAAGCCATGTTCTGCTTTATCTGTTTAAATAAATCTTTGCCTCCGCCAGTTCTGTTCTTGAGCCTGAGGAGGTGTATCATGCTTCAATTTAGAAAGTCTAATTCAAATCTGCAGAAGATGGCATTTTTAATTACCACAGTGGATGCAGTGTAATCAGATGGAAAATGATTTGGCTGTGTGATGCTGTGACATGAGGGAAGGGAGATGTCTTCAGACAATTACTTTGTCTCCTTTTTCTGGAAACACACCCACTATCCTTTCAAATGACGATTAAAAAATAGCTGCAGTCAGTACTGAGTCACTCTGTTATGACACCTATGCTGTGAGCTTTACAATGGGTTAACAAGCTTGTTCCATGTCAGCAACTTTCTTTTGTCAGTTTTTGGGCTAACACAAGCAGCATATGCTTTGGCTTTCGTGGACAGACACAACCATCTTTGGCCCTGTTTCCACCTGGTATTAAGATGCGTTTTGGTCAATCAGATCCAAGTGGATGAGGGAGACACATACCAGTTTACACCTGGTGTGTTAATACATCTCTTTTATCCACTTCTGTCCTGATTTCTTTGAGGGGAGGGTCTATGGGTGGGTAAACGTATGGATTTTTTCAGATCTTTCGATCTAATGGACAAAATAAGTTCACGCAATTTATATATGAAGCAGCAGCTTTGGTTTCTGCAAGAACACACCGAATGCTGTGAGTGTGTGTTACAAATCAGGAATGGTGAGACAACACCATTTTTTTTCTTCAAACCAAACTTGGGTTTTCAGCTGACAAAGATTAAATCCTGTCTGGCTAATGCGCTTCCTATTGTTTACGCATTAGGTCAGTAGGTGGAGAGTAGACAGTCTTTAGTGGCTATTTGAACACATTTGACCACATGAGCGTCTACACTATGAAAGCAATCCGGTCGAAAGTGTTTTCGACTACCTCTGGAAGTGGTTGAAAGTGGACAAGCTCAAAACGTTTTACAACACGTTTACACCTGTATGTAGCGTCATCCACTTGTGATCGTCCGATCGACCAAAACGCATCTTAATACCAGGTGGAAACAGGGACACTGATCAAACATCAGAGAGTCATACAAACTAAAGCCAAGGAAATCATCTCAAGTGTCTTCAAGGATATGGGTTTTGCAGTGGTCTGTAGAGAAAGTGTTTTCTTATTCTGATTCATTAAGTGTCTGTTGTTCATATATGCTATGCGCTTGAAAATCTAAACAAAGATCAATTTCGCTATTCATGCAGAAAATAACATTTGCATTGCATTCCACTAAATCTGGGCAATCTGTAATTTGTATGCAAAGTGCAAACAGGCTGACATTTTACATGGCAGCAAAAACAACTGAAATTGCTTTTGAATTTTGAAATGATGCAAGAGCGGTCAAAGCCAAGGTTAGCTAGAGGAGGGGTGCTAAATAATTATCAATTTATGCTGTGTTTAGATGCTTTTACTCAAGAATGTAATAGTTTATTAATCTGTAATTAAAAATCCCATATTGTCAGAGGCAAGACTTGTGCGCAGCAGTCTGACATGGCACAGCTGAGCTTCAGGTCACTAGAGTTCCAGTCCTGACTCAAGGTCTTTTCTTTATCCTTTTCCCGTCCTTTCTCTCCAATTACTTCCTGTCTAAACTTTAGTGTTGTTATTGTTAACTAAAACTTAAACTTTCCAAAATATTTTTGGTAATAAAAAAAAAAGCTTAAATCTACAATATAAATATTAGATGAAAAACACAAACTTGAAAAACTTGAATGAAAATTAGAAATGTTTTTCTTGGAATTAACTGAAATAAATAAGTTATTAAACTTATTAAATAAATAAGTTAAATTACTAAAACAAATAAAAATAAATTTAAGCTAAAAAAAAAAAAATGTATTTAAATATATTTTAAAAAATATATATATAAAAAACGAATAAATATGACAAAAGCACATAATAAAACAACAACATGAACATGGCATCAAGCCAATAAACCAGTAATCACTTACTTTTAGTTACCAAAAAGAATTATATATATATTATATATATATATATATATAATTTTCGGAGTTCAAGTGCTTTAAGGCCTTTAAGCACATGCGTGTTTTAATTTGCAAGCCTGTAACCATCTCGATCACAGATGGAAAAGACCATTTTACAGCAAATATAGGCAATTTACCATAGAAAATATATAATTTTTAAAGCTTTTTAACAGTTATCGAGGTTGAGCCAAAAACCTAGGACTAGTTCGCCAAAGTTAGTTTTTGAAATAATCTCCAATATTTAACAACGATTTGATGGACAGCGGCGGTATTAGAGGCAAAGTTGCCAGAATGAGGATTTCTACCATGTGGTACAAACATTGTGGGCGTGCGCGAAAAATCCCATGATACACGATCCTTTATGCATGTGAAAACCACGAAGGCGGTCCCTGGTGGCCAGTTTCTTTTGAATTTCTCACAGGCCTCTAGGGCCGTGAGTCAAACAGGCCCAGTGAGTTTCGTTCTGATCGGCCTCCCTTAACCTTGTCTGATAGCTGCTCAAAATTCATTGGCCAATGGTGGACATGTTTTTCAAGATGCGTCACTGTCCTCATAGACAATGATGGCACCTCGGACAAAGACACTGCATGCCAATTTTCTAGTCAATCTGAAGTAGTTATAGCCATTTTCATGTTTTTTTCCTGCTATAGCGCCACCAAGTGGCCAATCACCACATCCTTTTTCGTGTGGCCACAGAATGAGCTCCTACATAGGTGTGCTGAGTTTGGTGAAAATATCTCATTCCGTTCACGAGTTATAGCCATTTTAGTAAAAGTAGCTTCACCCACTTCGAATGTTTGGTGGCCCATAGGGACCAGAGAATCTTGCTGTACTGGTTTGGTTCTGATTGGGTCAAAAACCTAGGACTAGTTCGCAAAAGCAGTTTTTAAGAAAAAAAATCCAAAATACCCGAAAATTACCTGGGCCATGCATATTGTCCATCTTGAGCCAAGGATTCCAATGATATAAGACACTTGAGTTAGGCGAGTTAGGCAAGTCCTAAACCTAAATACTACAGTCCTAAAAAGTTTGGCCTGAGTCCTAAACCGTTAGGCGTAGGCTCAAGTGCCTTATATCATTATGAGCCATTTCGTACTTTTGACCACTGTAGCGCCCCCGTCAGGCCAATCGGGGTGAGCCTTGGTGATGTTGTAGGCGGTGTAAGTACTACCAGCCCCCAAAGTTTCAAGTCTCTACGACTTATGGTTTGGTCTGCCCAATCACTTTTAGGGGAGAATGCTGATCCTTGAAAAATGTAACTATTACAACAGGGTTTCAGCACTACGCACTTGAACCCCTAAAAGAGGGTCATGTACAAACTGACAATATAAGCTGATTTTAAAAATGTGTAATTTCAAGGATTTTTGGAAAAACTTACCTGGCCACATGATTTACAACAGGGGCAAAGTTAGTAGGCCCGTATAGCTGGACGGTCTTTAGACTCTGATGGTACGCCTCCAAAATCCCCTCAATACCATTACAGTAGGGATTTTCGATATTTCCATTCTGAAAGACAGGAATCAATGGTTCACATGTGTGCCTTCATTTAAGCCAACAGCAGTTCAAAAGAAAATAATGCTGAGGAGAGAAAACATGGATTGTGTCAATCAATATGACAGCAGATGTTGCCAATTATAGACGTCTCTCATACAGTCTTGTCTCAGCATCATTGAACCGCTTTCCCAGCACCAATGAACGCAACAGCATCTCACACTCTCAAGTTTACAACCGAGAAAGTGAGAAAAACAGTCAAAAACAGGAAGATTTTGCACAACAGGAAATCGGAAGCTCACTCACTAGGGGAAACTCATGAGACACCCGTCCATCGGGGGGCAGCTTGGCTCCAAATCCCAGTGCAGGGAACATCTTGTCACTGTCATAGTCCTGGATGATTTCCCCCACTGCCTTCAGTGCCAGGGCGTAGGCGTTCATCTGGTAGGGGTTCATGTAATGGAGAGACGTGGACTGGGATGGGTTTCCTGGAAATTAAACAGCAAACAAAAAGTTACCTAGTATTACAAACATATTAGGAAACCAAGAAGAGCATTTTCAAGTGTGTGAAAATATTCTTCATAATAATCTTTATATTTACATTGTGAACAGATTTGTTACAAAACCTGTCAGCTAAACTAAAAATAAAAACAAAACATATAAATTCAAGATGGTGGACAAGGCAATGGAAATGTTGATACTAAATAAGCTTATATATTCCATTAAATAAAGTTATTGCTAAACAGTTCAATCATGACAACTATAGTATGTTAATATATATGACAATGCTAATGTATTTGATCTTGGCGGACTAGATCTGTTACGTACAATGCTGCTGCTGCATGAATATGCATACATAAATCCCATAGCAGATCTAGACAGGTGGAGCTGGGGAGGGGGAGGGTTTCAGAGAACTGCAGAACCTGTTTACAGCGATCATTTAACAATACTATTTAAATGTTAAGCAAGCAATAATGTTGAGGCCAATCAGCTTGTGCATTGTAGTAAGTGATGTAATCGCTAGCAGATTGCACTTAAAGGGCCTATCAGCCTGCGCCATCTAGAGGTTTATAACTTAACTAGATATCAGAGTAATTAAAAATGTATCCTTTTATCCAATATTGTTGTGTTCTGTGTATTTTATGCTTATTAGAATATTGCACGGTTAGCTTAGCTATATGTGCTGCTTACGTAAAGCATTCCAAATCAGTCACTTATGAGGGTCCTTGATGGTTAAGATGCTGTTTTATCCCATGTCTACACCGAATGTGACTGTTGTTGTGACACTCCGCAACAGCTTGAGGCTGTCTACACTGGACAAGTCAAAGCAAACATACTAAATTCGTTTGTTGTGTTCACTGGCGTTGCTAAGTTTTGTGGGCCCTCTGTACAATCTATGGCATTGGCCCTTTCAGTAGGACTTGACTATATGCACGGTTACTGTTCGTTAAGCCATCTTGGGCATTTCCGGTGAACTGTTAGCGGTCATACTGTACTTGCTGTACATAGACACAAAACCACCAATGGTTGACTTTTAATGCTGTATTTATATTTTAATGCAGTTATCACACTTATCTAATTTGCCATTGATTGCAATAAAGACTTGAAGCTACTGCGAATGTTGGAATAAGAAACATGATGTAAATATGCACAAGTTCATTCTTACTGATATCTGAAATGTCGACTCGAAAACGCAAAACGTTTCTTGTCTCGTCACATTTAATTATGAATTACGTGAATCAAATGTAAATTATACCATATTTTACTTTAAAAACAGTGACATTTTTTTAAAAGTTGAGTTGCTTGCATCCCTGGATATTACTCTTGGGCGTTTAGCATTCCTCTCGTAAAACAGTTTAATATTAGCTGCTACTTTCCATGCACTTTTTCAGAGATAAATCGTTGTACATACTCGTCTTCTGTAAGACCCGCCTTCTTTGATTTGATTGGCCATCTCACTCATTTTGACATTGACGAGCGCTGTTAGACTGTTAAGACAGAGCAACCTAAAAACTTTTAAAACTTTTTGTCCTCCAAATAACAAACAGAGCTGCGTGTAATGAAGTGCAGCAGAGCAGCATCAAGAATATCAAATATTGAGGGACAATTTGGTAATTTAAAATTTTTGGGGAGTCTCTCTAAATGTCTATGGTGGCTATATATCTAACATATACTCTACATGTCATATAGTAACATGTATCATATCTTCTACATTTAAAGTTTATAATGAACGACTGCTATACAAAGAGTAAAAAAAACATCTTAGGCCTAACTTACCTAATGCAGAGGACACCGCCTCTTTTCAGAGTTGTGCCTCTGAAGCGTCAGAGTTAGAGCCCATTCTCCTTTAGTTGTGGGTTTATTTAAAAAAACAATGAATAAAAATATCCATTTAGTTAGCCTGCTATTTAGCATAAGCCTAAAGCGGCAACAGAACGAGAAGTGAGTTATCTCGCGTACCACCGTGATATGATTTGTAGGTTGGGACTTGGGAGAGAATGGGTTTCTTGGTTTTTTAGTTTAGTATTTAAAAATTTAGCCCTAATTTACTCATTCTACTCACTAAAATAATGTGAAAATTCTATAATTGATTTTTAATAAAATTTGCTCTGCCTATGGTGATGACCAAGAACATTATTTGTTCACCCTTCTGAGATTGTCACCATTTGTAAAACCAAACGTTTCAAGATGTAGGAAAACCAACATTTGCTAGAAAACACTTAATAATAAAAAATACATTAATTATCACTATAACCAGCAGATGGCAGCAGAGGAGTGCTCAAATTAGCCTGTAATCGTTTTTCACTCAGTTTCGCTCAAATATTAAATAAATACATATTAAACATTATAAAATCACTAGGTTTAAAATACATTTTGTCAAGGTGAAATATGAAGTACTCACAAAATCTCATGAAAAACAATAACTTTTCTTGTGAATGAATTACACAGAAAGCGAGCACCGCGCTCTCCCTTTACAATCACAGAAGCTGTCAGTCAGTGCAGCGCAAGCTCGCTGATTTGTGAAAACTCACATATTATTCAATCAAAAGTGCACAATAAATATTTAATTTACAATGTTTGTAATGCTTATTTTTCCACACAAAAGTATGAAAACTGATGGTTGAATTAAATTCCTGAGGAGGAACACTGAGGGACGCATCTTTTTGATGTCGTCTTATGTCGTTAGAATAACTAAATTAATGCTAGGCCTGACTATTTAAGTGACTATATTGTGATTATAAACAAAGTATTACACTATTGATGCTGTTAAAGCTACCTCAGGACATTGAAGATTCCGACACACCAACAAGTGACATTTCAACGAACGTTTTCCAGCTGGCTTATATTATTGTGAAAGTTCTTAAGAATGTTCTGTGCATATGGTCAATTGCTTCCCCTTTTTTCCCCACTAAATGATGTTACAACACATCCAATGTAGACAGTATCACTGATTATAATGGTGAAGACATGGTGTTAGAGGGCAGGGCCTATGTAGTCAGTAGACATCAATGCAGCTCATTAGGTTTTGTAACAGAGCACCTATGTCCGCCAGAGTCCGAAAGTATATTTAAGAAACAAAAATGAGTGCTCAAATTCTGTTGTCAAGCTATTGATGTTGTACAGGGCTTGGAACAGTTGGGATCCAAACAGTTGTTGAACAACAGCTGCACTGTTACCAAACTAACTTTGCAAATTCAGCTCTCTTGCACTTCAGGCAGCCACCTTCAATAAATCTTTCAGAAGCAAAAGCCCATGATGCCTTCTATTTCCGTCCTCTCGCTACACTGTTCTGAACAAATCTTATTAATTTGCTGAATAATTCAAAGATGTTTGGAAGCAGTTATTTGTGAAAGAACAGTAATTATTTGAACACTTGCAGCAACAACGGGGAAACACATTCACCACCGGCTGGTGTAGCTTGGCCTTTTTAGACCGTTTTATCCAAGCGTTCACCTCTCAGCACGACTCGGACCCTTACACGGTTCTCTGTTCAGCCCTGCAGCACAGGGGGCCGCCCACTGACGACTAATAGGAGCATATTGAGCGACACAAGCAGGCCAACGATTAGGTTTGGTTCACCCAACCTTTCAAGAGGTCACATACCGTTCTCTCCACTTAATTGCTTACCGTTAGAGGCGGTGAAATCGATGGCCACAGTGAAATTGATCTGGGTCCTGGGAAAAGAGGCAGAAATGAGAAAACAAGAGTAAGCAAAAACACTCTCTGCAGTGATTTAGTAGCATCTGTAGAGACAGGTACATATGTCTGTGTGTGGGTATGTGTTAACACGCACGGGCACGAATGCAGCTAAATGATGGCTGATGTGTGTAGTCAACCCCAGCTGCACGCTCTAATTGGGATAAACAGGAAGAGCCATTACTTTGAGCCCACATTACAAGTTTTACAGTGCTCAACAGCAGGGTAATGCATCAGATCCATCTGCATCCCTGCCTTCACACAGGGATTCCCTCTGCCCTGGCTTCCCACCAGTCACAAAAGCACCATCTTACACATGCCTGCTAAATGAGTCCCACAGGCACCTTTAAGAATGCTTCCTGACAGAAGATGCAGTGAATAGAAAGAGTTAACTTATCTGAGGCTATGATGTTGGACTAAAAGGTTTATCATTTAATAAATACATGTCCAATTGACCAGACATAATCTATTACTGTCAAATAATGTTTTATAAAAGTCCCCTGCTGTAAATTAAATTAGCATAAAACAGACAGGCATGAAGCCAAGCAATTAAAATGATAGAGGAAATAATAATAATAATCTAATTTTCAAGATTACAAACACATGTGCCGCCAACAGCATTCAATCCCTCTCCCCAAAAAGTCAGTGGCCCATTAGGGATTCAGTGGGTTGGAAGAGAAAAAAAGAAGAAGAAAAAAAAAAAAAAGATAAAAACCATAATGAAAAGCAGAGAAAATTACATTAACCTTTAGAATCTCAGGCTAATACATGACTCATGCCCCTGTGTAGCCTGGAGAGTAATTACCCTGTTTATTAATTCATTAAAAGCCATTTACTCTTGGGTGCCTGCGTATGCATCCAAAAACAGCTCTCTCGTTTTGGGAATAGGTGACCGAAGCCGTGATTAGAAAATAAGCTCTTCTAAACTAAAGCAATCCCTGAGGATCACATTATCACATTTACCTTTGATTAAGACTGTTTAATTATACATTATGAGGAGGAAAATGAAACTGAGGAATTTTCATTTTCATGTGCCATTCCAAATTAGAGCAAACCCTACTTTCAGCAGTGTTTTTGTTCTGCCAGCCATTTTAGCCTGTGGCACTGGGGCATTTCCACGGCCCAGAAACGTAATAGGTTGTAAAAAGGATCCCCTGCATTAGGGGTTAGTGTAGTGCAGCACACCAGAGGTCTCTTGGGATGAGGTAAACAGAAAGACAAGAAGAATCGATCTTCTGAGACGCGGATGTCACTATGTGTCTCCCTCTCATTTGTCAGGTGCAGTGCTATGGAAGGCAGGGAAGCCCTGCATAGTGACAGAAAACCCACCTGCATCTAATGGAATAGGCTGGACAGCACAGCACAGCACAGATAATGCTTGTCTCTATGTAGTATTATCCATTAACGCCTCAATATATACTTCATTTAAAATCAAAGAACGAACTGGTGTTGTGTCATTTCGAACAAAATCAGGCAAAAACGAAGTCTGGAAACACCTTCAAACCGCCATTGGTCTGTGTATTTTTTTTTTTAGCCAGACTGCTGGTTTCCACCTGTTGGGTTGTTTTCAAAGTGTTGGGTAGTTTTGTGTGTAACCTACTGCTGAACGAAACTCCCTCATAAACTACCCAGCCTGCTGGTTTGCCAAACTGGAAAAAACTGGATTGGTAATGGTCATTTTTTTTAAGAGAAAACCTGAAGTGATCTTCCTGAACTTTAAGGTTAGTATACACTTGTGTATGAAATAATTGTACACAGACAAAAAATGTATGTAGTTTTTTACACTAAAAAATGCTGGGTTAAAAACAACCCAAGTTGGACAACCCAAAATGGACAAAGCCAGTGGTTGGGTTAAATGTTTGCCCAACCTGCTGGGTAGTTTTATTTAACTCAACTATTGTTTAAAAATGACTGTATTGCTTGCTTAAAATGAACCCAAAATAAGTTGGAAATGAACATTTATTAATAAGTTTAATGAATTCTAATTCATTCAATAAACATTTAGTAAATTGCTTATTAATAAATGTTCACCTTTTGATTATTATTGTTGCCTCTAGTAATTATGTGTCTGATTTTTAATTTCCAGCCTATTTTAGATTCATTTTACACCAGCTTCATAGTAATTTCTAAACAATAGTTGGGTTAAATAAAACTGGCCAGCACGTTGGGCAAACATTTAACCTAACCCGCTGGATTAAAACAACCCAGTCGCTGGGTTTGTCCATTTTCAAACCCATCTTAGGTTGTTTTTAACCCAGCATTTTTTAGTGTACAATTAAATTTACCATTGTTTAATCCGCTAACATGGTTTCGCAGGTCGAGTGAAAGACATGACGCGGCCATACTGAAGTAGCATTTCACGTTAAATGACTGTCACGACAACGGTTGCCACAAAAGGGTTAAAATCAGCTACCTCTGCCATACTTACATTCATGGCCATAGCCAGCTATGAGTTCACCGAGGTCTGGTCTATATAATAAATGTTGTGAAATAATTGCCTAAAATAGTATTAACTCAACGTACTAAGGTGCAGCAAAAATATTGCACAGCACCAAGATAATAACCTAGCTCCTCATATGAGTTGTCTTAGCGGTGAGGTCTGTCACTGCTCGTCAATGTCAAAATATTTGAGATGACCAATCAAATGAAAGTAGGTGGGATTTATGTTCACAGACGCTACTGAGCGTGAATTCCAGCGTGACAAGGTCATAAAGTGTGAGTCAAGATGTAAGTAGCTAAACTAAACATTTCATATTTGACAGCTGTTTTACGATAGAAATGTTAAACAACCAACAAAAATAATCAGGAATGCAAACTAATGAACTTTTGTCTAATTTTGCCATTTTGAATTGAAAATAGGCTAGTCCTATATATAGGGCCTTATGATTTCCGCGATGCAGAAAATGCGGACGGAATCGCGGAATCCAGTCATAAAAACGGAATTTAGTATTTAACGCGGAATGTCATGGAATTTGTCACATTTTTGATTAATGAATAAAAAGCAGGTCAGTACACTTAAATCAAATTGCGATATAGACTAGTGTCCGTGAATATTAAACCGCAAATAGACTATAATAATAAATATGAATCCTGCATGTCTGTGTGCCTCTGAAATGAATGACGCGGAAGCACGGTTTGATAAATACACTATATGAGGAAATGAACGCAAGAAATTCATCTCCAGAGCCGCTCTGAAAGTCACTTCATCAGCATTTAACCGCTTTGTTTAAATGTCATAAACTGTTCGGCCTTTTATGTTCAAACCAGAGTCTGACAATGATGGAGAGACTCAAGAAGAAGTGACAACATGTAGAATGCAACAGGACGTTTCTGAATGGTTAGTGGATGAATTTATGTAGCTGATGTGGATTTAACTATCTAAAAGTTACTGACTGCATATTCTGTCATAATAATCTATAAATCGCTCATTGTAAGATCTGTTGGGAACTGGGAACTGTTGTAAGATCCTACAGAGCCAGAGAATATATGCTGCATGAAGATAGAACAGGTATAGTTTAGTTTAATTATGGTTGTAACTTATTGTTGTTGCTTTTATGACATGCCATTGCATTTGTGTTACTACTGTATTGCAATAACATGGCCTCACCCCTTTGTTGTGTGTTCTCAGGGGCAGGGTTTATGTAAATTTTAGGGTTAGTGATGTCACCAACCCGGGAAGAAGCTTGTTGTAGTTCCTACCGGCCGCTGGTTGTAGTCCTTAAACAGAGAATTCTTTAAAAGAAAATATCTCTCTTTGCTTTGATCTTTGAGCATTGTAACTTTGCAGATGTTGTTTATGCTCAAACAGCATCATTACACACTAACTAAAGTTAAAAAAGTGAAATCGCAATGAACCACTCCTTTAACTTCTAAGAAAATTATTCATAAAACATATAAATATCAGCTGACCCTATGTTTAATTTATTCACTGATGGAGACAAAAATGAAAAAACTATCAATCAAAGCTCTGCTTTAGAAGGGGAAGAGACAGAGCAAGATAAGGAGACTGAGAGAAAAAGAAAAGAATGATGAAGAAGAGGAGAGAGCAGGAATTGACAAATAATATATTGCCCGCTGACATGGTTTTAAAGCTATTGTTTTTTAATTTTTGTGGCCTTCAAACATCTTAAAATGCACATATGTAGATCATAGAAATAAAAATGTTCTTCCATGCCCCCAAACCCCCTAACTAGCGCAAATTTGGGACCTCTGTAATTATGAAACCCTTGCTACGGCCCTGCTTACAGTGTGAACATCTCCGTTGATTATTATGGGAGCAATGTTTGTGCCACGCATTGAACAGAAGGTAATGTCCAACAGAGGAGACATAAAGCTGTTATTTAACACAGCAAATGCCAATATTGTTAGACAGTTCAAACCGTACTGATACCAGTTCTTTTCTTGCCACAGGTGTCAGAAGCGCACCGAGTTTGCTCCTTGTTACATTCTAAATGTTTTATGATGTTGTTAATGAACTTGCAGATGCTTTCTTAACTACTGTTTTCATTTTTTGTTGTGTTTATTTTGTTGTTGAAACGAAAGCGTACAGCACATATTAACATTTTAATCTAAATGTCACTCTCAGCAACACAGATAGAACCGAAATGTACTCCAAGATTCATCTCCTTAGTGCCTTCTTTATAGTGCAAGCCAGAATGACTTCCACTGCAGCGGGAGCTGGTATACTTCTTTCGTCTTCCATTGGTGGTAACTAGAGAGCTGGGGTTGCTAATGCTAATGTTAGCAGTGCAACCTTGTGCTTCTCCCTGTTACAGGCTGTGTTTAACTCCACTTTTAGACATACACTCGCAAGCTTTCCTAAGCACTTCTCTTTAAGGGAAGTGTGGTTCAAGACCCTCGACCCCTCGTTTTTGACCCGAGGGAGCAAGTCTTCTCATATGTCCACTTCAGGCAGATCCACAGACCACAATGCAACATGACTGTGACGTCACAACAGCAAGTGATCAAGGGCTTAGGGCGTTCCATTTAAACCCATTGCAAGGGTTCCGTCAGTAGTGGGCACTCATGTGTAGTGTCAGGAGCGAACACACACAATTGTAAAAGGCAATCACCCATGCAGGCCCCGTAAGGTCTGGCTCCCCCATTGAGCGCTATCACAGCATCTGCACCATTTGCTCTTTACACACATTTCAAAGACACTTAGGAGACAGGCCACTAGAACCATACATTGTCTATAAAACTGGATTCTTTGCCATTAATTCACTGACAACCTCGTCTAAATGAATGAACATGCATTTCCCCAGTACATCTATTGTATTATTACTGTTTGTATATTGCTCTTTCGTATGTTGTATAGTGTTATGCAGGCCTGAAAGTGATAATGAGAGATAATGTATTTCATCTAGGTGATGTTTACTATCATATTACTCCTTGTTTAATGACTCACATGTTGGTGGACTTCAAAATATCATAGAATGTATTGTGTTTGTTATATTTATCAGAGTATAACGGACACAAACACTTTCAAACAAAGGAAATCCCCTGTCAGAGAATTGCACCTTTCTCATTGGTCAAGCCATTACTCGAAGGTGTCAACTATCTGGAGAGTTCAAAAAGCCCCCACGAAAATCACACTAGTGTTAGTTCTTCTGGTTCCTTGTTCTTGTTCCTGTTGATACTACGTGAGGGCCACTCGGCCCGAGCCAGGCTGGTAGGCCTCCATTTCACTTCACAACTGCAGTGACCACAAAAGTCTCCATTTTCTTCATTTAATGCCAAAGATATCGATTACAACTTCCACGCCAGCAGACCGAACCATCAAGGATTTCTCCTGAGCCTGCAGATCCGGACAGCTAAGGCATTTGCAAGTATCGTTTGAACACTAAATGGCAATTTAGTATTAAGACTGTGAACCCCTTTTAACAAAGGTGCTTTATAGTATTGAAACTGATGGTTCGTCCAGCAATTGTTAATTTACTCTTTCCATTGTTTCATTTCCCTGTTATGATACGGTTCAAATTCATTTTTCACTCTCTCATTGCGTGAATGGTATGTTTGTATTTGCTAGTTTAGTTATGTGTTTGTGATTTAGTTAAATAAAACTTGTGTGCACACTCTTGCGAGTTGATTCTGATCTGCTTATAAAACCAATGACCCTGATAAAGATTCGATCACAGCTACGTGTTAAGAAAGCAATGTTTTTCTGTAGCCACGGAAAATATCCTTTCTATAAGAGTTGATAGACAATCAATACTGAGTGTTTGCTGGCCGAACAGATTAATTGATTGTAATATTAATTCAGCTACATTAAGTTAATTTGATTCAAATATTTATAATTAATCATAACGAGTTATGACTAATTATTAATATTTCCCCTTTTGAGCTAATAAATATAGTTACACATGCAACGTAAGAAATGAACGAGACAGATAGAAAGGGAAGAAAAAAAACTGTTTACATTCAGAGATAACAACACTGCCATCTAGAGGTCTCGGTTTAAACCTAATAAGTCACTTTCACAAATCTTGGATGTAAAAAAAGAAATAAAATAAAAATATCGATACAGTGATTCTGAGTATTGATATAGTATCGCCAAACATAATATCACAATACTCACGTTTATCAATATTTTCTTACACTCCTAGGCAATGCTAGAAGGACTACTGTACCTGTATGATCTGTTATATATAGTGAAATCATTAAAATGGTATCACAGTCACATATGTGCAACAATGTGACATGTTAATCACAATTTTTAATAAATTCTTCTTTTTTGACTCTTTCCTGCACAGACAGAACAGACTCTCACCCTGAGGAGCACCATCTCATCCGACTTAATAGAAATGTCAAAGCGTCCTGCGTGGGATGCACAGGCTGGCCGGAGACTCAGAGCACATTATAACAGGTTATCTGCCACTCAGCCATGAGTACTTCCATGCAGGTAAAGGTCAGCGCTTAATCAGTACAAACACTCTCGGCAATGAAGGCAGAGCTCAGCATACGTTCTTCATTGACAAGAACCAAAAGATCCTCAACTGTCACATTATTAATAGGTTACTGTTTTTTTGGGGGTTTTTTTAATGCTTGGCTGCACTTAAAAAACATTTTTTATTCAGCATTTGTATCCTGTTTTCCAGTAAAAATGTTATTGTAAATAAAAATATCTTGACATTTTAAACATGGGAATCAAAACTGCATGCTAGTTTACAAAAAATCTAACTTAAATGTATTTTTCTTACCTCACTGGCATATTGTTTTTTCTTTTTTCATCGTTTTACTTTTATTCAGTAAGGATGCATTAAAATGATAGAAAATTATAGTACAGATGTTCATAATGTTACAAATGTTTTCAATTTTAAATAAATATTGTTGTTTTGAATTTTATATTTATCAAAGAATCATGAAAAAAAAAAAAAAGTTTCCATCACAGTTTCCACAAAAATATTAAGCAGCACAACTGTTTTCAACATAATAATAATCAGAAATGTTTGTTGAGCATCAAAAAATTCAGCTTTGATCACAGGAATTTGCTTTGATTACATTTTTAAATATATTCAAATATAAACTGTAATATTTCACAGTGTTTCACAGTGTTTATTCTTTCTCTATTTTTGATCAAATAATGCAGAAATTAAATATACAACCCCAAACTTTTGAATGGAAGCCAGTATTTTTAATAATAATAATAATAATAATGTGTGTCTGTGTGTATATATATATATATATATATATATAATTTTACTTTGAAATAAAATATTTTAAGAATGTTTCAATATTTCTTACTGGAAAACAACACCAAAATACTGATTTAGAAACTGATTGTTGCAGTGTGCAGAACATGTTTTCTGGGTTATAATTGATTTTTTCTCAGCAGACAGAGTGCTGTTCGGTCATTTCATCAAGCTTTGGCGAGGTCTTAGATTTGATTGGCTCTCTTCATGGCTGATCTCATACCAAACCGCAGCAGCTCTGGTCTTATGTGCTCCAATTCTCTCCATCTTCTACTCATCATCTCTATTGCTGTTCTCGACTCAGTCACTTAGGGAGTAATATTTGTCAATAATGCAGAGGGTTCTTCTTCTAAGTGGCAATTTCCTGTTTTCATTTAGGTGAGGGCTTAATCAATTTATGGTCTGTCAGACCACTAAACAATCCCACATGCTGCGTGTGCTCTGAAACACAATGCTGCAGCTCCATGAATACACATGCGCACACAAATGCACCCACGCACGCTGTTGTTGTCTCCAGATTCATTGTTTTGTCTCCATGTAAGCATGAACCTGCGGGCAGTCTCCCGATGTTTACACAACCCAGCGGCAGTAAACCCTCCAACCCTATCAGGGCTGCCCGTGCTGGGGCAGTCAGTTGAAACTGACAGCGATTCACCTAAATGTCACTTTGCATTTGGCTCAAAACTTCCGCCCCACTCTCTTCGTCAGCTCATGGTCATTTTTCACTATTTGTCTTTGACCGCAGTGGCTTTTATTAAACCGCATTAGAAGATCTATTGGTCCCTTAATTCAATAAACATGAAACAAAGCTTTCTTGACCATCAGCTCTGAATCCAGAGTGTCATGACTAAAGAAGATGGCCACACTTACACATTCCTGCACATAAAAGGAGGATACTATCTTTATGTATGTACTTCCCTGTAAAAAGATCTGTTCTTTGAAGTAAATAAAAAGAAAATCAATGCATAGACCATTTGGCAAATGCAAAAGGGTGTGAAATGAGAACAAGTACAATGTGCATTAGTGTCAAAATTGCAGCTGAAATGAACACTAGTGGCAGTTACACAGCAGCAACTTTCATTCCTTTTCAAAAAAAAAAAAAAAAAGATTTAGCAGATTATCTATTAATAAAGACTTATTTTTACACACTTAATTGCACATTTGATCCTACACATTAGGTGTACTTAAGTCAAAAAAAAAAAAAAAAGGATCAACAGTTCAACAGAAATTAATTATAGCCGTAGCTGCTTACAGGTATTTTTTAAAATATAAATACAATGCAAAAACATGTATTTACACAACAAGTGCACTGTATCAAATTATTAATTTAAATGTTTTACATTATTAAAGACACTTACTCTGGTACAACCTCAAAACACTTTTAAAGGGGGACTTAGTGGTATTTCAAATACACTGTTTGGAGGTTAGTCGGGCCGATACCAACAACAAATGTCTAACCAATCAGCATTAGGGGGCGTATGATGGTCGAGGAGAGAGAACGAGCAAACACACCTCCAAGACGACCACTGCCTTGCTAAAGAAGTTGAGGGTACCTAAACCCTATTGAGCATCTGTGGGGCATCCTCAAATGGATGGTGGAGGAGCGCAAGGTCTCTAACATCCACCAGCTCTGTGATGTTGTCATGGAGGAGTGGAAGAGGACTCCAGTGGAAACCTGTGAAGCTCTGGTGAACTCCATGCCCAAGAGGGTTAAGGCAGTGCTGGAAAATTATGGTGGCCACACAAAATATTGACACTTTGGGCCCAATTTGAACATTTTCACTTAGGGGTTTGTGACCAGCGGTTTAGACATTAATGGCTATGTGTTGAGTTATTTTGGGGGGACAGCAAATTTACACTGTTACACAAGTCGACCAGAGCGAGAGAGCAAGAGCACGCCCATCAACGCACATTCGGCTTTACGGAAGTTGTCGGCAGCACTGCACAGGTCACAGGACTTCACGAAATCAACAATGTCACCAGAAGTGTGTTTTTGGTTGTGAGGGAAAGATAACCTTGCTTCCCAAAGAACCCAGAGTTAAGTAGAGCTGAGAGTTTTGTGCTCACGCATTACATTGATGCCCTCTCGATATTTGTTATTAACATGAGATTGGCAGAAACTGTGTGTGATACCCCCCCTATGAGACAATAAAATGTCTCATTGCTGTTTTTTCACGACACATTCATAATCATTACTTTTGCCGGTGCTTTGCGTCAAGCTTTATGTGGAATAGGCTATATTACACCTATATATATATTAAACTCTGACCTGCCCTGCAATTGTCGGAGCATCAAAATTCAGTAATACGTGTGATTCACAGCACATGAACAGCAGCTGAGCAAGAACGTTTGTCTCTCTACTCACCCTCCTTTGATGTAATCAAGGAAAGTCGACTCTGATTCCACTGAGAATGACAGCAGTGTCACCTGCATCGAAAACAAATCAAAAGAGCCAAGTGAATCTACAACAAAACACCAACGACAAAAATATGCATATGCCACATGATGTTATTCTGTCATGTCAGAAACTGTCCTAATACACCTTGTTTTAGAGGTGTGAACGAGGCAGTGAATGAATGCGGGCGAAGTGTCGACCCTTGGGGAGACGATGTTCTCAGGCTGATCTCATAATATAGAGCAATAAGGTGACTCTGGCACAGCCATCAATCAAAGTATGTTGCTCATATCTTATTATCTCTGCTGTGCTACAAATTCCTGCTTTCATATTCACTTACATGATCTCTATCCACCCACACTCCCTTTCTCTTACACACAAATATACAGATGTTTACAGTTGTGTGACATTTGGTTTAATATGTGCGTCTTGACTGGGCTATTTTTCCCATTTAAACGTCAACCTCCACTATTTGTTGATTACAATGAGCCATACGCACAAGCGCTTAAACATGATAGACCCGTCAAAGGAAAACCAGGCAGCTACAAAGCAAAGCTCTCTTGTTTTTTGAACTTGTTTTAATTAGCATGAGTGTAAAAGGAATACTCATTAATGCGGAAAGACATTTGAAAGCTACTGTGCATGTCTTTGCTTTTCCCGTCACATAATCGAACACAGGAAACCGCTGCAATTAAAGGCTCTGTCTGTATGTGCATACATGCGTGTGCGAGCGTATGCCCTGATACACATGCGCAGACACGCTCACATCGGTAAAAGCCACCACTCACCGTGCCCGAATTTACATATTTCTTCTTCTTCATCTTCTTCTTTGGATTCACCACCTAAGAGCCATTGGAAAAGAAATCAGAAATCAAAATGAGCTCAGACAGATGAGATTTAAAGACCCCCTGTGGTGAAAATCAAGTTGTTTATATGTCTATGTAGTGTTTTTAATATGCTTTAAGATAAACCATGTGCAAATTCATAAGTCAGCACCATTGCTGAGTATTTTATGTTTTAAAACTGCAGTAAACCAAAGTCAGTTTAAACCCGCGGTTTGAAATCGGTGGTATTTGTGACGTCACAGACTACCTTGTAACCAATCACAACAACGTGCCGGCAGGCTTTAGCATATCATTAACTATGACTGCTCTGAAGCAGGAAAGTCTCGAGAGAAGCCAGGTTATCCCGGTATATATTCTGTTGATATGAAAAATGTGTATTTTAGATTTGTTGTATTGTAGATTTAGCAATATAGCGAGTCTATTACGATGTTATGATGAACTATATGCCTTTCTCCACTGAAGTTCTGAGTTGTTCAAAGCGTTTGTAAGGATACTGATTGTTAGAAGGCAGCTGTCTGACTCTGTCTGAGATGAAGAACGGGAACTGTGTGTAACATTAGCAACACATTATTAGCTTTTGATAACGTAGTCAAGCAAAAGGCTAATCATATTAATTCATATTAATTAATGACAGAACCGTCGCAAGGGCTGTGCCAAGTGTGCGAGCGCATAGGGGCTCGTGCCAAAGTAAAGTGACAGCTGACTTGAAGTAAAGCCAATAAAGTTCATGTTTTTGTCCTTCGAAATATTTTAATACTATAAACCATAGCTAAAACAATATTGCTCTGAGCGTGACTGTGATTCTTGTGCATATGTCAGTCAGTGTGGAATCGCACGTCAAGTTCTGAGAGAGCTATTTAGTCCATTATAAATTCTGATTTTGTCCACCTCTGGTATGGATCAAACCATAGATATTAGCCTACCTGATAAGCTCAAGTAAATGCGCTGGAAATCTGCGCTCATTCAAGGATGTACATTTATTTCATGTGCAGAGAAGGCACGGGTGCCTGCAGGATTTCATCTGAATGTTTTTTTAAATCTGAAAACATCCATTTAGCACATGTTCACAGAGGAAAACAGCTGCTTGTTCTCTCGATACTGTCTGCTTTACTGAAAAATCGCTTCACGTGATTTAGTGAGAGAGCAGTCCAACGAATGCAAGTGGATTCAGACCGTTTTGCAAAAGCGTTTTACCAATTCATAATTTAAAACACAATTTAAGCTTTAGAAAATATGAGCAGTTCAGTTGCACAGCTGTTAAACTGAATATACGAAGCGAAGCAAGCTTTTTTCTTAAATATCCACAACACAAACAACAAATTGCTCATCACTACAGCAACAGTAGACTCTCCGAGCTGGCGTGAGTGAGTAGAGGCGGGGCTAATTTACATATTCATTGATCCGTGTATATTAAATGAGGCAAGGGTGTAGAGTGACATTCAAGCTATTTTAAGGCATGAAGACATTTTTTTCACTTGAATTTTTTTTAAAAAAATATGTCATTTGGTGATCAAAGATGAGTTTTAAGGGATAAAATAATTGACTACAGGGGGACCTTAAAAGATGTGGAAAATGCATAAAATAAACGTTTTGCACTGAATTCACATTGAATTCTCCAGTTGTCAGCCCTAAAATGTATCACAGTTATAAAAAGAAAGGAGTACCAAGGAGTTGCTATATGGTTGCTGAGGTTTTTTAGCATGTTGCTATATGCGGTTGCTTGGGCTTCCAGGGATGTTGACACTAGGACACTAGGATTTTAAAAACTTAGTTGACTAGTTGTGGCGTAAATGGCACTAAGTTACAATTTACGAATAGTTTACCCAAACATTCTGTTATCATTTACTCTCATGTTGTTCCAAAAGAAGATACACTATATTGCCAAAAGCATTGGGACAAATCAATGAATTCAGGTGTGCTAATCACTTCCATGGCCACATGTGTAAAACTCAGCCACGAAGTGGTAGGCCACGTAAAATCACAGAGCGGGGTCAGCACATGCTGAGGCGCACAGTGCGCAGAAGTCGCCAACTTTCTGCAGGGTCAATAGCTACAGACCTCCAAACTTTGTGTGGCCTTCAGATTAGCTCAAGAACAGTGCGTAGAGAGCTTCATGGAATGGGTTTCCATGGCCAAGCAGCTGCATCCAAGCCTTACATCACCAAGTGCAATGCAAAGTGTCAGATGCAGTGGTGTAAAGCACGCCGCCACTGGACTCTAGAGCAGTGGAGACGTGTTCTCTGGAGTGACGAATCACACTTCTCTGTCTTCAGAGACTGGGCCGCAGGGCAGTATTCCAACATGATAATGACCCCAAACACACCTCCAAGATGACCACTGCCTTGCTAAAGAAGTTGAGGGTACCTAAACCCTATTGAACATCTGTGGGGCATCCTCAAATGGATGGTGGAGGAGTGCAAGGTCTCTAACATCCACCAGCTCCGTGATGTCATCATGGAAGAGTGGAAGAGGACTCCAGTGGCAACCTGTGAAGCTCTGGTGAACTCCATGCCCAAGAGGGTTAAGGCAGTGCTGGAAAATTATGGTGGCCACACAAAATATTGACACTTTGGGCCCAATTTGAACATTTCCATGGCGTTTCCATGGGCAAGCAGCTGCATCCAAGCCTTACATCACCAAGTGCAATGCAAAGCGTCAGATGCAGTGGTGTAAAGCACGCGTTCTCTGGAGTGACGAATCACGCTTCTCTGTCTGCCAATCCGATGGTCGAGTCTGGGTTTGGCGGTTGCCAGGAGAACGGTACTTGCCTGAATGCATTGTGCCAAGTGTAAAGTTTGGTGGAGGGGGGATTATGGTGTGGGGTTGTTTTTCAGGGGTTGGGCTTGGCCCCTTAGTTCCAGTGAAAGGAACTCTTAATGCTTCAGCATACCAAGACATTTTGGACAATTTCATGCTTCCAACTTTGTGGGAACAGTTTGGGGATGGCCCCTTCCTGTTCCAACACGACTGCGCACCAGTGCACAAAGCAAGGTCCTGTTATAGCTGCAAAGGGTGGGCCAACTCTATATTAAACCCTACAGATTAAGAATGGGATGTCATTAAAGTTCATGTGCACATAAAGGCAGTGTTGTTTTGGACCCCATGACAAAACAATGAAAAATATCTTATTTTGTGTTTCACAGAATAAAGAATGTCATACAGGTTTAGAATGATGTGAGGGTGAATAAATGATGACAGAATTTTCTTTTTTTTCCTTCACTTCAAGAAGAAATGGAGCAACATTAAGAGTAATATATAATATATAATACAGATTGAGAGTTATACAGTATTATGTCCATAGCACAGACGATTCAGGAAGAGTTTTGCAGTGTTGCCCTGTCTATCAGCAACAGTAGTAGTGTTGCTTTACTTCTTACCTTTATTTAACAGTTTCATATTCCTTAATGTATATTGCATCCCACATATATTCTAATTGTTAAGAAACATGAAGGAATGCTGGATAGGCTATCCATTTTATTGAGCTGGGAGCTGGGAAGATAGATTTGGTCAAGATTATTGTCTCGAGAAGAGAGAATGAAAGAGGCAGAGCAAGGAAGAATGAGACAGATAATGATGCTGAAAAGCACACAAATGAAAGTGGAACCATCCAGGTGACCTCTTAGCTGTAAGGGGTGAAGTAAAGAAGAAGAACCAGCAACCCCTGGTCGTCCCCCATTCATGTCACAACACAAAGTAATCAATAGCTCAAATAGACTCTTTGTGCTGAGATGAATGCAAGGATCTGGAAATGAAAAGAGCTTTTGAACATGTTTGCTGTAGACTCATGACCGATCACCCCTTCAGGTTCACAAAAACCTGAGAGGGGAGATTACAGGGTAGACATGGATAAGATGTAAATCTAAAGACTCTTTCATGTATAAAAAGGTCATGTGCAATAATAAAACATTTTATTACACCTCTCAAAGAGACACTATGAATGTTTGATCAACCCTGATTGCAGAGCTCTCAACAGCATTTTCACAGACCACCTGAATCACTGCTTCATCTGCCATGAGATATTTTATAATGTGTTGGTGCTGTGTTGGCGTCAGCACATTAGAAGGTAGGAGTTCTGGGAATGCTTGCAATATCAGATACCATCCTTTGGGAAGGGAATGGTAAATCACTGTAATAATTCAGAATCCCAGGAACACTGGATGGGGGTGGTTGTCAACAATAGAAAGGAGTACGAAATATCCATAAAAAAAGAATCAAAATTAGAATTAGAAAAACATAGGACTTATGCATTGAATATTTAAACTGTGCCTCTTAGATTGAGGAATCAGTTTTAAACTAAGAATGAAAATATTTGGAGGGGATTTAGAGGAAGATTTATGAAAAATTAAAGCATCCATATTTGACTTGCTTCATCTTTTTGAGTCGTTTTGACCTAGAAACACTTTTTGAGTTTTATGCACTTAATAAAAAAGGAAAGTCTGCTTTCTAATGATATAGTTATCTCTCTGACAACTTTTTTAGATATATGATCTGCTCCTGACATATAAGGAATATTTAACTTGAGTCGTTTTGACCCAGAAAAATATTTCCATTTACATAATTATTATCTTTCTAACAATGTTTTGATATACAGTCTATCGCTGACCAATAATGATTTAAATGGTTGCTTTAATAAAACATGCCCCTATTAGACTTTTCCAGATATTACTTTTCATGTAGTGTGATTGTAAGTTCAAATGCAGAAAAATGGAGATATTGACTCCCAAACGACAGAATCTATTCTGAACTGCCAGAAACAAGTTGTCAGTAATTCCAGTCTTACTTCCTGCATTAACATACGTAGGGCTGTAACAAATTTGTATAATGCTCACCTAGGTGGGCTGCCCACAAACAACGTCTACTTTGACCCTTAAACACTGTAGTTGTACCTCAGACTGGAAGAGTTTTGTTCGTGTGGTCGACATGTCGAGAAGACGCTGTTTTCTGTGCTGCCAAAGCAAATCCACTTTACATGCACTTCCAAAGGATGAGGACTCGTGCTGGAATTGATACAGTAAAACCGACGACATCGTTACTGTTCATATCACTGTGTATGAAGTGCTGAGGAAGATTTGGAGCTGAAGTTCAGATATGGTAATGGCCGTTTGGTTTCTGACACGCACTGTAAGCGGTCGACCAATCACAACAGACTGGGCCATTTGACCAATCAGAGCAGAGTAGGCTCTCGGAAAGGTGGGGTTTAGAGCAGTGTTTCTCAACCGGTGGGTCATGACCCAAAAGTGTTTAGTCAAAGAAACAACAACAAAACTTAATTTTACATGTTTTTTTTATTTTTATTTTTATTTTTTTTATTTTGAAAGATGTGTGTGAAAGCTGTTGACTCTTCTGTCAGACACACTTCAATAAAGAGTGCCTGAGAAAAATGCAATGTCCTGATTGAGTATCTCCTGTCAGATGAAATGTCAGGCTGTATGTCAATGTCATTTTTCTAACTTTATTTTCATATCTTGCTACGAAAAAAGTCTCTCACCTCAGAAAAATGAACTGTCCTGTCCTGTCAGACATTATAGGGGTCGTTCACATGCCGCATCTTTTGCACGCTCAAGTTCATTATTTTAAAAGTAAATGCGCGAGAAGCACACTCGCAATAGAGTGACTAATGCGCTAATGCGGAGGCGTGCGTTGTATAAAGAGTGAATTAAATTAAAAGCATGCAACATCGTAGTTATGCTGTTGATTAGTAAGTCATGATATTACCAAAAAGTACCAATAAATTACATAACTGGTACATTGTGTTAACTGGGCATGCAGGTATGATGTTCAATCTATTAATCAGAATCAGTGTCCATATCTTTTATTAACAGTTCATGTTAGTATTGTGTATTTACCATAGTAACTGTAGTTCCCTTTCGAATGGGAACTTGCACTGCATGACATCTGAATCACATCTAAACAGCCTCTCCAGTCGACAACAGTACATGACATCACTTCTGGTGCGACTGTGAGTATAACAGGGTGCCTGTAGTGCACGTCAATAAACTTTTTTTTTATTCAGGAGACACATGTTTGTATGCACATGTAAGACAAAAGCACCACAGGTGGAGCATGTTTGGCATGCATAGGCATATGGCATAGTGGCATAGTGACCTGCATGCTTTGTTATGCGATCACTATGCCTAACTCTCTCTTGAGGGGTGAGAGTTGAGCACCTGCAAACTGCAATTCGGGGCCCGCGGCCACCGTAGCAGCAAGGTGGTATTGATCGCGGGGGCTGTAGAAGGAGCGTGGGAGGAGACTAACGGGAAGTCCTTCCCTTCCGGACTCTTCCTGTTAGCTCTGATATTTTCATGTAATTAAGGTGGAATGTCTAATTCTGAGGAGTTGGATACAGAGTGAGATGAGGTGAATGTTATTAATAAATCTGCTTCTGCTGTCCATACAAAGGTGAAGGTTGTACTATCTCCTGAGGAAGATCTAGTCATCCATGCCACAAAGAACATGGCCAATGAAACTGGATGTTAATAGTTGGTATAGTTGCCACAGGGATGCATCTGTAATAAGGAGGAAAATAAATTAATTTTTCTTGATGCTTTGATTTCAAAGCTGTGAGTCTCAGTCAGCAGCTTCCAGGAGATATGTCCCTGGTGCCTTGTGATCTCGTAAGACAGCTTGAGTGGTTGTAGCTAGCATCCTTTTGCTAGCTCCCATTGTTTAGCAGTCCTCAGGGCTGTATGTAGAGTAGAACCCTCCTCCTATAGTATCATGTCCTAATGTAGGGTCCACTGCTCCCCTTGGAGCTTTCCAGCCAGTAAGTAAGGACATCAGTTTGAGTGGTGGTAGCAAGCTCTCTGCAAGCTCCCCTTGGATTATGAGTCTTCAGGGTTAAGTTGAGGGTAGTACCCTCCCCACTGCTTAAGTAGGGTTTTCTGCTCCCCTTAGAGCTTTTCCAGCATTCAGAGGACAGCATTTTCGAATGGTTGCAGCTAGCTCTTGCCAGCTTTCCTTGGATTTCGAGTCTTCAGGGCTTGAGTGTAGAGTAATTTCCGCCCCACTGCTCGGGTTGTTAAGTAGGTCCTCAGCTCCCTGACAGTAAGCTCAGTCTGTTCTTAGAACCTGATAGGAAGTGGCTTTGCTAGCTCTCCTTGGCATGCAAGTTCTTTGGGTTGAGTATAGAGTAGAACCCTCCCCCCTCTGCTTCGGGTCTTTAAATAGGGTCCTCTGCTCCCCTCAGATTTTTCAGTTAGGTTGAGTTAGAGCAGTATCCTCCCCCTTTTTAGGTTTCAGGGTTTTTAAGTAGGATCCTCTTCTCCCTGCAAGAGCTTTCTGGTGAGGACAGTGAATTCACTTCACTAGCTCCCCTCATTAGCAAATCTTCAGGGTCGGAGATGGAGTAGTACCCTCCGCCTCTGGTTTTAAGTAAGGTCCTCCACTCCGCTCTGTCCGGTCTTTAGAGTGCTTAAGTCTTGAGATACTAGACATGTCCCATTCTTTAGACAACAGTTTTGAGTGGTTGTAGCTACCACTCTGCAGCTGCCTTTGTTAGTGTGTCTTTAGTTGGATCTGGGAGTAGAACCCTCCGCTACAGTGAGGGTCTTTAAGCAGGGTCTTCCGCTCCTCTGGGACCATCACCTGACAAGAGGTGAGCACTCCTCCACTGAATTTGGGAGGAGCTGGCTCTCCTTGGGTGTCCTAAAGGTAGAGTTAACTTGTTCCTGGGCAGTATTACCTTTTGACCTGGAGAAGTTTTTCTTTTTCCCGAAAATACTAGTTAATATTATCGCATTGGACTGAAACTTCATGACTTTGTTCACACAGGGTATAACTACTTCTCCATTTTTTATATTTTGTGATAATTTTCGCGATAATGTTCCCGGTCAAAAATTACTGGCTTACAAAAAATTGCTTATAAATCTCTCATTATGCTATATTATCACCAAATATTGGATTCAATCTTTTTGTCAACTTGTTTCATTTAGGACTGGTTTTGTATTTCTTTTTGCATCTGATGAATCGTAGGCCTTGGTTTTTGAGTGAAAAAAGTGTTTTTTGTGGATAATGTTGTCAATTTTGCACAAGCACAAGGATTAAAGCCGGTGTCTAGTATAATAGAAACTGACACTGCCAGACCTTTGAGTGCTTCCCTTTCCTGGTTTAGTGTGTGAAGCTTGGGTTTTGGCCTTTTTGGCCCTTGTCAGGTGCGTCTGAGATGGGGAAGCTTTTTGACTCCGGCAGTTAAGTCCTTTAAGTCATCATGTTTCTGCCCATTGTGGTAGTGCTTCAACACAGCTGATGTGGCAGACACTCCCCTCAGCTTGGTGTAGTGAGTATTTGTTCCCTATAGTGTCTTATTCAGATGCAGTGTGAGTTCCTATTCAAAAGGGAACATCTTGGGTTTCAAATGTAACCATGGTTCCCTGAGAAGGGGAATGAGACGCCATGCTTCAGGTAGGCCTGCCCACGTCTCCTTCAGACAAAGAAGTTGATGACGTGTCCTACAGGTGCCCAGTTATAATCACGGTCACACCAGTAGTGACATCATGTACTGACACATGCTTCAGACGTCGGTCACACTGATGACGTTCACCATAGTGTCTTGTTCAGATACAAGTGTCTCGTGTCCCTTCTCAGGGAACCATGGTTGGATTTGGACCTTGAGACGTTTCCGAAATGCCACTTTATTTTCACTTATTTTATTATTTTCTATATTTTTAATGACTGTGGTGGCTCATACCAACACACTAATGTTTTTGTATTAACAAAAACTAGTTTGGGACTGCTATTTAATAGCTTTACCTTATACTGTTTATGCTTACAATTTATGTATATGTTAAGTACTTGTGTGTGTGTGTGTCAACCATTTTTGTTAAATAAATTTGCTTGATTTTTAAAAGCAAATTTATTATAGTTTTCAGTATAATACATTTTTTTAGGAATTTGGTCAAATTTGGGTTGCGGCTTAATGACCATGGGAAAATGTGGGTCCCAAGGTCAAACCAGTTGAGAACCACTGGTTTAGAGAGACCGAACCCTTTATTGAACCGTTTCAGATACCGTGAGAAAAGAGCTGATGCTACAATGTACACTATATTATGAGAAAATTAAAGTGTTTTTGACCCCTCCAACCCCACAAAAATCATTATTTAACAGAATTATGAGATTGACATCTCACCTCATACACATTGAACTGGCTCTGACCTCGGGCTAACTCTCTGTAGCTGGTGGTGAATTCACCAATGAAATCATGGCTAAAAGGATGAGAAGATTCACAGATTGACTACAGTGAAATATCACTGCACAAAACTCTTTGTTATTCACATTAAAAGCCAGTTATCAGCTTACCTCCCATCACGGTCCCAGTCATAAACTTCCACTTTGATTGTTCTGGAAAACAGAGAAAAGCCAGGTGTTTTTGACAAATCAAAACATTAGGAACTTGCATGCACTCTCTGTGTTGTTTTACCACCTGATTTACTAAATGAATCATGCACATCGAGTAAAGGTGCCAACACAGCCAAAACTTAAGGGCTGACTGCAATTTGAACAGCTTAATTCCTGAACAATATCACTGTGGTGTTCAGCATCTCTACACTAAACACCTGAATTGGCTCTTTAAAATGCTTTAAGTGCAATCGACTTCATTGTGCACCTGTATACTTACCAAGTTATAATGTTCTTCTCTATTATTTGATAAATTACTTTTTGATCATTACCATAAACAATAGAAAATGTAAGAACGTGCAAGAACATTTATTTTTATAAAATTCAGTTTACCACCTGCTTTCCATGGGCAGGAATAATGCATCATTAACTGCATCAGGAAAACAGTGGTGGGCTTCGTATCCACTGTATAATGAGCTTAATTTACATAAAGTAATAATGTACAAATTGTAACACATTTGTGATGTGATCTGCGAAAACCCATCACATTGTGAAATTTTACCTATCACAGTTTTCAATACCATATGGATTCGATGCCTTTCCAATTATGTTTTTACTTCTTTCATATCTTGTCTGTAACAAAAGTTATGGTTATCTGAAGTCGGCTGATCGCTCTGATTTTCAGGAACGGAAGTTTGAGAAAAACAGGTTTAAATAACTGTCATCCCCTTTTTTCGCATAGACATGAAAATGCACTATCCAAACATAAATGGTTGTAATTCAAGAATGCTTTGGAATATAGACCTAAGGTTGGTTTTAAAGAAGACACTTGTCAGATTATTGTAGAAGTGAAATAAATTATTTTAAGTTTATGTAAATGTAAAAATATAATTGTTTATATTTTATAATAATATATTACAAAGCATGTTTTACATTCCAAATTTTAGGTTGAAATATTTCAAAAATTAGCTTTCAGTAAGATTTTGCTTGGGCGCAGTACCAAACTTTTTCACTAGATGACACCCATATCTGACCTTTTAAGGGCACCTCCATTTATTTGAGTAATCTGAACCATATTTTTCCATATTTTCATACATTTTATGAAGTAGACATCCTATTCAGAAGTAGTATGGGCAGTTTGGCAGTATTTGATTTGAATTCAACCTCTAATTAACACATAATTAGAACATGTGTGTTCATGATAGCTCTGTTGTTCTCTTGTGCTCCGCCTTCTCATTATAACGTTGTATTCTGGAAAAAAAAATCTTTGCGTGCCGTAGTTTATACAGGACTGGCGGGAAATTTGCAGTAATACACATTCATTCTACATGTTATTTTAATAATGCCATAGATCTAAATGTAATGCAACACTTTTTACGATTAGTTAACCTTGATAGCCGTAATAGTAAAAACGCGCTAAAAGAGAGAGTAATTTCAAATGGAAAGATGTCAGCCAATCACAGCAGTGGGCGTTTACACTGAAGTCTCACAGCAGACACGCCCCTTAAAACAGAGCGTTCAAATCAGAGGGCTAAAATCAAGGTAGGAAAAATGCCTTTTATTTCTAAATTATGACAATTTCTGATGTAAAAAGTATACTAACATAAGTGCACCCCAGGAAACATTATAAAACAATGCAGTTTATGACTCCTTTAAAGGTAATAAATGGATACCTTTGCTAATTTAGCTGTTATAGCAAAAAAAAGCCCCCAGGGTAAACTTATCCCAATTTTTTTGCAGAACAACTAACATATATCAGACATTAATTTAAGTTAAAAAAAAAAAAAGTTTATTTTTTATTAAATAACAGAATCATAAAATTCTAATATCCAGCATAATATTAGTTCACAAATCACAATTATCTACTGACAGAAAAAAAAAAAAAAAAAAAAAAAAAAAAAAAAAAAAGATAATTTAAAGCTCAAAACTGTTGTGTATTAAGCACACGAACGAGGAGATAGAGCTAAATGAGTCTTTACTTGAAAATCCAATAGGTGAATACAGGAACATACACCAGCATAAACACAAACAATACCCGACCACATAATGAACAGAAACAGGAACTTAAATACACTGATGATTAACTCGAAATGACGAACAGCTGTGATGAATGTGATTAGTGTCCGTGGTTACAAATTGTGGCGGGAAACTAGAACAAAGGAACACGTGACAGATGACTACCAACAAACTGAAAGTCCATGTGACTGTAACATTACGCCCCCTCCCAGAAAGGCGTGTCCTCGTGCCGTAGAGAGAGGAGAAGATGAAGATAAGATGCTGAAGATGATGTAGGAGGCGGCTCAGGAAGCGGACGGTTAACCGGGAGGAGGCGGAGAACAGGAGTCCAGGGTGGTGCAGGAGGTGGTGAAGTCCAGGAAATGGCCTTGAACAGGGGCTGCAGGATGTTGTGCCAGGCACCAGCCAGGGTAGTGCCCCACGGCGGCGTTGATGGAGGGAGGAGCCATGGAAGGGTGTTGATGACGACCGCCATGGGGAAGACCGCAGTCAACGACGGCAAGGATGGAGCCCACCGCATAGTCGACGAGCTGAGGTGGTGGAGAGATGGTGACGATCCAAGCGGCTGCGACGGAGCCGCAATGACGACCTCCTGAGATCGAGGAGGGGATCCGGAGGTCTGAAGACGTGCTGGAGCGACTGAGGGCGGAGACGGAGCCTGAGGTAGGGCGGAGCAAGCCGTAGTGGAAGGGGTGGAGGGCCAGAGAGCAGCGGATGGTCCGTATGTCCGCACCGAAGGTGAAGCGATGTCTGACCCAGGTGGAGCAGACATGCCGAGGGAGTCCAGCGTGGTCGAAAGGCCGATGGTCAACTCTGAGGTCGAGGGTGGAAGGAGTACAGGCGCAGGAGTTAAGGCGATGGATGGAGGCAGCTCGTGACCATCCGAAGCTGAAGGCGGAGCTTCGGGCTCCTTGTGCCCAGGAGGAGGCAGATCCCGGCAGGCCCGAGATGGTACCACGCTACTGAGAGGAGGTGGTATCGAGGGACTGGAGGGAGATGAAGATGATTGGGTGGCACTGATGGCTGTGGACTGGGAAACAGGCTGAAGTTTCATGCAAACATCCAAAAGCAGTGGTGAGTCACAGGAAGGTTGGTGATATGGTGGGAGAGGTACGCTGGACGGGACCAGCTGGAATGGAGACAATACTGGGGCAAGACAGGTTTCCTCTCCACACCTTAAGTCCAGCAGTGTTTCAGCAAACTCACTCTCAGTAGCAGGGGGTGGGGTGGGCGGGGCTCACTTCCGGACCCTCGAGGTCCACCAACACTCCCTCGGCGATGGAAGATTCAGCCGGCTCACACACCTGGTCAGGTATACACTGCTTGGGCTCCGTGGCGATGTGACCCCCAATCGCTCTTGTGGGCGTGGGCGGCTCAATCGCGGCAGTCCCCGTCGTACTACCTGCGGTGGGCTCAGGTCGTAAATCCTCGCCGTCTGGGTGGTTCTGGCTGGGCACTGGCTGGGGAGTGGGGCTGGCGGCAACCTCAACGGTGAATGGTGATCCGCAGGATGCCAGCACCCACTCCACATAACGAAGCTCCCTCGAGGACCCTCCCCAGACAGCTGTGCACGTGTGGTGGTGTTGAGTCCGAAGTACAGGAACGTGCACAGGCAGTAGTCCGGGAAGGTGGTCTGATGTGTGAGATCCAAAAATAGTTCTAAATGTCTCTCGAGGGAGCTTTCTCCCTGCTCAAGGCACATGAGTTTGACAGCTGGGTACATGGTGCAAGCAGGAGTGAGAAACGGAACAAAGAAAAACTGAACATGAAAACCAAAAAGAAAATACTAAGTACAAACACGTCTCTTAATGTTTTTGGTCGGGTATTCTGTTACATTACCACCGGTGTATTAAGCACACGAACGAGGAGATAGAGCTAAATGAGTCTTTACTTGAAAATCCAATAGGAGAATACAGGAACATACACCAGCATAAACACAAACAATACCCAACCACATAATGAACAGAAACAGGAACTTAAATACACTGATGATTGAACTCAAATGACGAACAGCTGTGATAAATGTGATTAGTGTCATGGTTACAAATTGTGGCGGGAAACTAGAACAAAGGAACATGTGACAGATGACAACCAACAAACTGAAAGTCCATGTGACTGTAACACACAAATATTGATGTAACTAAATGTCATCTTAACACATTAATTGAATTTCTATCAAAAGAAAATTACAGGTGATATGTCTTTTTCACAAGAATTGGAAATCACGTGACGTGGTGTAGTTAGTTCCGCTATGGGTCTACGGCTATTAGATTGATATGCTCTTTTCTCAAATATCACTTCTTACCTTTTCTGTTTTGTCTGTTTTCGAAGTTGCTGTTGTATAATCTACAAAAAAAATTATTTTTTACTTGTTTGTAGCTTATACGGCCACTCAGACAGTTGCTTGAATTTACCCGCATTTATATTACCAGCTGTCATACAGTTTAGGCTACGCAGCTACTCATTCAGCAATTCCCCCGATTGTATCACGTACGACGAACATTATTTATATAATTTATTCATTAAAAAAATTAACTCCTAATATATACTTCAATGGGGGATATAAAGTCATGAGATACATAATATTGTCATGAGTTTAATACGTTTTAAAAATAAATAGCATGTATTAATCTCATATGGCATTACATCCCACATTCAAGCATATGTTATAACTGATCCTGATCGATTAAAAGGATTAAACTAAGACATAATAAATTTCCAACACCACACTGTACACAACTATCAGTCTTTGCATTAATGTTGCAACAGCACAATAATACTGTGCATAATACACACTTTAAGATGAGGACGACAGGAAAATATGAGTGAGAGATGACTTAAGTGTTTATATATATATATCCAGAAATATCTAGGGTGCGAGCGGTCCTGTTTCATGAATCAGAGGATCAGGCTTGCGTGATAAGGGAGGTGCCAGCTGATAATTTCCCCAGCACGTCGCAAAAAACACTATACATCCCAATGTGCTTACTATCCACCCTAAATATTAGTAATGTCACATAGACTACTATTTAGGATGGATAGTATGTACGTCGAGACGCAGACATTGTCTTTACAGCACATGGATTGCGATAATGCACATCCGCGCCAAACAGACACCGAGAATATAACCAGTGTAACCGCCATCACTTCGAGTTATTTATTAAATGTAGCTCTTAATCTTACCAATAATTCACCAAGACCGTTCAAACATTTTCATGACATTTAATTCGTAAAACGACTTTGATTCCCGAGCTGGTTCTGATCGAGGCTATCTATCGCTGTAACCGGAAAAACTTTTACCCAGCGTGGATCATTCCGGAAGCCAAAAATATAATAGGAAATTGAAATAGGCCTATTAAAAGTTAGAGAGTGTTCATCTTACCCTAAATTAGCACATAATAGTGACAAAATCAGCCTTTTCCAGGAAAATAATGAACATTATGTTGTGTTGATTCAGGGGGATTCCATAGCTAAATAATTCAGAAACTTGTGCAAGACTTGCATCTTGATGCTAAGGCCTAAATTGAGTCATCAGTCACAATTAAACAAAAGCAGCACAGGTCGGCGAATGCATCCTGTGGCAGGTGTTCGCTCAACGGCTTACTTCAACACAATTTTCTGAAAAAAATAAAAATAAAAAAATAAAGCTAGCTACTGCCCATATTAATGAATATGAAACAGAGTCTCCTAAAGCTAGCTCATTAGCACGTCTGAGAGGCATTTCAGAAAACTCTATAGACCGGCAAAAAAATCTGTTCCTGTTTACTTCCTATCTGCAAACAGTCCAGAACTCCCACGCAAATCATTACAGCCGTTTATGGAGAATGTGGATAATTCTTATGAGTACATTGACAAAGTCAATGCCCAGAGGGCTCAGTATTTCTGGAATAAAAGCGCAAATGAATGTTCTAAGGGTGGCTGGCTCAGTTCTGCTGAGCAGTCTTGATGGGTTTTTTTTTTTTTTTTTTGGTTGGTTGGGTAAGCAAATGAGTGGGCTAATATGTCCCTAAATATCAGTAAATTCCTTGAGCAGTTAATCTCGTTCATGTCATTCCAAAACCTGCATGACTGCATTCTTCTGGGGAAGATAAAAGGAGATATTTTGGGTTTGTTTGGCCAAACATTTAAAGTCAGCAGGGTCTAATGTTGTTTTGGACCCCGCTGACTTTCACTGTATGGACAAAAACATTTAAAACAGTTCAAAACTTACAGAAAAAGGAAAGTCATGCAGCTTTGGATACACATGAGGGTGAGTAAATGATGACAGAATTGTCACTTTTGGGAACTATCAACTAAGGAACCATTGTTTTAAGTGGGTAACTGCTTTACTGACAAAGTGAAACTCTATCTGAAAAACTTTTTTCACCTCAACAATGTCGTTTGACTTGTAGGCAAAAGTTTTGCCCACCTTACTAGCAAGGCAAAGCTAACACAAAATATCAGAAAATCTCCTGTAGTCGAGGAAGTAAAGCATCTAAAAAGCGCTCCCTCCGCGGAATTGTGGGCGGTAGCGTCTTTTGACATTCGTTATCTTCAAAGTAGTGAGTCAGCACCTCTCTGAGCATCTGTCACCTGGGCGTCATGTTCCCTGACAGTAAGAGAGTGCAGCCGCCAAGACGGCTCCCTAGGCAGCTGTCTATCAAGCCTCACAACAGAGGAGAAGAAAATAGATTGCGCTCTGAGCCCAAACAGAGAGGATGGGAAGCGGGGAAGGAGCGGCGCAGAAGATATTTAAGACTGAAGGTACAATCCAGAGCTGTTTTTAATTCCCATGCACTGACCTCAAACCAAAATGTCGATCAGAGTTTCACGACGCTTCAGGCATTGCATGAAAAACGTGCTGTGTGGGACTGGAAAGCCACACCGAATGTCAACACCAGCGTGTACTGTAAAACTGTGGCAGTCTCTTCGTAAAACATTTATATATTTTGAGTTGCATTTTCAAACTCTGTTTGACAGTTGTCGTTTGAAAGAGGAACATCAGTGAAAATTTTATTCCTGCAGAAATTCCGAAAAACTTTAGCCTAAGGTTTTCATAGATAAAACAAGGCATATATCCTCTCCAAGGTTTATTCTTAGTCCAAAGTAGAACATCTGTGATTCATTTAATTACCGTCTCAAATGAACTGAGATCAGGATAAAACCATGGAGACGTGTGGGGGATGTTTCATATCTAATCTTTTGAAGCTTGGAATAAAATGGATGCACACTGACATCTATTTTAATGGAACTATAATTTGTTACCATCTATATAAATGCATGGGTGATACACTGACACTGTCCGCTTTGGGAAGTTCGTTCACACAGATCAGCACAGTCCCCCAGGCCAAAGGAGACAACCGCCTGTGGTGGCATTGCAACATCATGTAATTTATGTTCCATATATATTCACTGTCCTGGTTTATTTCCCTGCTGTTAGTGCTCTTTCATGATGTGTATGGCCTGTCAAAGATATGGCCGTGCCTGATAGGTGGAGTGCCAGGGCTCTGCAGTATGAAAAGCCAGAGCAGACAGCCGGATACCAAAAGAGATGTGCTGAAAGCATTTTTATATTCGAAATGAAACAGGCTGCAGGATTTATAGCACAGAGGTAAAAGGGTTAGTTCACCCAAAACCGAAAATTCTGTCATCATTTACTTATTCTCAGTGCAAGTCAATGGAGTCCATAACAACAATGGACCACATTGATTTTCATTGTATGGACAAAAAAAAAACAAACAAAAAAACAGTTCAAAATATTATCTTTTGTGTGAATTAATAGAGTGCTGCAGAGGTGATGTATTTTTAGTTCGCATTACCCTGGTTATTTTTTTCAGTGGATTATTGCAGAAAATAAGGTCTGTGACCAACAAAAAAATTATGATTCTTACACAACTTTTATACATTTTAAAGCCTAAATACAATCCGCAGAAGTACAAATCTAAACAAAGGCTATAAACAAACCACCACAGTCACATGACTTCAGCGTCACCATCACTAAGCTTCTGACAACTCTTTCAATCCTTATTTTAAAACCATTTTCCCTAAAAGTTAGTTTGCATGAGCACGATTATACACAAAGAGGCTATAAAAGTGAATAGATGAGTTTATCTGTTCGGCTGATGACGGTTAACATCCCCGAAAAGTCCCATTTAGACACTTGTATGACTTTTAAAGTTGTGTTTAAAGTGTTTAAAGTTGAGTTGGCGTCGACTAGTCGATGATGACGCCTTTAATGAACAAATAAGGGGCTGTTCACATAGAATGCGTTTTTCCATTCCAATGCACTGCTTTTCCATTGTTTTCCATTGTATTTACATGTTCCATGTAAATACGCGCTAGACGGATGTGTATACGAAGTGTATATATCACACATAACACAGAGTTCTAAAAATGCAGCACTCAAATTTTTGAAAAAGCGTGTTGAGACATTTTTTCCCCTAGTCCACTGCCCGTGTTTCACGTTTTTGAATGCAAAATGCGTTCTGTGTGAACGACCTTGAGCTGAGACTGGAACGTGGGTTGCCTTGTGCACAGCTATGGCATATGACACAGCGCTGCCCACAAGCTGATTGCTCCTACATACGTTTATTTTTTCAGTTCTTTTGTCTTTGGGTTGTTATATTTCTCAAAAATCAGATACAGATAAAGTAGCACAGTAAAGATTACATTTATATGAATGCATTAGTGAGAGAGCGGTTGCGTGTGAATTAATTCTAACTGGCAGCTCTCTCTACTAATAGTGAAACTGTGTGATTTTAGTTACTAAGAAACATATGGTAGAACTTTGCAGTTTCTAAGCTATTTTATTAATAAATCACAGAACAGTGTTGACAATAATGATTCTGTATGCACGCGATCTATCTGAACGTGATCTGCACACTACTGTCTGCGTGTGTGTGCGTGTTATGTAGCTGCGCAGTTTAGAACGCAGACTAACTTGTACAATAAGCTGTTTAAAACATGCATTCATCCGATCAATATTGAGCATACAGACGGTAAAATCAAAAAATCTTGTGGAGCGCTCTTGGAGAATGCTGGATACAGAGCGTAAAGTTGGACTTCGAAGATGTCTTATCCTGTTGCGCCCTCTATAGGCCATGACCAGCGACTAGTTGACATCATGCTTAAAGCGTCATGGCAGAGCATTAAAGTCAACTAGTCGATTAGTCGGTGCAACCCCTACCTTTTACAAGACAAGTAAAAGCTTTTAAAAAATTACAAGCGAGTATTAATGATGTATTTTGTCACAGTCACCAGTGATTGCCACCAGAGGGCACTCCACCCCGAACTATTGTTATTATTGCACGGACTACATTTCTAATATGGCAATAATATGGCAATATTAATATGGCAATTAGCTTATCATTGTAGCTTATCATTTCTTTTTTTTTTTTTTTTTTTTTGCACCCCTAGTGGCAGAAAATGGAAATGCAAAAATAATGACTGTTACAAATGCTTCTATTGGTTGAACCAACAGGTAGTCTCTTGCCACTGACCAATGTTGAAGATATTTGTCCCTCTTTTTTTGAAATGCCTCACTTCCTGATTTGGCGTGGCATTCGGCACATTTCAGTGCCGTATTGCAGCGTGGTGCCTGTCATGAAAGATTAACCCTGGAGAGCAGCTAGAGCACACAGGCAAGAACGCAATTTTGTGACACACGGTTTTGGTTCCCCAAGTTGATTGGTCATGACAGGGTGGTGACCCTCGCTTTGGGATGCCAACTGTTATGTATAATACGGAATCATCTTGTATTTAAGACAAAGTATCGTTCTGTATTAACCCTTTAAGCCCTGAAGGCATTTTTAGAGTTGTTTTTTTCATACACAAAAGTAAAGACCCATAACTCCAAAACTCTAGCAAGGAGACTCAAAAGGTAGGTATCGTTTAATAGAAAACTTTTTACATTTTTTGAGAAAAAAAAAAAAAAAAAAGATTACATTGGACATTCTCATGCTGATAAAATCGAAAAAATAATATATTTTTTATTATAATTTCACATATCCTTCTTATTTGACATGCAATACCTCAGGAAGGAAATAAGATAGGATGAAAGTGATTTTTTAAAGAAGTTCCCATACATGTGTGCTGCATACAGTAATCAAAAGTTACAGCATTTGGAAACAAGTTAGCCTTTTTGTTTAGCCCCTGACACCCACTAATGGGCATTTTTAAAATCGTGCCTCCATGAGGAATATCGTCGTGATCGATGTTATTGGATTATGCCGATTTTGGACTCACTTTAATCGGGGACATCCACTGTAAGTAATGATGTGCCATTTTCTACGATCTATGCATGTTTCATGAAGTTAAGAGCGAAAAACATTATGTGAAAGCTACATCTGATTTTAGTTAGCACCTGTGGGATTTTATGTGTCATAACTCCATGAGGAATATCTTGTGATTGACGCATTGGATTATGTTGATTTTTAAACATTTTAATCGTGAAAATCTGCTGTAAATAATGCTGTGCCATTATCCAAAATCCAAGCATGTTTCATGAAGTTACTTACGAGCGAAAACGTGACATAAATGCAGCATCCGTATATTATTTACATATGGGTCTTGCGGGGCTTCACATACAAAAACTTGCTCAGTAAAACAATTATGCTTGTTGTATTCTACTCCAGGAGACCTTTCAAATGACATATGACACATGACTATCTGAGCTGTATGATGCTTTTGCCACAGTGCAGTAGATAGTAAAAAAAAAAGTATATAATAAATTATGATTTTTTTTTTTTTTCTATTTATCAGCAAATAACTCAGTGCTACTTAGGAGTTATTCAAACTGGATACGTTCATTGTAAAGTTCAGACTCTAAGCTTTCAAATGACTCCTATTTTGTGTTGATCAAGGCAGTAGTTTTGAAAAATATTATCACATTTTTCTAGCTAGGTGGCGCTACACTTCGGTTTAGAGGGACTATTCAGCACTTGTTAAGAAGCTGAGTTTCTAAGCTTTAAAATGATACTCATTTTGTATTTAATTCAGGTGAAAAAAAAAAAAAAAAAAAAACAGCAGACACTGAAGTGACACACTGGTAGGCAACCCTACACTAAAAAATTTGGGGCTGTTTTTTGATGTTTGGGTCAAATACTGACAAACCCAACCAATTAAGGTTGCACTTTATTTTACGGTATGTGCACTTGTATGTAATATAAGGTAACTACATGGGTTAAGCTTAGGTTTAGAGGTAGGTTCAGGGTTATTACATAGTTATTACCCAGTTATTGCAATTACTATAATAAGTACATAGTATGTACATGGGAAAAAGGACTGTTAAAATAAAGTAATACCAAAATTAATTAAAAAAATTAAACCAACGGTTGGGTTTGTCCATATCTGACCCAAACAATGGGATGAAACATCCCAACATTTTTGGGGGGTGGGCAGGCAGAACATGCAGTACTGTAAGTATGTTCTTAGGCAAGTTCTCTTTATCTCTCTTTTTGAATTAATTTATAAAGCTTATAGCAGTCTCAGGAGTGTATAGGGAGGCAAGGGTCAAGTTCACTACTGATATTCAGTAGTTCCTCTGAGATTTATGTAGTAACCATGGAGACGATCTGCTGGCATGATCACAACCTCATATGAGCTTAACATATTTTAGTTACATTATACATCATTATATCAGATGTTCAGCCATGGTTGGTATGCAAACTTCGGTAACACTTTATTTTAGGGTCTTTTAACTAGTTGCTTATTAGCATGCATATTACTAGAATATTGGCTATTTATTAGTACTTATTAAGCACATATTAATGCCTTATTCTGCATGACCTTATTCTACATTCTTCATCCTACCCAATACCTAAACTTAACAATTACCTTACTAACTATTAATAAGCAGTAAATTAGGAGTTTATTGAGGAAAAAGTCGTAGTTAATAGTTTATATGTGTTCCCTATACTAAAGTGTTACCCAAACTTCTTTTGAATAAGCATTTTAAAAAGGAAATATTGGCTGGCCTATTCTTTTCATCACACTTGTTGTTGTAAATATAACTAAAATAAATGTTTATGTACTAAAATGACTAAAACTGAAATAAAAATAAATTAAATCTAAACAATATATATGAAAATGACAAAAAGCACATAACAAAATTATCAAAACTTAAACTAAACTTATTAAAATGAAAACTGAATATATAAAAATAAAAGCTAATTCAAAATATTAAAGATGCTATATGTAATTTTTCATATAGCATGTAATTTAAATTACATGCTATATGTAATTTATACTAAAGCATAAAAATACCATAATATGTTTGCAGATATTTAGGAAACATGCTCGTTCACATACTTGTTTATCTGAAAAACAATGCTACAGTCAGTTGTTCTGCTTTGAAATGTGAGTTCTGTGTCGGAATGTCTGTTTCTGTGATCCCGCCCACTTTCCAATTTATCCGATAGTATTTCGACACCTCAGTTTGCCAGTTGGAGAAAAACAATAGCCACGGAAGCCAGCAAACAAACTGGGTCAGAGATCGCAGATTCTACCCGACCTAAAAAGCCTCGGCATCCATCTAAAATCTCTGTGAATGGGAGCATATTAAAACACGGATAAATCATCTTGCCTTCCATTGTCACTCCTTTTGCTGGCAACCTGCATTGAGTCTGAGGAAACCGATTTTAACCTCTTTGGTCTGAATTTTTTCTCTCTTAAGGACAGATTTATATGTAGGAAGAAGCAGTACACAATTATGGTCGGCAGAACCTAAGGCAGGCAAGGGTACTGATTTATATGCTCCCTTGACAGTCTCATAACAGAGATCCAAAGTCTGCCTGGTTGGGCAAGTTACATATTGATACAAATTTGTCAAAGTCTTTTCTAGGGACACATGATTAAAATCTCCAAGAATGAGATTGGGTGCTTCAGGTGAAATGTTCTGAAGTTTTTGCACCACATCAAATAAAGTGCTCGTTGAAGTAACATGATTTGCTTTAGGATGAATGAACATAATTGTTATGAACATTTGCAGGAATTCACAAGGCAGATAGAATGGACGTAGCGATACCGATAACAATTCAATATCGGGCATGCAGAGTCTTTCTCTAACAGTCACAGAGGAACAGTAGCGCTTGTTGACTTAGAGACACACGCTCCCTCCAGGTGATTTACCTGTTACGTCGGCTCTCCGATCCAGGCGAAATGGAGTGCCAAATCCATCAATAAACAGATCGCTGTCCAAGTACTGCTCGGTAAGACTCTGTGAATGCCATGACACAACTATATCTATATTCCCGAAGGTAACGAACATTCCCTTGTAGGTCATCAAGTTTGTTTTGTAATTACTGAACATTTCCCATAACCAAGGAAGGCAAGGGAATACGGGTAAGCTGTTGTGATTGGATTCTGCGTGTTCCATTGTAACAGCTGATCTCTAGTATATTGTATCCTCGGAGATTGGAGTGTGATCCCTTGACAAACGAAGGTTAACTTGACCTGTCTACAAGGCTGCGATAATTAAAAGCTCCATTAATTCAGATCGATGGTGCAATGTCTAAAAGCACTTCAATCATACACAATTAAACATGAAAAAACTCACTAAAAACATAACACACAGGACGCCGAAAATCCCACTGCCGGTCGCCGCACGAGCATGCAGAAGACGACGACGACGAAGACGAAGACGACGACGAAGACGACGACGAAGACGACGACATCACTGTGAAGTATTGCCAATTCACCTGCATACCAGGTGTTTCTATTACTACCATGTTGTCTCATGTGCATGACCCTTTCACTGTTCTCTGGATGTCTTTGGATTTGTTTGCTGTTGAACTGCCTGTTTGGGTTTCTTGATCTCTGCCTGGACATTGACTACATTTTCCTGTTTAATGTTTGGTTTGTTTGCTCTGGACTTGCTGATTTGTTTAATAAACTCCAGCAAATGAATTCTAAAATGCCTCCAGTAGTGGATCTGTTAAAACTATATTAGTTTACAAATAATACTAATGTAACTACAATAAGCAAGATGTATTTTTACTGTTAGCCATAATGGAACGAAATGTAATTCGTTCCAACGAAAAAATAATGACTGTTTCATAAAACTGTTAACATCTGTCTTTATATGGGTGTTTCTTAAACAATAGTCATTTTTGGGCCAGTGAACATCTTAAAAGACTCACTATATTTGGACATTTATTTGCACTATAAATGCACCAGAGGACAATTCTGGACAGAGGAACGTTCATAAACAACATTTCCACTACAATATCATTTTAATTTGTGGAGGACTATTTTTTGGAATAAAGGCTGAGGTTAATTTCATGTCTAGCATTTTATATACTCTAATTTCCCAAACCTAAATAATATTTTCACACTTTTTGGATAATTTTACAAAATTACAGCTCGGATGGAAATGCACAATACAATATTCTGTTCAGAGATGATAGTTACCGTGATTTTTCTTTATTTTCCTCACATCCAACCGATGCTCACTGGAAGAACGTGCCTGTGGCAATATTTCGGCAAAATGATATTATGTTGCTTCTTGAACATTTCGTGCTACTTTCCAAGTGAAAGAACCTGTGAGCTAATTTTCTTTGACAGAGATGAACTTGAATGTGGTAATATTTTATTCTGTTGGTTGTTGTACGTATGGTGACAATGAATTTTCCTGTGTGTGGCGCTTAAGTTGCTCTATTGCATTTGAAAATAATGTACGCTAAACCTAACCGATAGGAAAATTAAATAGGAAATATAAGAAGACGGTGAAGTGGAGCAGCTCGTCTGACAGGACTTTACTGCCTTTATCTGACGAAGCGCAGGTTTGGACACAGAGCAGCTCATTTGACCTGTATGCAAAAAAATGTTTAGGGTCCATAAAAAGACTGTTACAGTGAAATATTCAGTCTTTGCTTATTGCAATAATCTTTAACGCCTTGAACATGCAGTCAAGCCAGTCGCTGTTTGACGTGGCTGGGAACGCATTCAAAGCAAAAGAGTTATTCCTTCTGGTTTCAGAGTTCAATAACATCAAACCGATCAAAAACATCAAATTGCTGTTGATTTTTTTTTTCAGAGACAGCTGGAGCTGTGCACTAAAACATTTGATTTGTTTTAATCTTTTTTGAAATAGTCTGCATGAGCTAAACTGAGGCCTAGAATCGCTTCTGATCATGAAATCGAAACATAATCATGATTTTATGACAGTAGGCTACTTTTATGTATTCAGATACAGAAGTAACATTTCTGCCTTTTATTTTACCTTTCTTTTTGTCAGTGCTGAAAACTACAACAGTCTTCCTTATGCTTATGCTTATGTTCTTGAGCTGCAGAGATTTTAATTTTTGTGACATTTGAAGTATCAACATACAACCCGAATTCCAGAAAAGTTGGGGCGTTTTTTTACATTTGAATAAAATGAAAACTAAAAGACTTTCAAATCACATGAGCCAATATTTTATTCACAATAAAACATAGATAACATAACAAATGTTTAAATGGAGAAATTTTACGATTTATGCACAAAATGAGCTCATTTCAAATTTGATGCCTGCTACAGGTCTCAAAATAGTTGGGACGGGGGCATGTTTACCATGGTGTAGTATCTCCTCTTTTCAAAACAGTTTGAAGACATCTGGGCATCGAGGTTATGAGTTTCTGGAGTTTTGGTGTTGGAATTTGGTCCCATTCTTGCCTGATATAGGTTTCCAGCTGCTGAAGAGTTTGTGGTTGTCTTTGACATTTTTTGTTTTTTTTTGTTTAATGATGCGCCAAATGTTTTCTATAGGTGAAAGATCTGGACTGCAGGTAGGCCAATTCAGCACCTGGACTCTTCTACGACGAAGCCATGCTGTTGTAATAGCTGCAGTATGTGGTTTTGCATTGTCCTACTGAAATACACAAGGCCTTTCCTGAAATAAGATGTCATTTGGAGGGGAGCATATGTTGCTCTAAAAACTTTATATACCTTTAAGCATTTATAGTGCCTTCCAAAACATGCAAGCCGCCCATACCGTATGCACTTATGCACCCCCATACCATCAGAGATGCTGGCCTTTAAACTGAACGGTGATAACACGCTAGAAGGTCTCCCTCCTCTTTAGCCGCGTGAGGACATGGCGTCCGTGATTTCCAACAAGAATTTGGACTCGTCTGACCATAGAACACTTTTCCACTTTGAAACAGTCCATTTTAAATGAGCCTTGGCCCACAGGACACGACGGCGCTTCTGTACCATGTTCACATATGGCTTCCTTTTTGCATGATAGAGCTTTAGTTGGCATCTGCAGATGGCACGGCGGATTAGGTTTCTGGAAGTATTCCTGGGCCCATTTAGTAATGTCATTAACACAATCATGCCGATAAATGATGCAGTGTCGTCTGAGGGCCCGAAGACCACGGGCATCCAATAAAGGTCTTCGGCCTTGTCCCTTACGCACAGAGATTTCTCCAGTTTCTCTGAATCTTTTGATGATTATGCACTGTAGATGATGATATTTGCAAAGCCTTTGCAATTTGATGTTGAGGAACATTGTTTTCCAGAATCTTTTTACACACTTTTTCACAGATTGGAAAGCCTCTGCCCATCTTTACTTCTGAGAGACTCTCTAAGACATCCCTTTTATAGCTAATCATGTTACAGACCTGATATCAAATAACTTAATTAGTTGCTAGATGTTCTCCCAGCTGAATCTTTTCAAAATTCCTTTTTTTTTTTTTTCAGCCATTTGTTACCCCCATGCTAACTTTTTTGAGACCTGTAGCAGGCATCAAATTTAAATTGAGCTCATTTAGTGGATAAAAGTGTAAACATCTGTTATGTTATCTATGTTCTACTGTGAATAAAATATTGGCTCATGTGATTTAAAAATTTCTTTTAGTTTTCATTTTATTCAAATTTAAAAAACGTCCCAACTTTTCTGGAATTCGGGTTGTAGAATTCATGTGCTAAATATATATGGAAAAAGACTGTGTCGACATTTGAGAAATCTTTTCGACAAATGGCATTTCCATCAACTATATCACTAAACATTTTGAAGCACTAAACCTTTTTTTGCAAAAAAATCCTTGGATGGAAACCTGTCTAATGTTAACAAAAGCAAATGTGAGATAACTTGAAACCAAGTGCCATTTTAGCTTGCTCCGACGAGTCGTTACACAGGACTCATACCCAGGCACTCTGAATCGCAAGTGCAACACTGTGCCAGGTGAGCTACCGAGCAAGTTTACTACATCAGAAAAGCCACACATATAAAGCTGATTATGTGAAGCAATAGTATTTTACTGCCACTGTAACCCAGATCCTTGGCGTGACAGGCGGGCGCACTAACAAGGAGGCTAAAGACTGCAGTCTCTAGCGTCAGTCGCTAGTGCGCCTCTTGAGGCAAGGGAAGTCAGGTTTATCTGCACAGCTCTTACTAGCTGGCCTCCGTTACACCACTAGTGTTCATTCCAGGTGGAAACTTCAGTGAATAGGTTTTTGGAGTTTTGCACAAATGTAGGCAGAGGCACGTTTTTCAAATAAGCCTATGTTGCACACATGTCTCATATTTCATCTCAAGCTCTTCACTGACACTACTGTCTCCTTGGTAACCAACTATACTTACCTTTTAACAAAACTTTATAAATGGCAAAATTGTTGGTTGTGATGGAAATGGTGCATTATATATAATTTTCACACAATGAAGACATAAAAATAACTACTTACCTGTCATAGTCGCCATTGCAGAGAGCTCTGACTGGAATGGTGAACGGCTGCCAAACAGGGTTGAGGGTGTTCTTCACCACCTCTGTCTTGTGGCAGATTGTAAACCTTTATGTTGAGAGAATGAACAGAAACATAAAGACATAGAGGCACTGCAAAACTTCTGAGGAAACTCAGACTGACATCTGCCAACTGCTCTGTTTATCTGATTTTCAAAGCTGACAAACCATATGGAACACAGCATCGGGTAAAGTGTTAGTACATCTAGAGACATCACATTCATTATTTAGACTTTGGAAATCACAGATTTCTCTTTACGTTTCATGTAAATAATAAAAATGCTCTCCATAGGTCTTAAATTCCTTTTTTACCTAATTATCAAACTGCAAAAAGTAACATCCTTCTGTTCTATAAACAGAGAATACTTAACATTTGATAATTAGCCTCTTCATCAGCACCCAAGAGCATCATTAAAACACCCTAAACCTGTTTAAGCACTTTCTAACTCATTCGAGCCTCTGCAGAACTTTGCTAGTTGCTCCATTGAGTATTTTTGATCTGAAAGACAAAATGGGCAAACTACACGATCACGGCTCTTCTTAAGATACACTGGTCAGTTAGGCAAAAAGGCTTTGATGGGATCTCTGGGTAACACCAGAATAGAAGGCCTTTTCCTGTTCCTCTGTACGCACACAGAGAGTCATTTCCAGCCCATAAATTTCCCACAGAGCAGTGAAATGTTTCGCCAGTCTCACAGTATGGGGGTGAGGTTGGGCACTGAGAATCATGGGAAATATTCCTTTCACAGTACGTATGGCTAACACAAAGCTGTGGCGTTATAAATCGATGTAGAACACTTACGTGCCGTCTTCATTGCTTCTGAAGAAAACCATGAAGGGATCGGATTTCCCGAAAAAGTCCTTCTTGTCCAATTTGTTGGCACAGAACTGCATGGTTGCACTGTCCTAAAGACAAAAAAGGGGGGAAAAAATCAGTGGCGCATGGCAAAACTGTTTATAGATATTATTTCAAAATAACCTAAACATACATTGGTAATTTATAAATATAGAAACATATTTCCATAAATATACCTTAATTAAATGTATTTATTTTAATAACTTAAGTTTCAGTCACATTTTTCAGATCATTTGTATATATTTTCAAGTAATAAATAAATGCAAAACATATTTTTTTTATTAAAATGAAAATAATATAAAAATGTGTGTGTGGACAGGTATGTATGTTTATATACAGTATACATATACAGTCAAACCTAAATTTATTCAGACACCTTGAACATTTCATTCATTAATAGTTTATTCACTATAGTTTTAAAAAAATGGTAATAAAATATAACAAGATCTCAGAGTTAAACTGTCAGAAAAAAAAATTATGTTAATTATGTCAGATAACACTTAAGCAAAACATGGTCAGCTCAAAGTGTCTGAATAATTTTTGGTTCCAAATTTTTATCAGTTTTACTGGTAGTCCACTGTATGAAAAATTTCTGGGTATAATATGTCACAGTTTACTTTATTTTGCTATTCTCACTTACATAAATGAACTATAGTGTCCTGCACCCACTAGTAAAAATATATCAAAAATATCAAAAATGTCTGAATAATTTTTGGTTTGACTGTATATATATATATATATATATATATATATATATATATATATATATATACACACACACACACACACACACACACACAGTGCTCAGCGTAAATGAGTACACCCCCTTTGAAAAGTAACATTTTAAACAATATCTCAATGAACACAAAAACAATTTCCAAAATGTTGACAAGACTAAGTTTAATATAACATCTGTTTAACTTATAACATGAAAGTAAGGTTAATAATATAACTTTTTTATATTTACACATTTTTCAGTTTTACTCAAATTAGGGTGATGCAAAAATGAGTACACCCCACACAAAAACTACTACATCTAGTACTTTGTATGGCCTCCATGATTTTTAATGACAGCACCAAGTCTTCTAGGCATGGAATGTTGGCGACATTTTGCAACATCTATATTTTTCCATTCTTCAGGAATGACCTCTTTTAGAGACTGGATGCTGGATGGAGAGTGACGCTCAACTTGTCTCTTCAGAATTCCCCATAGGTGTTTGATTGGGTTCAGATCAGGAGCCAATGAATCACTTTCACCCTGTTCTTCTTCAGAAATCCAACAGTGGCCTTAGATGTGTGTTTAGGATCATTGTCATGTTGGAAAAGTGCACGACGACCAAGGGCTGATAATAGCATCTTCTCTTTCAGCATAGAGCAGTACATCTGTGAATTTATGATGCCATCAATGAAATGCAGCTCCCCGACACCAGCAGCACTCATGCAGCCCCACATAAGGACATTGCCACCTCCATGTTTCACTGTAGGCACCATGCATTTTTCTTTGTATTCCTTACCTTTGCAACGCCATACAGTTTTGAAGCCATCCGTTCCATGCCAATTTTCATCAACCCTTCTCATCAGAAGACGCTCCTGTCGAGGTGTTAACGTAGGACGTGGACGACCTGGACGTCTCTCTGAGATGGTTGCAGTTCCATCTTTTTAAAATGTTTGTACCACTTTTGCTACAGTATTCTGACTGATAAGTAAAGCTTTGCTGATCTTCTTGTAGCCTTCTGGTGTAAAGAAATTATTTTCTTTCTCAGGTCTTGTGACATTTCTCTTCCATGTGGTGCCATTGCTGACAGCATGAAATGGGAAGGGGTTTTAACACCCTTTTATAGTCAACTGTCTGCTGGACACCTGTGTAATGAATAAATTTTAGACTACAAATGTCTAATTTAAATTAAGAAATCTTGTTAAATTAGACATTTGTAGTCTAAAATTTAGCTTTGCTCCAGAGACTTTCAGTGGGGTGTGTACTCAATCACCCTAATTTGAGTAAAACTGAAAATTTTAGAAAAATATTATTAACCTTACTTTCATGTTATAAGTTAAACAGATGTTATATTAAACTTAGTCTTGTCAACATTTTGGAAATTGTTTTTGTGTTTATTGAGATATTGTTTAAAATGTTACTTTTCAATGTACTCATTTACACTTTTCAGCGTACTCATTTAAACTGAGCACTGTATATTAGTGCTGTCAAAATTAGCGCATTAACTCATGCGATTAATTTTGTTCAGTTTAACATGTTAAAAATATTTAACGCAATTAACGCAGCATCCATTTTTTTTTTCTGTCATAATTTGGCTAGCGTTTCAGTATATAATCACGCTCTTATTCATGCAAATGCTTTTAAACCATTCAAGCGCCACAAGACAAATGAGAACACGCTGTTCTGTCGGTGTGACACGACACACAGAAAGATGCGCGCCAGTATCGAGCGTACAGACAGCGCGGCAGAATTGAGTTCTCTTTCACGCTTGAACAAACAATAACAGAGAATTATGCCAAAATGTATTAAATTAGTTAAATAACGTCTTAAATTAATGTTCGGCTCTTAAAGTGACAGGAGCCTAATAAACCAGTTGCTGTGATGTCTGTCATTAATGTTAATCAAAGAACACGGGTAACAGAGAAATCTGTAGCTTTAATAATATAATCTTATAAATTAAAAATACATGAATTAAATATAGATTAATTAATTTTATGACTAATCTATATTTCATTTATCATTTATGCAGTTAAAAATGTAACGTTTTTATTCAAAGACAGGAAGGCCACAGGTAAATATGACATTTATTATAATTGGTTTATGTGAAGATTGTTTTAAGTTCAGTTCACTTAAATGAAAAGTTGTTAGTTTTTTTAAATAAATGTTGAAATTGATAACTTTCAATTATACTGTAATGTTGAATGGCTATAATTAATGTTTAAAAAATAACAATTTTCATAGATACATCAGTAACTGTACAGTGATACAGGCCTTCATTCATAAAAAGATGACATTACATAAAATATTTAAAATAAACAGTTTTTATGTTGTTTCTACGTTAATTTGGAGAGTAACTCAATAATTATATAATATAAAACATAATATATATACAATTATATAATATAATTTTATAATTTTTTAATATTTTAATGTGTGTGTGTGTGTGTGTGTGTACACAGGTATACATATATTTTACCATTTAAATGATTAAAACATATTTTAGAAAAAAAAAAAAAATCATTTTACTGTAAACCATGCTGCTTACAACACATATTAAACATATGTTTAAATATATTTTGGCCAGAAAAAAAATGCTGTGAGCTGTGCTGACATGACAGCAACAACACAAAACCTGCACTGAATCGTGCATTCTAATGATTACAATGCAGAGAGAACAGATCCAAAACACTTTCATCTAATTCATCTGGGAGAATGGGAGGCTCATTACAGAAGGATCAGTGATCTTGTAGATGCGAACACTCAGAAATGAAGGAAGCTTTGGGATTTCAGCTCTATTCAGTAACGAAGAGTGCTGGTCTGTGATCTGCTTCACTTATCATTATGAATATGACCATGCCTGCCATGTAGAAACAACTCTGGATGAGCAGTTTCATGCTGCGATAATTTTGGATGCGCATCAACTCATGCTTGTAATTTTTGGATTGCCTCTCGCGATCAAACGTATAGCACATTCAGCACGGAAGATGTGTCTAATTCAACTAGAATGAGGCTGTTTGAAATATATTGTTTTACCCTGTTATTAAATTAGACTGCAAGTTCTGAAGATTTGAAAGTTTTATAGACATTACATAAAGACAGTTAGTTGTACAAACACTGACTGAATATCTAAAGGCTGTTGTTTGCAGGAGAGTTTTCTCTGAGGAGGCAAAAGAGGCAATGCTTCCTCGACAAATTTGGATGAGAAAATAATCAACCGTTCAAAAATAAAACAAGAAAACTGCATAATTGGTAAACTAATTGTGTTTTCTATTTTTCTAAAGAGGCAGTGTCTTTTTTAATAATGCCTGCCTGTCATCCTTGTGGAAAAATGTGATGTGTGAAAAATGAATGGATCAAATTAGTGTAAATAGTTAAATTAAAAACTATTTACTCTCCGTGTCTACACTAGAAGCGAGTGGCACGATGCAACAAAAGCAAATAGAATCCATTATGATCAGTGATGCTGTCTACGCTGAATTTGGCACCACGCAACAATACAAATTCTTGACAATAATCTGATGCCCTGTTCTATTTCTGATGTACAAACCCGATTCCAAAAAAGTTGGGACGCTGTACAAATTGTGAATAAAAAAGGAATGCAATGATGTGGAAGTTTTAAATTTCAATATTTTATTCAGAATACAACATAGATGACATATCAAATGTTTAAACTGAGAAAATGTATCATTTTAATGGAAAAATAAGTTGATTTTAAATTTCATGGCATCAACACATCTCAAAAAAGTTGGGACAAGGCCATGTTTACCACTGTGTGGCATCCCCTCTTCTTTTTATAACAGTCTGCAAACGTCTGGGACTGAGGAGACAAGTTGCTCAAGTTTAGGAATAGGAATGTTGTCCCATTCTTGTCTAATACAGGCTTCTAGTTGCTCAACTGTCTTAGGTCTTCTTTGTCGCATCTTCCTCTTTGTGATGTGCCAAATGTTTTCTATGGATGAAAGATCTGGACTGCAGGCTGGCCATTTCAGCCATTCATTTGATGTTGTAATTGATGCAGTATGTGGTCTGGCATTGTCATGTTGGAAAATGCAAGGTCTTCCCTGAAAGAGATGACGTCTGGATGGGAGCATATGTTGTTCTAGAACTTGGATATACCTTTCAGCATTGATGGTGCCTTTCCAGATGTGTAAGCTGCCCATGCCACACGCACTCATGCAACCCCATACCATCAGAGATGGTAGGCTTCTGAACTGAGCGCTGATAACAACTTGGGTTGTCCTTGTCCTCTTTAGTCCGGATGCCATGGTGTCCCAGTTTTCCAAAAAGAACTTCAAATTTTGATTCGTCTGATTACAGAACAGTTTTCCACTTTGCTACAGTCCATTTTAAATGAGTCTTGGCCCAGAGAAATCGCCTGTGCTTCTGGAACATGTTTAGATATGGCTTCTTTTTGACCTATAGAGTTTTAGCCAGCAACGGCGAATGGCATGGTGGATTGTGTTCACTGACAATGTTTTCTGGAAGTATTCCTGAGTCCATGTTGTGATTTCCATTACAGTAGCATTCCTGTATGTGATGCAGTGCCGTCTAAGGGCCCAAAGATCACGGGCATCCAGTATGGTTTTCCAGCCTTGACCCTTACGCACAGAGATTGTTCCAGATTCTCTGAATCTTTGGATGATATTATGCACTGTAGATGATGATAACTTCAAACTATTTGCAATTTTTCTCTGAGAAACTCCTTTCTGATATTGCTCCACTATTTTTCCACAATTTTCCATGTTGCCAATTGACCTAATAAGTTGCAAATTGATCCTCCAGCTGTTCCTTATATGTACATTTAACTTTTCCGGCCTCTTATTGCTACCTGTCCCAACTTTTTTGGAATGTGTAGCTCTCATGAAATCCAAAATGAGCCAATATTTGGCATGACATTTCAAAATGTCTCACTTTCAACATTTGATATGTTATCTATATTCTATTGTGAATAAAATATAAGTTTATGAGATTTGTAAATTATTGCATTCCTTTTTCATTCACAATTTGTACAGTGTCCCAACTTTTTTGGAATCGGGTTTGTACTTCAAGTGCTCAAGCTACTTCTGACATAAAGAACAAATGGATTTGCAATGGTCGCTTTGTCGTGTCCGGTGTAGACACAGTGATACACTACCATTTACAAGTTTGGGGTTGGTAATATGATTGTTACTAAGATGAAAGAAGTCTCTTCTGCTCACCACGGCTGCATTTATTTGATCAAAAATACAGTAAAAAAAAGTAATATTGTGAAATCTAAAATAGTTTGTTTTCTATTTGAATATATTGTATCTTTATATTGTATCAGCATCTTTACTCCAGCCTTTAGTGTCACATGATCCTTCAGAAATCATTCTAATAAACATTTTTTATTATTATCAATGTTGAAAACAATTGTTTTGCTTTTATATTTTTGTGGAAACATTTTTTTCAGGATTCTTTTTCTTCTCTGAGGCTCCACCTTCTTTGACATGGAAATCTTCTCCGGGTCATTTTTTTTTTCTGTTCAGTCCATTGAGGTCAGACGTCCATGAATAAAAATGTAAACATACTGGAGAGCCGCTTTATAGTAGAAAATGAAGGACTGTAAAGTTGCTTGCTTTTAAACAATCTATTGTATAAAAAGGTATATGAAAAAATGTGACGTGCCAACATTTCCATATTGCTATGATCAGATGCTTTCTTAACTACTGTTTTCTCATCACTGTCATTTTTGTGTTACAACTTACCAAAGATCCAGTAATCCATGGATGTTGATATGCAGCCCGGAATTTTTTTTTCTGACATTTATATGTGCCTGATTTCGATGCCGGGGAAATACATAAAGCAAATCTGCCTGTGAACGCTTTATATAAATACAATATAGGTAGGTCTTAATCCGGGTGATCACTTATATCAATGTTATATGCATCATCCAGTCTTAAAACTTGTATAGTTTTTGTCAGTATTTATTTAAAAACACCCAATTATGCAGAATATAAGATGGTAAATATTTAATTGATGAGTATGTATAACAATACAATATATAGGGTATGATTTTACCCAAAATCCAACATATTGACAAAATGATAACTGCAAATCCACGTTTCCTGGAGTGAGGTTATTTCTGTGAATTGCAGCGATCCATATGCTTGACCCATTTAAACCTCAAAAACTGAGACTTTCGAAAACGCTGTAGACCCCTTTTTAGTTTGAAAACACTGGGGTTGTGTTTCAGTATAAACGGACCACTTTTGAAAACGATGGCGTGGCTGCCCACATATCCTTGACCACTGTGTAAACAATAACCTGTAGACTGCACTGCAATCTTTGCTGGCTTTGTTGTCATTTTTAACAGCCAATGTGCAGTTAAACTCTGCATTTTTCAATACTGCAGCTGCCTACATGGTGTGTATGGTGTGTATGAACGGTCATGTGACATGCGTTTTCGGTCCTGTAGTGTAGACGGAGATTGCTTCTGAAACGCTGTGGAAACGCCAGTGTAGACAAGGATATTTTTCATTTTAAAAAGCCGCTTTAAAACGAAAACACACTAGTGTAAAAGGGGCTTTAGTTTGGTTTTGTTCTGTTCCTGTGATTGTTTGTTTTCTATGGTTACCAATTAGTTTATTGATTAGTCCCACCTGTCTCTTGTTAAGTTCCTGGTTACCCCTGAGTGTTTCCAGCCATTGGATGATTCAGTTTTTTTGTTTTTTTTTGTCTTGCATTGTACCTCTGTTATGTACTGTGTGGATTATCTTCACTGTTTTGTGTTTATTAAAAGAAGTACTGCAATAGATCCCTCTCTTCTTCATTTGTTTACCCAACTGTGACAAGTTTCCCATCCATTTAAAAGAACTCAGTAAACCCCTCAGTTTGCCAGCAGTGGTCAGAGTCTCTGTGGTTTTGTTGATTGACGCTGTTCAAATTTTTCGTGAGTTTTAAGAAAACTTCATAGTGTTGATTTAAAGGATTTAAAGGAATAGTTCACCCAAAAATCCCTCCTGTGTATTTGTCACTTCCCATCCTGTGTATTTGACTTTCTTCCTTCAGGTGAACACAATCAGAGTTATATTAAATAATATCCTGGCTCTTCTCAGCTTTGTAAGTAATCAATTACTGTAATTTAATTTCCCTTGTTAAAGTAAAGTAAGGGATTAATCTTAGTTTTTCCTTTAAGATGGTAGTTTGTCATTGTTCCTTGCATATGAACACTGTTATTAAACATTGTGTCGAATAGCTCCAGACACTTCCAGAACTGAGCAAGAGACTTATACCATATTATCTGAGCTTCAGTGCACACTCACAAATGAGCCAAAGAGCAGAAATACTGCTGGACTTCTTCAGTAAGTGGACTCGAGAGAAACAGCGCTCAATAAAGAAACAGCCACAAAAAAACAAACAGTTTTTAAAGCATAACATGGCTTTCAGAACACATTTAAGTTCCATAACCCGGCTTCCAGAGAATAAATGCTTGTTTTGTAATCATTCTTTGGTCATTATATAATCATATTTTATAGAAAGAAAGTTTGAACTTGTTCTTATTCATTTTATTCTGCTGCTCTACATGTACATGAAACATGTAAAGACAACTGTGCCTAGGGTCAAGATTAACGCACCACATGTATCCACTAACCCATATGTCATTCTTTTTACGATTTACAGCACCATTGGTTATTATATGTTAAAACATGAATCATGTGAAGTTTGTATAACTGCTCAGTGTGGACGACGTTTTCATGTTCCAGGGATGTGCTGTCAAAACTTGAAGGGAAAAGATATCACCTACATTTTATCTAACTGTGCTTGCAGGGGTTTATTATTATTTTTGAATTATTATTATTATTATTATTATAATTATACGCATGTGACCATGACAAAGGAAACAAAGGAGAATCAACAGCGTCCCAGTCCTTCCGGAATGTAGGACTCACCCGTGACCCTTACCAAATTTTCTTATGTATATAGAACAAAATACATAAAAAATTGAATATTGACATGTTTTAATGTTGAGCCAACAGGATTATCTGTACTGTTAACCTATTAGTACCTGTAGAAATTACATCAACTAATTTTCCATGTGACAATAAGCACTAGTGTTTCTGTATCTTAAGTTATTTTGAGGCTAGATCCTCTTATTCATTTCTACAGCCTTTGAAAGTGTGGAGAACTTTGACTTCAGTAAACAACTTTGACTCCTGGTCTTATTGGTCTGGAGCATATTGGTCTCTTTATGGGGTCTAACTGTAACTCCACTACAATAAATATATTTATAAGCATTAAATTAACTAAATTATTCTTTTTTTCCCCCTCACACACTAAGTTTGAGACCAATATGATTTTTTAAAAATAAATTAAATTTAATAAAAATACATTTTATTAAATATGCATTAAATTGATTAAAAGTGACAGATAAGATATCCGTAAATATTTATTATAATGTTAAAAATATTTCTATTTCAAATAAAAGCTGTTTTTTTTAACTTTCTATTCAGAGTCCTGAAAAAATGTATAAAAAAAAAATTATATATATATATATATATTTCCACAAAAATATGAAGCAGCACAACTGTTTTCAACATTGATAATATGTTTCTTGAGCAGAAAATCAGCAAACTGTAATAATATTTCACAATATTACTGTTTTACTGTATCAAATAAATGCAGCTTTGATGAGCATAAATTAGGTTCATTCTGTTTTCATAGTCTTTGAATAAAACAATTATGCACCACATGCCGGATTCAGACTATCTTAGCAGTCAGGCAACATGTTTTACAAGTGGATGACAAAAAGCGAGTTCTTAAGAGTACAGCGGGTTTTGCAGACTACATGCTCTTGCACGAGCGATTGCAGGGCCGGACTCATGGCTAATCTAGAAACAGCCCTGTTATCTGCACAGCTCTTGTGTCAAAGTACTAGATCGCTCTTAGTAAACAACTTTTGTTGTTGCAAGCTCTGCGACCTGCAGAATACTGATGACATGCTAATAGACATTTACTGCTGATGAGTGCAGATTCAAGTGCATCATACACGAAGACGCTCTGCTTCGAGAGCAATTAAACGTGCGCTTGCTCTAAAGGCGAATTCCTGGACTGCTATATCAACATATTTGAAAGCCTCTTTCCCCTCTCTAAGCGCTCGTCACTGTCCTCCAAAGTCACTCTCCCTTGTTCCAACAGCCCAACCCTTGTGCTTCCAGCTGTCCAGATAGCGTGGCATTAAAGCCATCACGTCCCCTCTATCACCATCCCATAAAAAGCCCAGTGGCAAATGATGCCTTAGTGCCTTTTCACATGACAACCTTCAGGAATCTGCCAGCTGTAGAGCGACTTAACACTTTAAGAGCAGCTTTAGGGTTCTCACTAGAAATCATCAGTGACATCCGCTGAAATGAGGTGGTATGAATATCTGCCTGAAGCGCAGACACCCTAAATAGGGCACTTTATGAGAGGGAGGTAAAGGTGGAAAGTTCAGAATGCACATAGATTGACATGCAATGTCCACCCACACACCCCTTCATAGCTAAAAATAATGCCTCTCCATGCCCCAAAGCCTCATAAATATGTTCTGCATTCCTGGATATGAGGGCTATAAAGGGGAAAGATGCCGACGTTCTCCCTCTGCCAGCTAAAACATATTCTGATCACATCAGACGGCAGATTCTCATTTACCCCTTTTCCACCAGTACGAACCGGGTGCTACACGAATTCCAGAAATGATGGGACTTTTTTTTTTTCTAATTTGAATAAAATGAAAACTAAAAGACTTTTAAATAACATGAGGCAATATTTTATTCACAATAGAATAGGTCTGTAACATGATTAGCTATAAAAGAGATATCTTAGAGAGGCAGAGTCTCTCAGAAGTAAAGATGGGCAGAGCTGTGAAAGAGTGCGTAAAAAGATTGTGGAATACTTTAAAAACAATGTTCCTCACCGTCAAATTGCAAAGGCTTTGCAAATCTCATCATCTACAGTGCATACCATCATTAAAAGATTCAGAGAAACTGGGGAAATCTCTGTGCGTAAGGGACAAGGCCGAAGACCTTTATTGGATGCCCGTGGTCTTGGGGCCCTCAGACGACACTGCATCACTTATCGGCATGATTGTGTTAATGACATTACTAAATAAGCCCAGGAATACTTCCAGAAACCACTGTCGGTAAACACAATCCGCTGTGCCATCTGCAGATGCCAACTAAAGCTCTATCATACTAAAAGGAAGCCATATGTGAACATGGTACAGGAGCGCCGTCGTGTCCTGTGGGCCAAGGCTCATTTAAAATGGACTGTTTCAAAGTGGAAGAGTGTTCTATGGTCAGACAAGTCCAAATTTGACATCCTTGTTGGAAATCACGGACGCCGTGTCCTCCGGGTTAAAGAGTAGGGATACCTTCTAGCGTGTTATCAGCGTTCCGTTCAAAAGCCAGCATCTCTGATGGTATGGGGGTGCATAAGTGCATACGGTATGGGCAGCTTGCATGTTTTGGAAGGCACTATGAATGCTGAAAGGTATATAAAGTTTTTAGAGCAACATATGCTCCCCTCCAGACAACGTCTATTTCAGGAAAGGCCTTGTGTATTTCAGCAGGACAATGTAAAACCACATACTGCAGCTATTACAACAGCATGGCTTCATCGTAGAAGAGTCCGGGTGCTGAATTGGCCTACCTGCAGTCCAGATCTTTCACCTATAGAGAAAAATACGTCAAAGACGACCACAAACTCTTCAGCAGCTGGAAACCTATATCAGGCAAGAATGGGATCAAATTATAACCTCATAACCTCGATGCCCAGACGTCTTCAAACTGTTTTGAAAAGAATAGGTGATGCTACACCATGGTAAACATACCCCCGTCCCAACTATTTTGAGACCTGTAGCAGGCATCAAATTTGAAATGAGCTCATTTTGTGTATAAAATTTCTCAGTTTAAACATTTATGTTATCTATGTTCTATTGTGAATAAAATATTGGCTTATGTGATTTGAAAGTCTTTTAGTTTTAATTTTATTCAAATTTTTTTTAAAAAGTCCCAACATTTCCGGGTTGGGTTGTAGTTCAGAGCCAGTGCTATTGCCGGTTCGGGGTTGGTTCAACTGACAAGCCTTCTAAGAACCGGTTTGCCTTTCCACAGGCTAGAGAGCCAGCACAGAGCCAGGTTTTACATCTTTCATAGCAACGCTAGTGCTAGTGCAAAATACAAACACACCAAGCTTGTTCGAGATGCATTGGCTTCTTGCAGACCGATTGTATTTTCATTGTTGTAATGTATTCCATGTTTTTGTGGTTTTTGCTTTGGACTTTTAAGTTGTACTTAGTTCTTGTTTTTTGTTTCCTGCTCCCATTACAAGCTTCGCATCTGTGTTCATTTAAACACCTGTGTTTTCAGTATTCTTGGTCAGGTTTTGACCATCGCTGGTATACTATATAATTCAGCACAGTATACTATATAATAGTTTTATTCCTGGTGTTTCGATTTTCAGAGTTTCTTTGTATTATGTTCTTATTTTTCTGGGTTTTTTTCTTTTTCTTTTAATCTCACTTCGAATGCTTTGGCGGCCCTTAGGGACCATGAATCGAAATGTCAACTTTTTTTAGATAATTATTGACTCCAGAGAATCTTGCTGCACTGGTTTGGTTCCGATCAGGCCAAAAATGTAGGATTAGTTTGCAAAAATAGGTTTTCCAAAAAAAAAAAAAAAAAAAATCAAAAATTCCCCCAAATTTCATACTTTTCACTGCTGTAGTGCCCCTGTCAGGCTGATCGGGTTGAGCCTGTATTCATCTACGTTGTAGATGGTGTGAATACTACCAGCCCTCAAAGTCTCTATGTCTGATCACTTTTAGAGGAGAACGCTGATCCTTGGAAATTGTAACAATTACAATTAGGGTGTCAGAGCTACGCGCTTAACCCCCTTTATGTGAGGATGGATCTTAAAAATGTATTAAATTAAAAAAAAAAAAAATGGCAAGTATAGAAAAGCCAACTACAGGAAGAGTTCCTGGACATATTTTTTTGTCACAATCCTAATCCTAAATCCTACACTACCTTAAAAATCAGAGGGAAATTTATTTGATAAGAAAAATTCAAGCCAGAACCCTAAAATCTAATTGTTTGGTCAAGAAACACTAAGCCTAATTTAGTGTGGGGTAGATACATTTGTATTTGTAGAACATGAGCTTTCACTGTACAAACCAAGTGGCTATGGTTTTGATGACCAGATACAAGAACTGGGAAGTGTGCCTGAATAATATATCCAAAAGAAGAGATTTTTCTGGCTCAAAATTAATCTGAGGTACATTCTGCTCTTAAGAAGCAGCAAAATTTAGAGCTGAAACAAGTCAATTTGGTGTGAAAGTGAGGATAGTTTATAAGAAAATGATGTACGTGTGAAATCAGCGATCGAATCTCAGCAGGCAGCTTTCAGGGGTCAGTCTGAAAGAGAGCTGCTAATATTGTCAATCATCTTTGGGCTTTGATGCTTTAATATGCTGAATTCTAGAGGCAGACTAAGACAATGCCAATATGGGAGTTAAAAGAAGATCAATATTATCAATATTGTCTGTGTCCTATTTTCTTTTCTCTGAAAGTCAAACATGGGCCCTTGAACCTGGACACAGTGTTAGGGTGTATTCACATCAGGAAAGTCCGCTAGATCACTTGCTATGGTCCGGACCAAATACAATGTGGATTTTTTTTTTTTTGGTGTGGTTCGCTTTCACACTGCCTTTTTTGCGAGTGAACCAAAATTTGTAAACAAAACCACGCGTGTGCTAAGGTCATCCATTCATTGGACAGAATTTCTCAAGCAGAGAACCGTACCAGAGTTCGTATGGAATCGGACCGAGGCCACCTCTTCAGCTGGGTCTTGGTACGGTCTCTATACAGTTGTTTTGTCTGAGTGCGATTGCTGTATTCACACCTGCCCAAAAAGTCTGCACCAAGGGGGGAAACGAACTTGAGTTTGATTCAATCAAACCAAACAAGACAGGTGTGAACACACCCTTAAATTTTCTACTCCAGACCCTATAAACAGATGCTGCAGATGTTCAGGCTGGTGTTCTGATGCATTGTTTAACTTAAAAGGTTAGTTCACCCAAAAATGAAAATTCAGTCATTAATTACTCATCCTCATGTCGTTCCACACCCGTAAGACCTTCGTTCATCTTCGGAACACAAATTAAGATATTTTTGATAAAATCTGATGGCTCACTGAGGAATGCATTGACAGCAAGACAATTAACACTTTCAATGCCCAGAAAGCTACTAAAGACATATTTAAAACAGTTCATGTGACTACAGTTCAACTTTAATATTATGAAGTGACGAGAATACTTTTTGAGCCAAAAAAATAAAGACTTTATTCAACAATATCTAGTGATGGACGATTTCAAAACACTGCTTCATGAAGCTTCGAAGCTTTACGAATCTATTGTTTCAAATCAGTGGTTTGAAGCGTGTATCAAACTGGCAAAGTCACATTTTTTTGGCACAAAAAGTATTCTCGTTGTATAATAACATTAAGGTTGAACCACTGTGGTCACATGAACTGTTTTAAATACATCTTTAGTAGCTTTCTAGGCATCTGAAAGTGTTAATTGTCTTGCTGGCTATGGAGGCCTCACTGAGCCATTGGATTTTTTAAAAAATATCCTAATTTGTGTTCCGCAGATGAACAAAGGTCTTACGAGTGTGAAACAACATGAGGGTGAGTAATTAATGACAGAATTTTCATTTTTTGGTGAACTAACCCTTTAAATGAAGTGAAACTACTTACTTAAAGCGATAATTCACCCAAAGAATGACATTTCTGTCAGGTTGTGTGGATTATCCATTCACTGTAAAACCCAACGAGTTAAGGTAAAACTCTCTGCCTTAAACCATTTAAATTCAAAAAGTAATATTTATTAGTACTGTGAATTTATTCAATTTGAGACAACATAAAGAGAATAATCCTTAACATCAAATTACCCACTTAAATATTTTGTGTAGCTGAAACTTAACTGAATTGCATAAAACCATTAAAATCAGAATCTTTAAATTAACACAGATCTTTTACGATCTTTTAATTGTTAGTTAGCAATAGCACGAGCACACCTGCATATACTGAAGTAATTAGCGAAGAGACTCGCTGTCTCATTTTATAAATGTATTCCTTATGAGGCATAAATTACTGTAATTTCCTTCTTTGCAATATAATGGGAACTTTTCTGAAATTAGGCAGTCTCAATGACTATATGAAAATATATTTAAAATAATTACCTCCTTAATTTGCTTCAGTGTACAGTAGCTGCTTTTTGTTAGCACTTTGTGGCGTAGCTATAGTAACTACACTTTAGAGCAACTTGACAGTATTTGAAGTACTTCATATTGATTGTAACTTGGCCAACTACAGTTTCAAAGTAGCTTCCCAGCACAGTTAAAATTCATCACACTGGACTGAATTCAAGTTTTTGTGGGTTTGCTCTGTTTAATGATTCTTGTCAGCCTATAGCAGCAATGAGCAAGAATCATTAGTAAGGAATTTAGGATTGATTTTCCCATACACAGATGGCTCATCACAAAAAAACAAGGTTTTCCCACCTCTCACGCTTATTATGCAAAACACAGGCCTGAGGGTGTCGTTAGATGTTTTTTCTAGAGAGCAAGGGCTCAAGGACATGAAGCATACATTATATATAAATATAAATGTATCAGAGGGACTAAACGTAAGTCAGTGAGAAGAGGCTTGGTTGGCTAAATTTTAATCAGTTGGTTAGAGAAAAAAAAAGCTCCACAGGAATTGGCACGCAGTGACAGATCATTAACATGGCTGGTCCATGCGGTAATATGTTGGGCAGAAAATCCAAAGTCTGGGAATATTTCGAGAATGACCACAAAAAGATGATGTGTGACCTCAAAAATTACTTATTTAAAGTATTAGTTCACTTCTGAATGAAAATGTCCTTATCATTTACTCACCCCCATGCCATCCAAGATGTTTATGTCTTTCTTTCTTCAGTCGAAAAGAAATGAAGGTTTTTGAGGAAAACATTCTAGGATTTTTCTCCATATAGTGGACTTCACTGGGGTACAACAGGTTGAAGGTCCAAACTGCAGTTTCAGTGCAGCTTCAAAGGGCTCTACACGATCCCAGGCGAGGAATTAGGGTCTTATCTAGCGAAATGATCTGTCATATTTTTAAAAAAAAATAAAAATGTACAGTTGTGCTCAAAAGTTTACATACCCCTTGCAGAATCTGCAAAATGTTAATTATTTTAACAAAATAAGAGTGATCATGCAAAATGTGTGTTATATTTTATTTAGCACTGTGCTGAATAAGATATTTTGCATAAAAGATGTTTACATATAGTCAAAAAATTTATAAAAATGACCCGTTCAAAAATTTACATTCTTAATACTGTGTGTGGTTACCTGGATGATCTACGACTGTTTTGTGATGGTTGTTCATGAGTCTCTTGTTTGTCCTGAACAGTTAAACTGCCCAATATTCTTCAGAAAAATCTTTCAGGTCCTGCAAATTCTTCAGTTTTCCAGCATCTTTTGTATATTTGAACCCTTTACAACAGTAACTGAATGATTTTGAGATCCATCTTTTCACACTGAGGACGACTGAGGGACTCAAACACAACTGTTAGAAAAGGTTCAAACATTCACTGATGCTCCAGAAGGAAACAGGAGCATTAAGAACTGGGGGGTGAAAACTTTTTGAATTTGAACATCAAGATCAATTTTACATAATTTGTCTTCCGGGAAACTTGAGTATCTTCCAATAGCTTGCAATGGGCAGTACTAAATGAAAAAATTAGATTTTTAAACAAAATAAGACAAATTTGGACATCTTCATCTTGTTCAAAAGTTTTCACCCCCCGGCTCTTAATGCATCGTGTTTCCTTCTGGAGCATCAGTGAATGTTTGAACCTTTTCTAACAGTTGTGTTTGAGTCCCTCAGTCATCCTCAGTGTGAAAAGATGGATCTCAAAATCACACAGTCACTGCTGGAAAGGGTTCAAATATCCAAAAAAATGCTAGAAAACTGAAGAATTTGCAGGACCTGAAAGATTTTTCTGAAGAATGTTGGGCAGTTTAACTGTTCAGGACAAACAAGAGACTCATGAACAACCATCACAAAACATAAAAACAGTCATAGATCATCCAGGTAACCACACACAGTATTAAGAATCAAGGGTATATACATTTTTGAACGGGTCATTTTTATAAATTCAGTGATTTTTTTGACTATATGTCAACATCTTTTATGCAAAATATCTTATTCAGTACAGTGCTAAATAAAAAATAACACACATTTTGCATGATCCCTCTTATTTTGTTAAAATAATTAACATTTTGCAGATTCTGCAAGGGGTATGTAAACTTTTGAGCACAACTGTATATACTTTTTAACCACAAATGCTCGTCTTGCACTGCTATCGGAGCACATCTTCTCAAACGCAGCCTTCATTGTGCACAAGACACGGAGCTCACTTCTCTCCGACAACGTGGACAGACTTGTGTTCCTTTCTCATAATATGAGAAGACTGAGATTGGAGGAAAGAAAATTGTGACGATGAATCAGGTATAACCTAATGTCCATATTGTAGTGTTTCAGTTTGCTGCTATATTTTTATTTAGTTGTTTTTTCATTCAATGTTATAAGGCTACTTGTTTGTCAGCCTGATTTGTTTGCACTGATATATATTTTTTAAAGTTTCAGTTTACTGTATTTTTATTTATTTATTCTTTTGTTTATAATTTATATTTATGCCCTACGTTTTAAAAATATTTTTATGAATTTCTTTTTTCTAAGGCTGTTATTTATGTTATAGGTTACTATTTATTTTATTTGCGTTCTGATCTCAGAAAAGTTCATGCGATGTTTGCCAGTGTCGCTGCGGCAAGCTTTATGTGCTAGAATCCACTAACCATCCAGAAACGGCCAGCTGCATTCTAAAAGTTCTTATTCTAAAAGTAACTTCTGCCTGAGTCTCTCCATCAGTGTCCGACTCTGGTTTGAACAATGTAAGGCTGAACACCGTTACTGACAATCCTCATTTTGGCTGCGTGAGATTCTCCAGCTTTGTTGTTGTTCAGCAACCGAAGCGTGAGCTGTTAAAGCTCCGCCCTCTTCTGGAAATATCATTTGCATTTAAAGGGACACACACAAAAACGGCATGTTTTTGCTCACACCCAAATGGAGCAAATTTGACAAGCTACAATAAATGATCTGTGGGGTATTTTGAGCTGAAACTTCACAGACACATTCTGGAGACACCAGAGGCTTATATTACATCTTGTGAAAGGGGCATTATAGGTCCCCTTTAATAAAAGTTGCCAGCCACCGCCAGCATTTTTGGTAATTTTCACAAAACTTTCATGGCCCCCAGAATATTATGTTATATGAATATCTAAACCAGTATATCAAAAAATAGTTTTTTGTTTAAATCTTGAATGTGGGTATCATTTAAAAAAGCAAACTAAACAAAAAGCTGAGAGAATCAACACCCCCAAAGACATTTAATTCAGTAGCGTTTGGCAGTTTTGATTTATACTGTATGTCGTTTAATTTTTGATGATCGCTTGTTTCTGCTTCTTCACCTGTGTTTTGATCAGGAGATTCTTTACTCTTTCATAAGATGTGTAATAGCGCCCCCTACCATATAACAGTGAAAACATGAATTGCCAGAAAATTCCATCAATGGCGGGGAAAGAGTTAATCATGGTTAATCGTAAATATATTTGCACACTGAATCTTCAAATTAACGTAGAATCAACAAACTATACAGGAAGTATATTTCAAATAACATTTTGTGTAATATTTTGCATAATGTTTACACTTCATGGAACTCAACCTATGAATAGCATACTTAGAGCTGTTTCTGCAGATTAAAACTTTTTAACATTGAACTATAACACAATTGTGCAACAGCACAGAAATCTGAGTTTTTATGAGCCCTTTCTATTGGTTTTTCCTCTAATCAATGTTTATGTTCTCAGATGGTGTGTACAAATTAAAAGCTCCATTATTTTACTTCTTCAGTCTGTAATGGCAACGGGAAAAGCATTTATTGAGCTGGATACTGATATCAGGGCTCCTAGTGGGCATGTGACTTAAAGCCCAGAGGAGGGATCTGGAATGGGTACATAACAAGAGTCCATCACATTGCATTCACGTTACCTTGAGCTCAAATTAAAGCTTTTGGTGTGTAAAATATGGGCAGCAGAGCAAAAAGAGCTACAAATGAACTGCTATTGATCCAGAGAGCAGGGAAGCAGTTGAAAATCCTTTTGAAATTGTAATGAAGGTGCTTCACAGGAGCATTGTCCAGTCACAGTCCTAACAAGAGTGCAGAGCACATGATGCAGAACGCTGGAGTATCACAAACGTTTCACAATGAACCCGCAACTATAACGCTAGATGCTTCTGCCTCGAATGCATCTGTTAATGTAGGTGAAATACACTCTCTCTTATTGACACTATGCCTTGGTGTCTAAAATCACAAGACAAGGTGAGTTTATCGCTGTAAAACAAGGATTCCCTAACTTTTTGTCAACCGAACCCCTTTGAAATAAAATATTTTCTTGAAGTGAGATTTCAATAATTTAACGACACATTTGCATGGTCATCATTTAATGGTCCCATAAAATTAAGGTACAAATAAACAAATACGATATCTGATCTTTATCGATAAGTGTTTTATTTTAAATGTTTTTATTTTAAAGTTATGGCTGCACAATTTGCTCAAAAATTATATTGTGATTAATTTGTCATATTTCAGTATACTGAAGTATCCAGGCAAAAAGAACAAAGAGACCACAATGATAAATATATTGTATAAATTACATTGTAATAATTCAACTGCACTTTAAAATAATAAATGAATGTTTTATCATTAGTGGTTCATTTATTTGTGCTTCCTTTAACAAAAACTATTCTTTCAAAACCAAAGATTATCTTGAAACGTAATGAGGATATTTGTTTTTAATCATGAACAAAACATGTTACGGAGTGTCTAGATACACCTTGTTTGGCAGAGGCGATTTACACAAACTCCGCCCACCAGACAACATGACAAAAGAAACCTGTCTGATAACAGGATCATTAGTGGGTGATGTTATCTTTTGACGCAACCAACTCGCATTTTTCCCATCACATATGAACTCTGAGTAGAGTTTATTTTAAATACAAATTAGGAAAATATTCAAAAAGTGGAAATAAAGTGCCTATCAGGTATTTATTAGTGGGAAAATAGTGTTTAACGGGTAGGTTAAGGGTAAGTGTAGGGGAGGTAATGTCAAGTACAAGTAATGTCCCAATAAATTATAGATTTATTTAGATTTTATAGTCATATATACACTGTGGTGAAAATAGTATCTGCCACAATTTGCATTAAGTATAAATAGCATTTTACTAGTTACACTTAATACAAGGAAAATACTTTTGCCGCTGCCAACATGTTATGTAGCCTACAGTGATCATATTAAATATACTTATACTTACATTCATAATATCTATCCAATGTGTTATTAAATTAAATAACACTTTACAATAAAGTTAAATTCGCTAACATTAGTTAACTACATTATATAGCTTGAATGATCAATGAAAAATACTTCATTTATTAATCTTATTTAATGTTAATTTCAGCATTTATTAATACATTATTAAAATCAAAAGCTATATCTGTAAATATTATTTAGTGGACCTGTGCTAACATGAAATAACAATGAACAGTTGTATTTTATATTAGCTAACATTAACAAAGATTAATACAGTAAGTTCATGTTAGTCAATGCATTAAGTAACATTAATTAATGGGATATTATTGTAAAGAGTGATCAATAAAGATATGACATTTCCACAAGGTTCACTGTGACTTTTAATTGTGTAACAACTAATGTAATGCCATTCAGTACTATCGTCTTGTACAGCATACTTGCTGACAAAAAGCTCTTATAACTCTGACTGAATTGACCTTTTCAAATGAGGGTGATGATGCTGTAAATTGGCAGCCTCTGCCTTAATAAGGTCTCTGTTTATTACATGTTGGGCAATGATGATGTGGACTTCATTTGACCCAATCGTTCCCTGTCTCTCTCCATCTGTGCCCACCACACTGACCTGACGGGCCTCTTATACAAAAAGTAGGGTGACCAGACATCCCGTTTTTCCTAGAACAGTCCAGTATTTCAGCTCTATTTGTAGTGTCCCGACTTATAAAGAAAAAATCATGTTTTGTCGCGTATTTAATCTTTTCAAAAATTTCATAGAATTGATTATAGAACGAGTATTAGTAGTAGTAGTGCTCTGTCACGCAAGAACAGCCCAATCAATTCGTCGTAGAACAAAATTACCATCCAATCACAATTCGTTATCGATTAGTGAAGGCGGGATAGGCGGAATCGCAGGATATGTGTCAATATATAACATCGGTCTTAAAGGGACAGTAGCCTAATTAAATATTTCTCTGTCATTAATGTTAATCAAACATCAAAAGATGTTAAATAAATGTATACATGGTAAATAAACCTACTGCATCTGAAAAACAAGTATATTTAATTTGTATCTCTATCATATTTGATGTATTGCTTGCAATTTATTTGGAATTTTTTTTTATAACAACAATTATATATATATATATATATATATATATATATATGTGTGTGTGTCTGTGTGTGTGTATATATATATATATATATATATATATATATATATATGAATATATGACATGAAATAAAAATATCATGGTCATATTGCCCACCCCTTGCTCACCCGTCCCGTATTCCACCATGAGAAATCTGGTCACCTTAACAAAAGACATCGATTGGTTTCTTTCCCTTGCAGTTCATTCCGCCCTATGCTGAAAAATCTTCACATGCCTCCATGACCTTTTAAATACAATCTTATTTTTCTATTTTAAAGACCCCCACAGTCAAGACAAGTGTCGCTGTGTTTTTGTCTTGCATAGATGAATTCATAAACTAGGAACTTGCTTTCTATCTGCACCGCAGCACTCTGAGCTTTAATGAGACCGAGTGTTTTTAATTGAAGGTCACAGAGTAAATTGCAGACATCTGCTTAAAACGCATTTCTGCCTGTCCTTGAGGAGAGAAGAGAAAAAACAATGAATGCAACACTACGCGCACATCTAAAGACTCACCCTGCAGTTCCCCAGTTCTTCAGCAGATAAGATGATAATGCCGCAGTTCTTCCCTGGTATGCCCCTGAAATAGACAAAAAACAATGACATTAAACCATTAGATGTTGAACCCACAGTAATTACACAACAGCAGTAATGAAATAAAACCCAAGTAAAAACACAATAAGGAAGTTGAGGTCAATGGGTTCCATTAGACAGGATTCGTTTTCTATGCTCTAGTTTCAGGCGTAGGAACTCCCAGAGTAAGTGAACTTTAAGATGTTTTTATGCAATTAAAACTTAATCCTCAATTCAAAATGGTTCAAAATGGTGGGCAACAAATTTCGCATCATGATCATAAAAAAGAGGAAAACAAAAAGAATATCATAAATAGATGAAGTCATGTGCTGCAACCAACATGCAGATATATCAAAGAGAGTCAAAGTCTCTTACATTATCTTCAAATAATCTGACCTTTTTATGACAAGGCAACATTAGTTCAGGTTGTAATATGCCATGTGATGCAACTTTCCAAAAACGTAATCATATTTTGTACGATTGAGAGTGGCCCTTTTATGCTTTTATGGATATCACCCTTCATGCAGTATGTAATGTAGTTCTTTGTGAGTCTAAAATGTCTGCAAAGTGCACAATAAATTGAGATATTGTCTCCCTAAAGAAAGAACCGATTCTGAACTGCCCGAAATGAGTCATTAGTAATTCCAGTCTTACTTCCGGCTTGAACCTACGTGGGTTTCTGCATAATGCTACTTAAAAGTCAACAAACAAAAATCGGCACACTGCCACTACCGCTCTCAAAATGTATAGTCTTTTTAATAAATTTTGAGAGCGGTAGTGGCAGTGTGCCGCTTTTTGTTTGTTGACATTTAAGTGGTTCTGATGATCGAGCACCTGCTCTAAATTGTGCTGGGATGTGCGCATCTTCTCTTTTTTGCATAATGCCAAAGCAAAAACTTTGCTGCACTTCCAAAGGATGAGACTGATACGGTAAAACCGACACCATCGTTACTGTTCGTATCACTGTTTATCAAGCGCTAAGGAAGATCCGGAGCTGAAATTCATATATGATAATGGGTGTTTGGTTTACAACGCACACTGTAAGCGGTCGACCAATCGCAACAGACTGGGCCATCTGACCAATCAGAGCAGAGTAGGCTCTCAGAAAGGCGGGGTTTAGAAAGACTGAATCATTTCTGAAGCAAAGCGACATTATCATGTCCTCTTTCCCTCGTACAGTATAATGCCTGTTTATAAGAGCAGTGCTGCTTTGTGTACAACCTGTTTTATAAGCGCCACCTACTGTCAGAGAGTGAAATTACGTTTTCATCCAGTCCTTCTGCTGTTCTTGTTTGTGCAGGTGTGTCTTATGTAGTATCATTTCACAAATCTAAAGTCAGACCATTCTGTTTTTGCTTTAAATCTTGAAATTATGAATCAACAACATCTTTGTTTGGATCATGATTAAATTCAGTGGTTGCCTCTAATTTCAAATGGTGATATATACTGTATATATATTTAAGGCCAGTTTGGCCTGTTATATAGCAAATAAACAATGATAAATTTGCTCAAACAAAAACATTTTTTTTACCGGTATTCGAATCGGCCAATTTCCTTGTGAAAATACTGGCCATGAAAAATCATGATCGATGTATGCCTAATAATGGCTTTACCATTAATGCCAGGATTGCCCTATTAAGAACATTTTTACCACCATTCTGTATGGCAGTTCTGAGATAATTGCTAGTCATGTGATATTTATAGGCGCACATGTAAAATTAATAGGCTGTGAATAAATCTCACTCAGAGCAGCTGACCACAGTTGGCAGCTACAGCATGTAGAAGGGGGTAGTGGAATTGGGCTTTAAGAGATCCTTCATATTCACATCCCTACATTCAGACTCTGGACACTTTTCTCTCATTAATACAGAAATCACAAACACAGTCCCTGAAATGCATAACAGCTTCATTAGCACTGATGTTGTCCATATGGCTAAGTTCTCCTTCAGGATTCTTCATTTGCAATAGAGACAGATGCAGGCAGTCTGTGTTCGCGCTTTAGCCATGTGTTTACAACTGAAAACCATTTTGCTAGACATGTTTTTCTCTAGCTGAAAACCATAATGGCTCCACATGACTATTGTCAGCAAACATCCTGCTTTCTAGGATAACATCTCTATAAAACAAAGTTACATTGTCACCAGATGGACAGCCTGCTTTTTGTCTCGAAGCCTGTGGGTTGTGCCAGTGGAAGAAAAAAAAAAAAAAAAGTCACCAAAACAATTGGTTTCTCAAAACACATTTGACCAATCTACAACAACATCACACCTGAATGAGGTTGGGCCATTTATTTCTACTTTCACACAGAATAGAATAGAATATTCACACAAAAGGCATGATGGGTGTAAATTTCTCTGGAAGAACCAGAGTTAGTTTATTTACCAGTCCTAAACCTTAACCACTGACTACACCTACTACCCAAAATTTTTCCAGAAGCTATGCCCTCAATTTAAAGTTCAACTACAATAAAACTACTCTTTAAAAAAGTCAGTTACACTACAAGGTATTAACAGAAAGTAACGTCAGTAACTACATTAAAGTTATATTATAAGGGGGAAAGTCTTTTTAAATTAAAAATGTATATGGCTCAGAAACAACAAAGATATCAGAACTTTGTATAGTAGTTCAAAAAAAAAAAAAAACTGGAATGGAAAAAGGACTGGAATGGCAAGGAGCAATGGCTCCTAAAATAAAGCACTTAGGTGCCGAATTACTTATATAAAGGTTTAGTTCACCCAAAAATGATAATTCTGTCATTAATTACTCACCCTCATGTCGTTCCACATCCGTAAGACCTTCATTCATCTTCAGAACACAAATTAAGATATTTTTGATGAAATCCAAGAGCTCTCCGACAGCACAGACAACAATTTAACCACCACTGTCAAGGCCCAGAAAAGTAGTAAAGACATCATGACTACAGTGGTTCAACCTTAATTTAAGTGTAGGAGTCTGACAGGAAAGAGAAGAAATTGTTGAATAAAGTCGTCAAAGTTTTTTTGTCGCTTTATAAAAGTAAGGTTGAACCACTGCAGTCACATGGACTATTTTAACGATGTCTTTACTATCTTTCTGGACCTTGACAGTGGTGGTTAAATTGCTGTCCATGGAGGGGTCAGAAAGCTCTCAGATTTCATAAAAAATATCTTAATTTGTGTTCTGAAGATGAACGAAGGCCTTACGGGTTTGGAACGACATGAGGGTGAGTGATTAATGACAGAATTTACATTTTTGGGTGAACTAACCTTTTAATCACTAAGGGTATGTTTACACGACAACGGTGTACTAAAAATGGAAACGTTTTTCCTTTATGTTTTTCACATACAGACAAAAACGTTGGCTGTTCACACGGATCTGCGAAAATGACTAAATGTGTTACGCTGCAAGACCACAAGATGGCGATGTCACTAAGAAAAACTATGCACTATTAACTGAACACATAATACGCATGCGCATGATGTCAGCCTTTTTACAAATTCGTGTTTTTGAAGTTTGCGTGGAGACAATAACGGTATCATTTTTAAAAAAACTTGTACTTTGAAACCCAGATTTAAAAGTTTGCGTGTTCAGGCCCCCAAAACGCCATTCTCGTCTAAATGTCTAAGTAGTATAAGTTCGATGTTTCGTGAACCTTTTGTAACTGACTCATTAAAATGAATCCATTCATAAGTCATTTGTTCGGGAATGGCTAGTTTCTTGGGGAAACCCAAACACTTTGTGAATGAATGCAAAGTTTCTTGGGGAAACGCAAACATTTTGCGAGAGAACACAAAAGCATTGCCAAATATTTTTTCCTCCCATTTTTTTTCTCCACCATGTCCATTTAGGGTCTCCGTTTGATTCAGATGAATCAATCAGTAATTTTTGAATGAATTCACACAAATTGATTTTTAATATTTGAAGTTCATGCAAATGACTCATCCACATGAACAAACTCAATCAAACAAACTGACAAATTTTACACTGGACATCACATGCTGAACCAAGTATTAAAAATCATACTTTAAAGCTAATTCATATACACTGCATGGACCCAATATACAAATTTATTGTCTAAATATTTTACATTATTTACATACAAAACTTTAATTATCAGTTATAAGTAGCATATTTTCACAGATTTTTGTTTAACAAAAATAAACAGTGTCTACACTTTTAAAAAACCTGAAGTATACCCCAGTCTCCAATACCTCCATAACTTAATGTGCATTTTTGAGATACTGAGACTTTTCCTTACAACTTCAATTTGTGCCAAATGTGCACACTGCATTCTATTTGATTATCCTTTTAAACTCTAGGCTGTGTGAATAACAGTGGTGGACAGTAACAAAGTATTTTTACTTTTACTTCACTACATTCCAAAGCATAAGATCGTACTTTTTACTCCACTACATTTCATAAAACATATCGTTACTCATTATTTTAAAATGAAGGAACTGATTCTTTTCAATCATCCTGTTAAATCGGTTCACAAATCACATCAACGATTCATTCGACGAATTGGACTGATCGTATTGCAGCTGTTCTCGAGTCAACAAATCACTGATTCAATGATCCGTTCAGAGCGACTCTTCAATGAATGAATTTACAAGTCTGACTGAAAATTAGCCAAGAACTGGGGATCCTCTGAGTGCGCTTGACTGATGGTAAAAAAAAAAAAGTAAGTCAGCCTACTAATGTTGAATTTTAGGATGAATTATTGTAAATGAAAATCACATTTAGGTCACAACTGTCAGTTGTTTTTTAACTAAATCTGCTGTAAAGGGCGATCTGTTTAAGCCCACTGAAATGCTTTAATGTGGACACGTCCACATCAGTGTGTCTACAGATCGCGATCTCGATTCAAACAGATCAAATCACATTTTAAAACTAACTTGCAGCTTCAAATAACGGTTGTATCGATTACATCATTACGGCACTAGGAGGCGACAAGTGACTGTTAAAATGTATTTGACATTGAATGATTCATTCAAAAGATTTGTTCAAAAACATTGATTCATCCAGTAATGAAACAAGTGAAATAGTTATGAGCGAGTCATTAAATCATTCATTCAAACCCTTTTTTAAATTAATTAATTAAATATTTTTAAACAGACAATTAATAGCAATTCATATTTTGTCCTCTAGTAATTAATTATACGCAATTTTGTTTAGTTGTCTATTCAGAATCATGGGAGAATCATGATTTCTATTTGAAAGAAAAAATAAAAAATCTTGATTCTCATTTTATCCAGAATCGTGCAACTTTAACACAAATTAAAATAACGCATGCACATTTTCCCCGCTGCTGCAGCAATTTTTTTTAAATGTTATGTATTTAGCCCTATATGTTTCGTCTGTTTTTATCTTGTTTGTCAACACACATTACATATTATGTTTCTGCATTCACTAACCTTCCATCCATACTGACTAGTGCTGGCTATTTGACAATTCATAATCATTCATAATTATTTTGAGTAGGATTATATAAAATATATAATATAAAATTAAATTATATAAGTGGCCTAAATAAACTTTACATTGTAAAGTACATTAAAAATCAAGTACTTTTGTACTTTCACTCAAGTAAAATTGAAAAGGAGCACTAAATACTTTCACTTGAGTAATATTTTATGATGCGCATCTGCACTTTTACTCAAATTCTTGATTTGTGTACTTTGTCCACAACTGGTGAGTAAGAGAATGCCATTTCATCTCATCTGTTTGGACTGTGGTCCCACAGGTTCCTACTCACACTCCATTGTCTGCTAATTGGTTCATTACTCAGTCTTTACGTCCTCCTGGAACAATGCGAGTCCTGGTTTATACTGCTGTATTATTACAAAAGGGCCTTGTACAAAACAGGAACAAAGGCTTGTCTGGTGAAACAAACAGGACAGTCTTTCTTGCTGACACCCTCCAGCGAGGTAAAGGTTGTATTTTTAATGTGAAAATGTTTCCGCTGCTGCAAACTGAGCACTCAAAATCATAAACGGCTGAAAGTGTCATGATTACTATACAACTGCACTAACCATGTGACCGAGACAGCATTAATAACAACACATCCCTGAAGTGTTAGTGTAAAAAAGTAAAAAAGTGTAAAACTTGCAGTTCACAAAGCTTACGCTATGTCCTACGCCTTCCCTTTTCAACTTACGGATAAAGTGTAATTGACGCGATGCCAGTTTACACTTTCTTCTTAACTTGAATATGGAAGGCGGTCTGGCGGAAGCTCGATATTTGACTTTATAACTTGTTTAAATATGGATTTTTTTTTACACAAACGCATCATTTTGCTTCTGCTTGGTGAAATTAAAGGTATTGGCTACATCTTTGTGTCTTTGACTGGCGTTTAAAGAGCTTGATGACTGATGATCTGAAAATAAGCTGAATATTAAAAAGCTGGACAGCTAAACATCAGTTCACAAATAAAATATATTGTTTGAAATATTACTACCTATTTTGTAAAATATTTAAAAATGCTTAAAAAAAATGAACGTGATGAGATTCATTCTTATTTTTAATAAATAGAACAATAATAATATTGTTAATGTAAAAATGTGACACGTTTTCCTTGTTTAAGTGTAACTGTGTAAGTGTCAGTGTTGTCTCATAGAGGAATGAGACAAAAAAAATAAAATATATATATATACACATAAAAAGTAAAAAAAAAAAGAAATAAAGTAATCTATATATTTAATAAAATGTATTTTTAATGATATTTATTAATTTATTTGTAATTATTTTAGATTTTAAAATAAAATATTTTTTATATTAAAATACTATATTTATTTGTTTCAAAGTTTTGTTATTATTAAGAAATTAAAATGATCCAGGTAGAACCAATTTAGGTTTCAGATCTGGACCATGATCCATTATTTGTGACATGTGAAACAGGCCAATGCTTACTGAACACAATAAATCAATAAATTAAACTTTAATTATGCCTCCCAAAATCTAACGAAGGGATGAGCAGAATATATTTGAGCCATAAATCCAGCGTTAGCGTCTCACCTCTATAGGAATACGATGCCTATAACCGCATCCATATATAAGCTCTTCAGTATTATCAGCAGCTATTGCATTCTCTGGAGCTAATTACCCTCCTCCATCCCCAGCTCCTCCTCTCTTCAGTCAGTTTGATTCCCCTGAATCAAACTAATTCTTGAAATATGTGTACATGTTAAATTATTGACATTAATTATATCTGCATATATTGGTTCTGTTCTGTTTACTCTAGGGGGGTTATCGCTGCTCTCCCTGCTCTTATCCATTCTAGGTTGCATGGATGCGCAGGGAGTTCTTGCCCAGAACAGAACCATACCGCCAACATCAATCATATTTGACGATAGTGGTCCTGACAGAACTGTGTTCGCCCAGTTAAAGTACTCACATATCAAAATTTCATTTCTCTACTTTTCAAAGAAAAGGGCAAAATGTAGCCACCGGTTCATACACTGTTTTAAGATTTTATCCAAGGTTTGTGTATAGCTGAAAGCACTTCACTTATCTGTTGTTTACTTCAGATGACATAGATACAGCTTGCAATAAATGAAGAATGATTTCATGATTCATGGCAAGAAACTGTAAGCCCCCCTGCATGTGAACTAAGTTTCAACAATCTGTTCATGTCAAGAAGTAATGCTCTAAAAGGCCACAAGTGTCTTTAATTTCTTCATTTAACCCTTGAGTTCTCCAGTGTCTGTGTGCATTTACACCTTACACCCTGATCATCTCCAGTAGCTTCTGGATCTTTTTGGAACTCTAGATTTATTTCTGCTCATCAGTTCAAATCTACCATTACTTTAGGGTACGTTACCATTACTAACCTGCCAGTTGAGTACATGCGCATTAATAAGATATATCATTACCTGCAAAGTCACCATATGGCTTGGGCTTTGCACATAAAGCTCCCAGGTCCCAGAAATGCTCAGATACTTTATGCACCCCATCCATATTAAAATCTGAGCTTGACTTATATATTCACTAAGCTCCACTCTGGGACTTGGACTGAGTTCTAATCAAACGGATGTGGACTTCTGTACTTCCTCGAAACCCCAGAGCGTTCCCTCACTGACTGGATCATGACTCCCTGCTTTACTGCTTTTGTTCTCTGCAGCAGCTAGAGCTCGTAATTACAAACCCAACAGAGAGAAAACTAACAAAAGGAGAAATGTAATAATGGAGGCGGCACTTTACATATTCATCTCATATTTGCCTTGGGAGCTGGAGAGATTTGTGTGGGGGTGCAAGCATTGTGGAGAAACTTTCTTCAGGCAGTGCACAAAGAGATCATTTGAGATTCCCATTGTTATCTTGAGCTTTTCATCAGCTTTTTACTGGATATACATATGGCGTAATGTAGAATATTGCAGTCGGCGGTGTAGTGACGACAGTTAGCTGGGTTGCACTCTTGTCTTGACTCATAATTAGCGGCAGGCAAACGTACGGAAGCGGCAGCGCTATACTGCATGAAAATACTGAAAAAGAACAACTGGGTCAATGATAAAAAAAAAAAAAAAAAAAAGGTCCCAAGATGAAGAAAAGGGAAAATCTCATTTAAAAAGCATGAGTTAAGCTGAAATGTAATTTCTATATTCAGGTTGGTTTCATGGTTTTATTCAATTTCAGTTTTCAACAAAAAATAATTTTACTGATTTTAAAAACGTCATGTGGTGTAACCTTCAAATAAAAAAAGTAATAATGTATCCTCAAACCTTGCATAAATGTGTATATTTATTTATTTATTTACTTACTTATGACAAGGCAGGTTAGTTCAGCTTGTAAAATATAGTGAATATCTTATTCCTGGTTTCACAGACATGGCTTAAAGGGTTAGTTCACCCAAAAATGAAAATTCTGTCATTAATTACTGTCGTTCCACACCCATAAGACCTTCGTTCATCTTTCGGAACACAAAATACGATATTTTTGATGAAATCCGAGAGGTATATGACTCGTCCATAGACAACAATATAATCAACACTTTCAAGGTCCAGAAAGGTACAAAAGACATTGTTAAAACAGTCAACATGACTGCAGTGGATCAACCTTAATGTTATGAAGAGACGAGAATACTTTTTGTGTGCAAAAACAAACCAAAAAAAACGACTTTATTCAACAATCTCTTCTCTTCCCTGTCATTATCCTTACGCAGTTGCCACAGTAAGCACAGCGAAAGCTTCCGTGTTTATGTCCGAACGCCGGGTCAGTATTGGCCAAAGCTGATCATGTGAGCAGCAAGACACATGCGTGTGATGCTGACGCAGGAGCCGGCCAATAATGAGTCGCCGTTCTGACGTAGAACCTGGAAGCACTGGACGTAAACAGCGTATGAGAATGACACAGAAGAGATTGTTGAATAAAGTCGTTATTTTTGTGCACATAAAGTATTCTCGTCTCTTTATAACATTAAGGTTGAACCGCTGCAGTCACGTCGACTTTTTTAACAATGTCTTTAGTAGCTTTCTGGACCCTAAAATGACATTTGAGCTGTTTTAACTGAAAGCAACTTCATTTTAAGATATGTCAGTGCCATTGTTTTGTCTCAAGATGCACACAAGTAATGTTTTTTTAAAGGCACAACTATAAAAGCTATTTAAATGTCCTAATTTAACTAATACCTACTTCTGACTTAATCTAAGCCCTGTCTGTAAAATCAAGCATTTCCTCTGATTGGTTGGTGTGATAAATCCCGTCTCTTATTTTCGTGAATCAGTCTGAATGAACAAAATGATGACGTTAAAGGATTAGTTCACTTTCAAATGTAAATTAGCCCAAGCTTTACTCACCCTCAACCCATCCTAGGTGTATATGACTTTCTTCTTTCTGATTAACATAATCTGAGAAATATTAATAAATATCCTGACGCATCCGAGCTTTATAATGGCAATAAGTGGGATCAACCAGTATGAGCTGGAGAAAGTGCTTCCATCCACATCCATCCATCATAAATATGTACTCCACACGGCTCCAGGGGGTTAATAAAGTCCTTCTGAAGTGAAGCAATGCCTTTGTGTAAAAAAACATACATATTTAAATAAGTGATGAAGTACAATATCTAGCTTCCACCAGAACGCCTTCTGTATTCAACGTACGAAGAAAGTGTAAAACTTGCAGTTCACAAAGCTTACGCTACGTCCTACGCCTTCCCTTTTCAACTTACGCAACTGACGCGTAATTGTAATTGACGCGACGCCAATTTACACTTTCTTCTTAACTTGAATATGGAAGGCGGTCTGGCGGAAGCTCGATATTTGACTTTATAACTTGTTTAAATATGGATTTTTTTTACACAAATGCGTCATTTTGCTTCATCTTGGTGAAATTAAAGGTATTGGCTACATCTTTGTGTCTTTGACTGGCGTTTAAAGAGCTTGATGACTGATGATCTGAAAATAAGCTGAATATTAAAAAGCTGGACAGCTAAACATCAGTTCACAAATAAAATATATTGTTTAAAATATAACTACCTATAGTTACTATTTTGTAAAAAAAAAATTAAAAATGTTTAAAAAACGAATGTGATGAGATTCATTCTTGTTTTTAATAAATAGAACAATAATAACATTGTTAATGTAAAAATGAGACACATTTTCCTTGTTTAAGTGTAACTGTGTAAAGTGTAACATTAAGTATAAATGGGACATGAATTTAGATTTAATTTATAAAAAATTTTAAAAACTGAGGCTTCCTCATTTCAGAACACAACTGCACACCACTAAGGATGGGCATTTTTTCATTTCGATCATCGATAGGTTTCAAAAACGAGTAATTGAGTTTTCGGGGGGCGGGGCATGGCCGTCATGGAGATAATGAAAATGTCTGAAGACTGTTATGAAAATGAATGTAAAAAATAAAAATATGAATATGAAACCTGTCTATAAATACATGAACACATGATTAGAACACGTTTAAATTATGATTATGATGCAGCAGTGTTATTAATAAAGAAGCATCTAAAAAGAAATAGCTGCCTGAGGTGAAGAGTGACTTTATGCCAATAAACTATGACACATCCTATGATATTAATCAGATAATTTAGATACATAACATAGACAACAACTTGTATCTGCATAAAAGGATGCAAATGCCAGTGAACTTTAAGATATGCTCTATAGTGAGAGTGAGAGAGTGAGAGAGAGAGAGAGAGAGAGAGCGCCGTAATGCGCTTTCACGACAGCGCGCTGAAACACGGGCAAGGACAGAATTTACTATAGATTTCTATAAAGTTCTTATTATAATGCTATGTTTATGGCAGATTTGTGCTATATTTTCATCTACATTATTAAGTGATTCCATAAATCGCCTGCATGTTTTCGAAGCCATACGAATGATACAAATTAAGCCACTGAACATATATAATAATGCAGCAGTGCTTTTTTCATCATAACATCAGTATTTTGCAAACGTGAGCTGAAAGTGTAACTCCTGTAAGATTGAATATATCCAGAGATATTTTAAAATGAACAAAGACATTTGCTTTACTGTTTCAACCCCCTCTCTCTTGCTACAAGGGCCATTTGGAAGGCACAAAGGTGTTGATAGTGATCAAGCCCTGTAGGCCAAAATGTATATACATTGGGAGTCTACAAATTGTCACACCTTTAGTACAGTGGGGGAAGTTTTAATTTCCTGATTGGTCAGTTTGAATGACTCACATTTGGGTTTCAGTCACATGATCAAGGAAGGGATAAAAGAAGATCGTAACTGTTGCTCTGGGTCTTTTCATTCTCTGCCTCTTTTCTTGGGCACTCTCTGGCCCTCTCTCTCTCTCTCTCTCTCTCTTTCTCTTTCTCTTTCACACTCTCTAACTATCTCTCAGGTAACTTTTTACATACATGCTGGGTATGATTAATGGCATATGATTTTATCATCTCATACATCTATTTTGTAATTATTTTAAGTGTAACCATAATCAGATATTGTCATTAAACCATTTCAATTACAAATGACGTGCTAACTAGTTTTGATTTTTAGTAACATTAATGTGCTCCCTATTGCAATACAATATTGTCACAATATAGCAATGCTCTCCCACATATTTTGCTATTGTAACTGCTCTTATTTCCGTCGTTGGTATAAGTTGCAGTGGGTGTGAAAGGACAAGAAATGTACAGTTTTATGCCATCTCACTGATAACGTTTCTTTAGTCGCTCGGCAACCCTACAGCCTGAACCCCTGTAGGAAGTCCACCCTTACACTCCGATTCCGATAAAGTCGGAAGAACACAGACTGCAAGCAAGCATGTGCAAACCACGTGCTCGCACAACTGATTTCATTTTCCTGGTTTCGTCTGTTGCTGGAGCGGCTGAGAAGAGTGCGCTGTCATTATACAGTATGAGAGCGACCTCTAGAGGCAAAATAACTATCATTGATACCTCGTAGAGTTTGTTTTGACACGTGACGTGAGGCTGCATGCTGCACAGAGCGGGACATTTCAAAAACAGATTTAAAACATAGACAACAAAACGATATGTTATACAGTGTACACTACAGTACATGTTTTCATATCATTATAAAGTAATTAGTTTGTTGACTAGAGGCTGCATTAGTGGAGAACAGCAGTATGTTTGCCATGGAGGCTGAGGATGCTAACATTAGTAGTACCTCAAGTAGACATGTGCCGATATTCGGTAATGCGATATATCATGATAATAAATATGCACAATATTGTTATCGTGGGCACTTCAAAATACCGTAAATAATAATTTATTACCAATTATTAACATTTTTATAATGCATTTAAGAATACTTTCCCCATCAACCATATAAAATGCACAATGAATGCTGTGCCAAAGGGACACAAGCTCAGATGTGAACAAGCCCAACATGCATGAGAGGCACATGGCGGAACGAGTGAAGGTGACGTGCTGAATGAAAGCAGAGGGCGCTAATGGAACAGCAGAATGCAGCGGTTACCCCGGAAACCCCGCAAACAAAGCAACTGAGCTAGTTTTTAAAATGCTTCAAACAGCCATTCATTTTTTGTAATCTCAATGTTGTTCATCACAGCACCAAATACTTAATACTTAAAGACTTAATAGACTATTTATTTTCAAACTTAAATTTTTATATTTTAATTTGACTACAACATGCCCTAATGATTAGAAATGTTCTGATTATTTGTTATTGTTCAGTAAAACTTTGAGACATACGGCTTCATCAGTTAACATGTTAATTTATTATTACCAAACTGACAATAAAAAAATACTGATTAAGTATTAATTATTCTTAGTTAATGTTAATTTCTTAGTTACTGTTTAATAACATTACTAAAATCAGAAGAACTTATTTAATGGAGCTAAAACCAACAATGATCAGTTGTATTTCTTAACTAACATTAACAAAACATAATACTTTCTGTAACTAATGTAGCTAATGCTCAATCTTAGTTAATGCATTAAATAACGAGACCTTATTGTAAAGTGTTACCTGTTGTTCTTTATAGCCTAATTCTTTTGCACTTAATCTGTTTGAAAATGTTACTTTATTTATTTTTGGTGTGTTGTATTATTGTATTTAAACATTCAGAGTTATTTTTGTTATTACAAAAAGAGTTCTTAAACCTGTTATACTGACAACACTTTTTTTGCAACTTATTTCAATACCGCGATAATACCGTATACCGTGATAAAAGCTTCAGCAATTAATCGCAACATGAAAATTTGATACCGTCACATGCCTAACCTCAAGCGGTTAAAACAATGTGACAAAAACACAAACTGTTTAATGTCACGATTGTTACCATTCATTTGCATTAGTTTATATCCATTTGTTCGCTTTTATGCATTCGTTATCGAGCAAAGTTGCATATTTAAACTGTATCCTCATCATGCAGCGACAGAAACATAAATCAGAAATGTAGGCTATTCGATTTCAGTTCTTTTTTTATCGGCACTGTAACACATATTTTGATTAGATAATCAAGTTTTCTAAAAAAAGAGCCAAATAATGTGTGAAAGTATACACATAATAGATAAAAGTATTGTTCATTGTTAATTTAAACATTTACATTTTAACATTTTAAAGTTGTCTCATACATTAGTTATAATGCACTATGAATTAACATGAATGATCAATGTATAATTAATATATTAGTATTTTTTATATTTAAAACTTGCAATAAACATTTTGCCATTTTTTTTATTCAAAGAAAACAAAATGTAAGCGTTAAAACTGAACTCAATCTTGCTGCTCAAACTGTGTATAGAACAATTTTTAATAATATTTTAATACTATAATACTTTTGTACTTGTACTTTCAATACTTAAGCACGTTTAATATCATACTTAAGTACAAAAAATATCACATACTTTAAAACTTTTACTCAAGTAATATTCTAAACAGTGACTTTAACTTCTACCAAAGTCATTTTCTGGTAAGATATTTATACTTTTACTCAAGTATGGCTTTCAAGTACTTTATCCACCACTGCTATTAGGCTACATTACTGTCTCTATTGTAATTTTTTATTTATTCTAATACTTCAGTAATATTTTGGATTCAATTTGCACTTTCTGATCAACCAAAAATATTATTTTACCGTATGAAAATCACTGATGATTATTGCTTAATTAATTATGAATAGAATGTAATGGATATTTTCAGCACAAGATAAAAGCTTGGCGCTGCACAGCTTGCATTGAACTGTATTTTCATCTATCTTGTCAAAGTGAAACCAGACATCACTACGCGACTTCGAGGCCATTCTCTCTCTTCTCACGTCTTTTGACGCATGTTGTGGCAAGCTAAACAATCAGAGCTCACGGTGCCACCCAAAGTGCTGCTGTAACCAATCAGGAGGGAGAAAAAACAAACAAAAAAACATTTCGATCATCGTTTACATGATCGATCGTTGCTGTCAAGGTCCAGTACTCGAGTACTTGATCGCTGTTGCACATCCCTACATGCCACTGAAGCTGAACTAACCTGCCTTGTCATGGAAAAGGTCAAATTATCTGATATTTTAAGAGACCTTGACACATGAACATTTGTAGGAAATAACAGAATATTACGCTAAACTACTTTAAACGGTTTTCTTCTCAATATCATTATTTAATTAAGTTTTTTTTTTTTTTTTTCTTTCATTATAATATCAGGACAGCTGTACCATCCTGTTATTTACTTTATGCCTGATATATATATATATATATATATATATATCACAGAAGAGGTGTCTTCCAGTATAAACGAATTGCATTTCTAATAGATTTTTGTATAATTGAATATATGCAAACAAAAGAACAAAACAAGCATGTATGTCACCGACCTAACTGGCTGTCATATAAAAGCTCTTCAGGCATTGTATCTTCACTTTCTCACTGAAGAAAGTGTCGAGTATTGTTGTACGAGCAGCTGTCTTGTGTCTGCCAGTTAGTACTTCACAGCAGCGACTACAGCCTCTCAAGGCATTAAAACGTACAATAAGTCACAGTAATGGGTTTCTAATGTTGTGCTCCGCCTGCTCTGTTGGCTAGCTCACCACATAGAGAATAATGCCGAAGGCTACTTCTGTTGGCAGTTACGCGGTGAAGTTATCAGCTGTAATCTGAGCTTTAAGGAAGGTTTCTGCAGTCTTCAGGCTTGACATCTTACAAGACGGCACCCTGGTGGTTATACATCTACACAGCAGGCCTGCATCCATCTGAAAGGCTCGAGAGCAGCTTTTTCAAACTCAGTGATACATCATTTGTGGAAACAGCAAAAAGAAACAGCAGAGGTCTGGAAACGGCTGTTATAAATGTGATTTAAAGATGGATGAATCTCTAAACAGCAGGTACTGCAGCCCCTTCAAGTCGGACACTAATGTCCCTGAAAAATGATAAAAGACCGCTGTAACATTTACTAGCAAGTGATATCCGAAAAGGATTCTGTGATGCATTTTGCAAAGTCTCTTTTCCGCACCTGTGCAAAACAAACACATCTGTGTGGGTACCATCACAATGGACAACGGGAAAGTGGTTCGCAGAGTGGTACTTCCCACACAAATAGTGTCATGTGGATAATCGACCCATGATTCCAACTACAAATGCAGCCAGAAGCAATTAAGTCAGCATGACTTGTTGCCGCCACACAGAGAGTGTGACCTTTGCATTATTCTGGATACAATAGTTGCATGAAAAGGGGCGGGACAAAAGTAATGAGACTTCCAATCAGGAGGGCAATTGGAAAAGGTGATCATCATACACTGAGGCCCAAGAGGAAACCTGTTTGTGAGCACCTAATTTCACGGGTATCTGCGGAATAATTTGCATCAATGCACACTCATGACATGATTGGATTTAATGAGATGTCTTGGCAGTGGCCGGAGAGTCAGCAGTCATGTCTACTGACGGCCATTGAACAGCGACGACTGTCTCTCTTTTCAGAACGCATTAGTACGATAATCCACAGCATTCACAGCAGATCGTGAGGTTAAGAACTTGCATCAGACATTGTCTCGACACCTATTGAATGAATTTCATTGTCACATTCACGTACTGAGTAAATGTGTTCAGTATTTGATACGGTTAACACTCCCACAAAGAGCTCAGCGCTACTGACTGATGGGTTACCAGTGTTTCTTTACCTTTTCTCTTACAGTATGTACCACTTCCACTTTGCTAAAAAAACAAAACAAAACAAACAAAAAACAGCCAATTGGTCTTCTAGCCAGGTTCAGCTGGTCTGGAGGTTGGTTGAAAAGGTCGATGGATGGATGGATGGATGGATGGATGGATGGATCTATCTATCTATCTATCTATCTATCTATCTATCTATCTATCTATCTATCTATCTATCTATCTATCTAATTTCAAAGCAGGGTTAACTTTTAACAGAATATTGTTTTGTGATACACTCTAAAAAATGCTGGGTTAAAAACAAGTTGTTTTAACCCAGCGGTTGGGTTAAATGTTTGTTCAACGTGCTGGGGCAGTTTCGTTTAACTCAACTATTGTTTAAAAATTACTATATGTCTGGCTTAAAATGTATGGAGGACCAAACCTGCAGAAATTAAATATGTATTAAATATATTAAATAAATATATAAATGAATAAATAGATAAATAGGTAAATAAATGTGATAAACGACTTGATAAAATAAACATGATTCATTTTTAATAAAATTCATTCATTCTTTTATGTTTTAATTATTTCTATTTCTATTTTATTTATTTATTCTTTTATTTATTTTTCCATTTATTTTATATTTACTTATTTATGCATTCATTTATTTTTATATTTATTTATTCCAATATGTATTTATTTCCAGACTTATTTATTTTAACATTTATTTATTTCAACTTTTCTTTGTCATGTATGATAATTAGGTGGGTTGGTCTTGTTCATAGGGCTTGCTTACCATTGGTTCATCGTTGATTGAAGCGCTTGCTCGATTACTCTGGCTTTGCAGTGACAGGTTGTAGCCCTCGTGTGTGTATTCACCTTATTTTCCGCGACAACAAGGGTGACGCCATTGCGTTTTGTCATCTTACTTCCTGCTGAAAGGGACCTAAGCTAGTCGCTAGCCGTAATCCTATAGCTGTAACGGTAGATTATAACAGAAAGCAAATATGTTAAGTATTAAATGCTTATTTAGGGGCTGCCATAACAATTGGATTAAGTTGAGAGATCAATTGCATCAACAATGTTACGAACACAATGTGAAGCGGTCAGAGGTTTGTGGTGCACTTTACAATTTACACCCACCACCTTAAGACGAGGAGTACCTGAGGCAGTGGCTGAAGGCGCTAAACTTCAAGTGCCCACCCAAGCGCCCTTATGTGTGTTCGTACCATTTAATGGACGGGAAGCTGACTGACGAACACCCTTACCCCGAAAAATGGCGTTGTACGATGTTCCAGTAAAGAAGTCACGCCGGGTGCTGAACAGGTTGTCAGATTCAGGTAAGCTAACTTGTGCTTGTTAGCCTAACGTTAAATTTGTGAAGTCTGTTCTGTGAATAAATTTGAGATCAGTAACGAGCAGTTAACAAAATACAACAAATCTTGCATTATTACCATTGCCACCTATATATTTCATATTTACGATAGTACAATGGTGCATATTTGCGATAGTATTATGACACATTATAGAGTTTTACAACAGCTTACATTATTCCTGTTACAGTTAGAGATTGCAGATGATAGCAGGCCAGCTAGCTATTTCTCATTCAGATATTGATATTGACCTACATATTAACACTAGAGTTGGTAGAGATAGAGATTGTGTGTATACTGTCTCGTTATTAATGCATCTCTCTCTCACACACACTGTTCTGTTAAAGTATGGGCGCCATCATATATTAATTCTCATGATGTATTTATAGTACTAATGTAAAAATATGTTTATGGTTATATTATTTCCAGATGCATCAATAAGTGTCAGTGATGCAGTGGACAACTGTGAGGATGATCACATCCACATGCCCCTGAACTGTGATGCAGAAACACACTGGGAGGATCCATCTGTCTCTGACCACAACTACGCTTCAAAATCACAACTCAACCTGAAGCCACCTACATCTTATATGAGAACACAATGCGTTGAGCCGGCGCCATTGTACGTAACTCTGCTGAGAAACAACCACCTCTGTCAGCTCACAGGGTTGATATTGGATGCATTTCATTCAGTCGCCGAGCACCTTCCCAATACATAATCCAACAACTTCTAGCTACACACTGGGATCCTGATGACTCTGATGAAGCTGTGTCTTAATTTGTTGCAGGGTGATCTTGCTGAAATGTTTAGTGTTTCAAAACCTGGTGTTATGATAAATTCATAACTGCAAATTCAGGATTTCTGGAATACCTTCGTCCAGGCGATGAAGTAATTGCAGACAGAGGCTTCACCATTACCAATCTCCTCTATGAAAGGAAGGTGAAACTTGTCATACCAGCATTTACCAAGAGAGGCATGCAACTCTCTGAAGAAGACACCACCGACACCAGGCACATCGCCAATGTCTGTGTCTATGTTGACTGAAAAACTTCAAAATCCACAGTTTTAATTAAGCTCACCCCTAAAATTGATAAAATTGAGAGAATTTGCCCTGTGTAACCCTCTAAGTTTTTTTTTTTAATCTTTACAATGTGGCTAGATGTTAGCTGTCAGTATTTTTTTTATAAAACCATATATTGTGAGCACTGTAGATTCCCCTTAAAACTCAAAGGGAATAAGTCTTCTGATTTAAATGGAATAAGTCATTTCAAGTTTGCAAATTAATTCCATCTTGGTTTATTACATATGAAAATTAAATGGTGAAATATTACCTCTACATGAAGGTCAGTAAAAGGTGTCTCTAGCTTCCATCACTTACAACTGATTTTATACAACTTATGTTAAATTATACATTTTCTAAAACACAAATCACAAAGTTATCTCTTGTTTAATAAAACTGATTTAAAATAATTCCAGTCTTCTTCACCTACATGCTGCTCCATCAACTCTTGACAGTCCCCATAGGTTACCTCTGGCCACTTCATATCGTCTACCCACGTTAACAATGACGATGGATGGGACAATATGAGACCATCTGATCGTCGTATAAAGTTTTCTCCGTGCTCCCAATTTAAAACATTTGTTATTTGTCATTTCGCTAAAGTTATAGCTAGCTATCAACAATCTTCTAACCAACCATCCACTGGGTGTCTGACTCTAGCGTCATCACCCTAGCGTCTGACGTCGACGGCTCCAGACTCGATGACGATGATGCTGTGGGGATCACATAAGTATTCAGTTTCGTGTTTTTATTTCTGGCAAATAGTTTAAATATTTTGGCATAATGCGAATAACATTAGGTGAAAATAACTTGTCCCGTAGCAAACTAGACAACGAATTACTACTTGCCGCCATTTTCTTTGAAAACTCTCATCACTATCGCTTACCTGGCCTGACGATTCTATGCGTGAGCTCTTAACCAATGATGCACTGAAGCTACAGAAGGACCGCCTTCCTCATTTCCATGTTACACACGGAAAAGTAAAAATAAATATCAATAAATGAATAAATCTAAAAATAAATACATGTGGGAATAAATAAATGTAAAAAGCTCCAGAAGGAAACACGATGCATTGAGAGCCGGGGGATGGAAACTTTTGAACAGGATAAAGATGTCCACATTTTTCTCTTTTTGTTGAAATATCTTTTTTTTTTTTTCTCATTTAGTACTGCCCTCTGGAAGCGACAGAAGATACCTACATTTTTCCCAGAAAACAAATGATGTACAATTTACCTTAATCTTCAAATTCAAAATGTTTTCACCCCCCGTCTATTAATGCATCATGTTTCCTTCCGGAGCATCAGTGAATGTTTGAACCTTTTCTAACAGTTGTGTTTGAGTCCCTCAGTCGTCCTCAGTGTGAAAAGATGGATCTCAGAATCATACAGTCACTGCTGGAAAGGGTTCAAATATGCAAAAGACGCTTGAAACTGAAGAACAAAAACCTGACAAATGTCTTGAAATACAGCATCGGAACAGTGTCTTGAGGTGTGGTAATCGTAATATAAGTGGAATAATTGACTCCGGGCTGTTGAATTCGCAGAAAACTCTGCTTCGCGTCATGGCCGCATTACCACCTCGGGTGTGCATTATTTTAAGAATTCAATGGCCCGTCGTCAATTATTACTCACAGCTTCAATAGTGAAGCTGTGAGTTTAATTACAAAAACAGTGAAGTTTTCATTTCGTTGCTGAGAAATATAATGTAGCTTTCAGATCGAAGCTGTTTTATTTACACAATTCACGGGGCAGAGGTTGAAAACCAGTTTCTGTGCTCCTGAATGTTTCTGGGTGTGTGTAATTTCTTACCTATAAAGTTTCCACCTCAATAAAAAAAGCTGTGAGCTTTAGTACGAGCACATACAGGCAAATCTGCTTTATAATACGACATTAAACAGCTATCTTTGTGGGCAAACGTGTCGCCCTCACCTTGTGATGGCTTGCAGGAATCGAATATTCATGTTTAGACGCTCATCAGATATCCAGATATCGGATATGTATCTGATTTAAAACCACATTTGGAAGATGCTCAGGACAGATGCGCAAAAAATCAGATCTTGTGCAGATTTTTGTTTATACAACAAATTCCGATCTCTGTCAGATGTCAGTTTTTGAGTGTGAACGCAGCCTTATATGTCAAATTTGATTTCTCATGTCATGACCCCTTTAAAACTTTTTCTTTATAAAAAGTATGTTGTTAACAAGTTGCTATATAAGGACTACAAAGCAAAAACTCTAAATCCCACTAAAAGCTGTTCAAGTAGCACCGCTTGAGAATTACTGGTGTCACTTATGTGATTAATCTCCTAATGAAGCTAAAAAGAAAGAAGTTTACTTTTCCAATTAGTGGGGTGTGAGGAGCAGGTTTTTGTGCAGTCATCTATAATGGAGACAGCAGGTCTCAGAGATGCAGTGGCATCGTTCAGACACTGGGATTAATGAGTTGCCGCTGAATTAGGCTGCCGAGAAAATCTGCTAAAAACCTGCTCTCAGAAGAGCAAAGTGGCAAAGGAAATGCCTTTACAGCTCACCAGGACATCCAACACCCACACTCTATTTACACACACCCAAGGGCGCAAGTGCTCAGTCATTATGGGGTATGTATTACCATTGCTGGCACCCACCAACAAGTTACTCATTTAAAGTAAATCTGTCAATGCTACTGGGAAAAAAAGCTCCCAAAAACTGATTTTTTGCTGGAGCTGTGACATAAAAGTTAATGGCAGCAAAATAAGGGTCAAAAATTGAGAAAAGGGACCTTTGAAAGAATTTTTGGCCCTTTTGGCTTTTTGTATTCACATGTGCACTGTAATTGACTAATGCCGCCTTCACATGCTATCGGAATTTCCTACTTCCCACTTCTAAAGTTGTGATTATCAGCTTGTGGCATTCAAGTGCTTTGACACTTGACAGAACAGGAATCATGGAGGACACCAGGTTTATTTTTGCCTATTTATTGGGAAAATCTTATTAAAGCCAAAATTATATTTAGCGTCTCATTCACTGAAAATCATGTAAACATTCACTGTGCTATCTAGAGAGTCAGCTTGCTCACAATTCTGGAATTTGGGTCAAATACAGTCTATTTTCACTGTGCACATACAATATGCTTTAAATAATTATTCTTATATATGTAAATATGTACTATTGTACTATATATGAGGTGATGTAGCTGTTGTGGAAAAAACTAATACAGAATAGAAATCACAGCAGCAATCGTTTTCCCCTCCGCCATGTTTAAAGTTAATGGCATGGCCAATTCGGGAATTCAGGTATTAAAATTATCGCCGAGCTTCCCAGTGGTAAATACAACTTAAGAGAGTCCAATTTTAGGAAACTCATAATTACGACAGAACGTGAAGGCAGCATAATTACATTTGCTGTTACAGTAGCCGCTTTTCCACTGTCGGGCCAGTGCGAGCCAGGGCTTTCAACGGGCCAGGCTAGGCTAATAGCCTCGGACCTGTAGCACCGAGCCTAAAGCCATGCCGCACTCCCACCGCACTTCACCCATAACACGACTCTCTGGAACAACGTCACACAAACCCATCATTTCACCAACAAATGAAAGTTTTATTAGAAAACTAATCAGAAAGAAATCGCTGGAAACTAGCGAGATCGCAAAATGAACATGATAAAAACGCCCATTTGTTGGCATTTTGTTATTTACTTAAAGATTTAAAACCCAAGCATTGATGTTTTACCCCAGTTTTACAATAATAAGTGATAAATTGATCATGATAAATTTGAGCCAAGATTAAACATTAGTCACAGAAATAAAGTGGTGTTTACTGTTATTCACAGAGTTCTAGAAGCTTTACTGGAAAAAAATGAATTCTCATGTGAGTTCGGCTGAATGTAATGTGAGCGATGGTTGGAGTTAGGCCTGTGACGATAACTACTTTTTGTTGTGCGATATATTGCCCCAGAAATAATTGTGATATGCGATATTATTGTCATTTTAAGACCATTTTATGCCACTGAATATATAATCATAATATAACTGCATAATAATGCAAGTAGGCCTACACACTTTCAAATGACAATGAACTTAACTCCTAAGAATATTTAGATACTGGAATTGAAGCGTCAAAAAATAATAATGTTGAATAAAAACACTTGCAAATGCAAAAAAGGCACTTATATGGAGATTTTCCATCTACAGGTTTTTCCCCTATGTTTGTCAGATGCTGCGAAAGACACGAGTGCAACAGTCAAACAAACACGTTTCGGCGCAGTGGAATGCAAAAACGCGTTCTCTATGAAAACAAACTAGACGTGCACCATTTCGTGTCATTGTGTGTGCATTTGCACTTATTCTTCCAAACTGCCTGTAGTTGTCAGGAAAACACTATGACGACTCGAATGGCATATTTTTCCGCTTGTCGATTCCAGCTCTGTATGAAGGAGCTGCCTGAGCCCCGCTTTCGCCTCGGAGAGTAGACGAGATGACAGAGGCAGTACGATCAGCAAAACGTGAGTGATATTTATTTTTGTGTAAACATAATGGGCAATATATCACGTCACCAAAAATTATCGAGCTCATGTCCATATACCGTGCGATAAGTCGATATATCGACTACAGCGACAGGCCTAGTTGGAGTGATTGGTTGGCTTTAAAAAAAATATATGTAAATTACATACTCAGCTACATTTCAGTGAGTGTGTGATAGAAATAGATAAAGTGGCTTCGGTGCACAATATAAATATTTTGATGAATCTATTCTTGCAGCAACACTCCTGTGGCAGCTGACTCATTGGCACAGCTGTGGGGAAAACTCTTTCATCTTCGTGTTTCATCTTCCTTGATTATCCTTTCCATCTTTTCCCCCCCCAAAAAAGCCTTGTGAACACTCACCGCCAAGGGTTTAAATATTTATCCACACAATGTACAATAACACAGGGAAATTATTAGTGGAAGATTTGTTTTTTTTGTTTGTTTTTTATTCTCAAATTTAAATATTTGCAGCCCTCCAAGCTCTTTGTTGTAGTTTACAATGGAAGATGAATGTGACGTGATGAAGCAGATGAACATGTTGTACATCTAAAATTAGCAGCACGTATTTACAGTTCTTAAGATTTAATCACTTCATATCTGTATATTAGGAAGATGACTGCCATATGGGCAGAGAAAAAATAATCAAATAATACTCTTCCTGCGTGCCTTCTGTTGTGAGATTTAGCTGACAAACAATTAGATATGAGCTGTATTTTAGGGTAAAGCATTAAAATTCACATCAAACTGTTACTAATTGTCACTAAACAGGGCTGCTTTCACTAGAAAAAAAAAAAAAAAATATATATATATATATATATATTATTCATGTTTATCTTCAGAAAATGTAACAATCTGGGAAAAAAGTCAACAAAACAATATGCTTTAAACTGACCATTATGTAATACAACCATTAAAGGTACAATATGTAATTTTTCACAGCTAAAGGTTGCCTATTCAAAACAAAGATGTAGCTTGATGACGGCAAGATTGAGCGCTGAATCATGGGAGATGTCGTATTCACCTCATAGCTGGTAACTTAGCTCATAACTTTGCCTCATAACTTGGGCAGAAATCATATTCATGGATGAGATTATTAACGTTACTGTAGTATGAAGCAGTGCAGGGCCGAGTGCTGTGGGAGCTGAACGAGGCCACTGGAGCGATTGCTAATGAGAGACGAGTGACACACAGCTCGAGAGAAGCAGAGCTTTTATTATGCCACAGTCGCCGCTTCCGCTTCTTCCAGTCAAGCGTATGTGAGGTAACACAGCGCTGTTTATCATATTAGATACATTTGAGTTTACTGAAAATGATGTTATAGCATTACTCTGTGTGTTTGCTCTGCGGCTGCAATGAGACACTCGTGGCACACTGCAGTAAGCTAGATCAATATTAGTATATCATATTAATATAATCAAGAAAATGAGATTCAAACAGTAAGACTAAATGTGTTGAGCTATATCACAGTGATTAGTTTTCTGCCTATAAATGTATCCAAACAATTCATAAAAAATGTATTAAAGCGTGTTTGGTGTTTCTATAGCGAGTATGATGTCATTGATAGGTGACGCATGGACACGGTCCATGTCCTGGTTAAAATTGCTTATTTCTCTGGATTTAAACATTCTTGGAAACATTTGGGATAATGTAAACACAAATATATATATATATTAAAATGATTTTTTATTCAGATTTTTAAATGGTCATGTTCATCGTGGAAGATCTGTATGGATTTTTGACTAAACAGATAGGATAAAAAATAAGCATCACAGATGCTACAGATGCATATACCATCACTTACCATACAATGAATTTCCATATAAAGAAAACAAATGTTTTTTTGTTTTTTTTCTTAAGGATCCATACTGTTGCAGGTTTCACAGCGTTGCTGACCACTGTTTTAACGCCAAAGGTCATACGGCATCCTTCACTAATCATCAGAAAATCACGTTCGCTGCTTTCACTGCTCAACAATCCAGCAGCACTGCGATTTAAGAGGCAGCAGCTGCATCAATCAATCAACACCAACAACATCATCCAGCACCTCACAGCCGGATAAAATGACAGCGTTTAGCTTCTCAACAGACAAGATCTGCTCTCAGAGTACAAACAAACCCACTGGCCCTCCGTACCACCCTCATGAACGGGACAACAAGCAACCATTCATCACACAGATTGTTAGAGGAGGAGGAAAAGAGCAGAAACAGAGTGAGAAAAATACAGATGTGTCTTTTGTGAACTTATTACAGTACATCGATGGTCATTATTCTTTATCTCCTCTGCAGCAACAGGACGATACACGTCTGTCTCTGACACACCGAGCCTGTCATCATACCCTTACAGCAGGACGATCACAAAGCCGTGAGTGATGGAAATCATATCTTTCATCATACTACAGAGAATAGCTCAGCACTCCCTCCCTGAGCACTGCTGCAAGTGCTGATGGGTACACGGGAAGACCGGAGAGAGAAAGAGTAAAGCGTGAAGGGGAGTATGTGATGTCTTAATCGAGACATGCTCGAGCAGGTCACGTGACCACTGTCTCAGCTGTTTACAGCCAAAGGCCAGCAGGAGGGACGTCCACTATCTATAGGGGGGCGTCATCACATCTGCAGGTGTGCAGGAACACCCGCCACTCCTGCTGTTGTTTCTGTCTCCCCTACAAATTTCGGAGGGTTTATATGGAGAAATAGCTGTCACATTAAATAATGGATGAAAGCATTTTTCTAGAAGTTTCCAGCAGATGAAAAATATTATTGCTCAGAGATTTCTCTTTCATAGCTTAAGAGTTTTTGTCAGTTGTGTCAGGAATAGTTCACCCAAAAATGTATATTTTCTCAGCGTTTACATGCCGTCATGTTGTGTTCACATTTGTAACACAAAAGGATATTTTAAGGAGAATATTCAAGCTGCTCTTTTTCCATACAATTAAAGTGCCCACAAATAGTCTTCTTTAAAACTACACCAGTGTTTGGGGTCAGGATGTATTTTTTTATACTTGTATTCCCGGAAGATTTCTATTTTAAAATAAATGCTTCTTTATACTTTCTATTAATCAAAGAATCCTGAAATGTTATCACGGTTTCCACAAGAATATGAGCACAACTGTTTTCAACATTGGTAATAATCAGAAATGTTTTTAATTTTAAATTTAAAGGAGACCTGTTATGCCCCTTTCACAAGATGTAATATAAGTCTCTGGTGCCCCCAGAATGTCTCTGTGAAGTTTCAGCTCAAAATACCCCACAGATCATTTATTATAGCTTGTCAAATTTGCCCCTATTTGGATGTGAGCAAAAACACACCGTTTTTGTGTGTCCCTTTAAATGCAAATGAGATGCTGCTACCGGCCCCCTTTCCAGAAGAGGGCGGAGCTTTGACTGCTCGCACTTCGGTTGCTCAACAACAACAAAGCTGGAGAATCTCACGCAGCCAAAGTGAGGATTGTCAGTAACGGTGTTCAGCCTTACATTGTTCAAACTGGAGTCGGACACTGATGGAGAGACTCAGGAAGAAGTTACAACTTTTAGAATGAAACTGAACGTTTCTGAATGTTATTTATGTAGTTGCTGTGGAGTTGATTCAACTCATCGACTAGTATGTGACGTCATGTTAATCTTTTGTGCAAAACCCGTATGGACGCCCACTATATCTGTTTGCCAAACAGAGCGATACACACCAGGCTAACGTTTATGATTGCTATCAAATGCTGTGAATTGTCTAATATTTTTTCCAAAATATCGCTCGGACAGAAACGCTCCTTTTTTAGCAATCGAGCTTGCCAGGGTCAACTTGCAGGCTATCCAAGCTAACGAGACTCTAAATAGTGTTTTGCTTGCGAAAACAAAATGACGGCGCTGTGGGTGGAAATGTGCAGAATAAGGGGCGTAAATATAATAAGATCCCCTGTGAATCCCCTGATTCCTGTGTCACAAGGGGAGCAAAATCTGATCAATGTATAAATATAATATACATATACACACACATATATTATGTAAACACATACCTTTATGTTAGATGCGATTAATATATATATATATATATATATATATATATATATACATATATATATTTATCCACGTGTAAATGGCTGAATTGAGAGTGTGTAATTACACAGAGCACATCATGGATCTCCCAATGTAAAGACCAGAAGCAAGAGAAATGGGCTGCAAACAAAATGCCATCTCTTTTCTGGAGCTAAAAATACTCTCCTTATCAAACCCAAACGGCAGGCTGTAAAGGGCTGTTTGGAAAGCCAGTGAGGGTAACTTATTATGCAGATGCTTTTATACACATCTGCATATTGGAGAAACACAATAACAAACCTCAAAGGACCCACCACTATTTAGGTGAGGTTCTAAAATAGCTAGTTGTCATACCAACGACGAGGTGTAGCGTTTGTGACATCGACATGAGGTTGTGTGATGACTCCTGTGATCCACGGTGGAAGTCTTAAAGTTGGAGTGAATCTGGGAGACATGACAAATCTAAACTCTCACCTATTACACATGCAGAATTCATCATCTATTGTGATTCGGAGCAAATAAATAGCTTGTTTGATGGTGCATGCTTCTGAAAGACAATCAATATAAGTGTAGGTTTTGCATTCTGATCAAAGGAGAAAGATTTGGGCTTGATGTTGACACATAAACCAAAGAAAAGATCATTCAAAGTCTTCAATTCCTCTGGCTTTCAATGCAGAGCAGGAATGAAGGAGGCTCGTACGGATATTACCACGGCCTCATGAAACCCAAATCAGACGGCTAATTTCAGATAAAGGTCTTTGCTTATTTCCGTCTCGCTGAAATCTCACACAGCACGCCTGGACTGTTTTGGTTCAGTTCATTATTGAGAAATTTGTTTTAGAAATGGCTGGTAAAATTGCCTGGTGGTAGAGCTTTATGATGGGCTGTGAATTTACAGGAACAAGGCATTAATGTCTGATATCATAAGAAAGCATTGTCATAAACAGTTCAGTATAGAAATTTTGCATATGGCGCATACATAACGGTCCCTATAAAGAGACAACCAGTCCCTGTTGACTCCTTCCATAATTCACTCACACACACACACACACACACACACACACACACACACACACCAGAAAATACATTTACATTAATGCACTTACAATAAAAGTCTAACAGCCAGACATACTAAAGGGTTTAAAAAATAATAATAATAAGCATTCTGAAGACATCTGCAGTTTTGATAAAGTGCTTACATTAATTCTTCGGTAAAAAACAAAACAAAAAGTGTTTTAGGGTATATATTTTATCTAAGTCATATTTTTGAGTAGGATGCAGTACATATATGCAAGCCCTAGTGAACACACAGTTTTTTTTTTTTTTTTTTTTCCCCCAAAATCATTTACCCTAAAAGTATGGTTTGGACTCAAAGGTCTTCAGAAAAAAATGTTTCAGCTTTTTTAAATGATTTATATTTTTTGTGCAGATACACTCCTCTACAAAATGACCCCAATCATTCTAAAATCTCTAATTCCTTCCAAACAGCTATTTATGGAGCCCCTAAAGCAGTGGTCTCAAACTGCCGGCCCGCGGGCCATCGCAGTTCTAAGGGGCCATTCACATATCGCGTCACATAAGCGGCCACGCCACTTTCTCCTTCTTTCCAAAGCGTTCCAAAGATTTCAATGATGTCCACAAGTGTGTATGTGAAGTTTTAGCTCAAAATACCCCACAGATAATTTACTATAGCATGGTAAAATTGACACTTTTTGAGTGTGAGCAAAAACGTGCCTTTTTTGTGTGTGTCCCTTTAAATGCAAACGAGCTGCTTGGACCCCTTTCAAGAAGAGGGCAGAGCTTTAAGAGCTCATGCTCAACCCGCAACAACAAAACAGGACAATCTCACGTACTGAAAATGTCAGAAACTAGCAGAGTCGGACAATGATGCCTACAGAGAATATATGCTGCATTGAGACAGAACAGGTATAGTTTAGTTTAATTACAGTTATAACTTATGATGTCAAGTTGCTTTTCACTCCTGCAACCCCTTCAGCCGTGACTTATTCACGATACAGCACTAGCCTTGAGTACCTTATTGCTTGCTTACTGTGATATTCTGGAGTGAAAACGGATGCTTCATCTTTTTTGTGATATACAATAAACTTTTATTAAAGCCAAATATTAAAGCCAAAAATATGTATCAGTGCAACTTTCATGAAGTAAAATTACTAAAAGCCTTCCTTCCGCCGAAAAAAAGAGAAAAGTTCCTGACTGTGAACAGCAACAGAAGTTACATTATTATGCCATTAGATGGCTGCAAAGACTGTCTTTATGAGTGTGTCAGTCAGAAGCGAAGACTTTTACATTGAAAAGACTTTTGTTGTGAACACAGAACAAGAAGCAAATGACAAATGCTTTGACTAGCGCTGTCAGTCATGGGAAAACCCCTTAACTGTTAAAAGGACAAGATAATACATCTGACATTTAAACAGATTTTTTATTATGAACATAGGACTGACCTGAAGGAAAATGCTAAATCTGAATGCAGGTAATAAACTCGCTCGCTCGATCTCTTTCTCACAGTGCTCTTCTAGTTCTACATAATACAGTAAGCTAAAAGTGGTTGCTAAGGGTGTTGTGTAGTGATACACAGAGGTGAATAATCGTTTTATCATGAATAAAACACAACTATTGACCAATCAGAATCAAGGACAGGAACTAACAGTTTTATAAGAGCTGAATAAAAAAAAAAACAGTACAAGAAGTGTGCATCTCTCTACCTTGCATTATCATCAACATACATCGCAAAAACAGCTCATCACAGCTATTCATTACTGCCGTAACTAGTATCGCTCTGTAGACTAAGCTAGATCACGAACAGTTGGTACTGATCAATCCATCCACCGCGCCTTCAGAGGCTCTGACGTCGGGAGTACATGAAGAATCAGAACATGAAGAATGTTCACTCTTACATCCAACAAGAAAACATCTGAGTTGCTTACGAGTCATTCTTGTCACTACAGCTGCTCTGGCCTGGAGAAAATGGTGGACAGTGTACAACTCACTCAGGGCGGGGTCTATGCTAATACGGTAGAGGCCGTCAGCAGTCGTGGGTAAAACACAACTATTCAAATCTTATTCAAATAGCTAGCTATCTACGTAGAAACCGGCTGCAAATTGAAACAGCTCACTGGATGACACAGTTTCGGACTCAGACAGCCCATAACAAACTGGCTACATGTTTTCTTTTCAGCTTTTCTCAGCTGGAAGACATGCCAGAAGCATAAAACTAAATGCAACTGAAAACTAAATGTAACTAAACAAACTAAAAAAGTGACAATTTCATCCGATGTACCCTTTAAACGCATTTCAGTGACACTGACATTTAAAAAAAACAAAAAAAAAACTGTGTAATAGTTGTTTCCATGTAAAACTGAGGGACGAGTCAAAATTCCTAATCAACAGCAGGTCACAGATGCCATTTGTCAAGAGATCCTCTTTTCTCATATTCATATAAAATATAAATCTGGTCCTGTGGTACATTTGCATAGTTTGGGATTTCGGGGAATAACTAAACGCAAAGCTGAATACAAAGTGATCTTAGGGCAAAAGCTTGCATTCTCAATGAGTTTTATTAGAGCAAAGAAAAAGTGTAAAGGGGAGTCACATTTTTCTGAGAGCAATAAGAAATGAGGAATTATATTCAACAAGAAGAACTTCACAGTCACAACTCACTGCAGTGATTTAAAACAAGTCAGGTGTTTTTTTTATTCAGCACTGTTAATCTAATTTTATATTCCAAAGAGAAACAAAAAGTCAAAACTCTCATCCCACCACACTGCACTAATTTGAACTTTGTGTGTTTAACAGGTTTGATCTTAAACTAAGAAAACTTCAGGTCAAGAGATGTTAATTGCTTTTATTTAGCTGCATTCTATTATTCAGCTTGCAGAACTGTCTTTGAATTTAAATTATTGTGTCGTTTGTATTTGTGCCTAATTACAGGTCATCATTAGCCACATAAAGGCTAAATCAATGTTGAGTATGTTAGACAACGTCTGGCTCATAAATAAAGTTGTGGTTATGATGAAAATGTTTTATCTAATTAGTGCGTGCAGGGGTTGTTTTATTATTTTGAGATGCATGTCACCATGCCAAAAGAAAAGAGAAGAGTCCTTCTTGAATTTATGACTCTCCTGTGACCCTTACCAAAGTTTCTTATGTATAAAGAAACAAATTTGCATAAAAAACAGAATACAATGTTCAGATGCTGCTAGAATTATCTGTACTGTTAACCTATTAGAACCTGTAGACATGTCGTCAAATGATTATCCATGTGCCAATAAGCACTAGTGTTTCTGTATCTTAAGTTAGTTTAAGGCTGGATTCTCTTATTCGTCTTCAGTAAACAACTTTGACTCCTGGTCTTCATTGAGCATATTGGTCTCTTTATTGGGTCTAACTGTAATTCTGCTACACTGTCAATCGGATTCAATCATGCATTTAAATACGACTGTCAATCCAGAAACGTTGCAATGTATAGTTAGCAGTATGAAAAATAAATATTATATATAGAAGGTTGGAAAGATCGCTGCCATAATAATCACTGAAGCTGAGGTACAAGCTGCACTCTTGCGAAAACTCCTGTTGTAATCAATAAAGCTGCAATGAATATCTTATTGACATGGTGTATATACTTAGTTGGTTTTAATGAAAGGATTTGCGCACATGGAGAAATTGCGCTAAACAAAACCTCTGCAATTTTAAGTAGATTCTGACTAACTTAAAGACATCTGATTGGCCATTGCATTCACATGCTCAACAGATATGTCTGTGACTGGTGTAAATTGAAACCTTTTTGTTAGAAATGTCTTTACCATCACTTTTGATCAATTTAATGTGTCCTTGCTGAATAGAAGTATTAATTTAAAAAAAAAAAACAAATCTTACTGACCTCAAATTTTTGAACGGTAGTGTACATCTTTCTTCAATTCTCCTGACTCCTAAACAATCTCTTAATCTGCTGAGCTGCAAAGGATTCTTAACAAGGCCTTTCGAGAACAAAAAAGGAGACGAAAGTCTGGGGTTTGGCTCAGATACGATTTTCAGAAATAATAGCATTTTATGTAAAGATGAGAGAAAGCACTTTAGTTCTTAATCTGACTGTTTACATGTCTCAATCTCTCTTTTTCTCAAGAGGCTTTGATCTTTCTCACATTAGAATGCATCAAGTGCACCAATACATTTTGGCTTCTCTATAGCGGAGAAACTTCACACACTCTACTTACTGTAAGTGTTAGGTTCTCTCTAAGATGGTCAGTTCACGTATTTTCCTTTTAATAAACACAGTCAATACATTTTGTTGAATCTAACTGGAATAGAAAAACGATCTCTGATTTTCTAATAGATGCATAAAAAGTATAAATTAAAATAAATTAATTAATTAACAACAGTCCAGTTTTATATTATAAAGATATTACAAAGAATCTTGGAAATGCACATGTCATTTATTTTTGGCTGACCAAACACAAGGGCACAAAGTTCGGATAGTAAAGCCCAAAGTATACTTTGTTTTTGTACGCACAGTCGAACGCAAAGCCTTGCAAAGTATACTTAATTTCGTTCGACGTATGCGCAATTTTGGGCAATCTTCTGCCACAAGTTACATCTCATTTAATACTTTGTATTTATTCATGCTAGAGTTGTACAAATGAGGGTACTTTCTAACCTCTTCACACAATCTGTCATCTATGTAGGCCTCTGTCGTCGCTGTAGCTTGCATGCGTTCCCGTCTGTTCTGTGTAGGTTTTCTTTGACTACTTTGTGAATCGACCTCCCCAGGTCACAGTTGTCACCTTGTGGATAAACGAATTACTGCAAAAAAATTAAATGCGCACGTGCGACCTGCGCGTACAAAGTATGCGTGGTTACAAAAATCTGATGGTGTGCGTACAGTACGCACATACTATTCTAATGACGAAATTTGCATCACACACACTGTAAGCTGACCCTCGCATAAAAAGTGAAGTATACTTTGGCCTTTAGCATGAGCCTGTTAACTCCTGCTAGTCGATGTCATAACTACACCATCTGGCTGCAAAAAGCATCTTTCTCAACTGACAGCCATTCAAAAGTCACTGTTTATTCTGGCAAAATAAAACTTTCCACAACAACATATAATTCCATGAGTAAAGATAAATTAGCCACACTGCAGCCATTGAGATGAATGTGAATGCTAACAAAGAGCTCCCGTTTATTTTTTTATCTTCAAATATAATCTAGTCTCTCGAGGGGTTTTCCTCTTTGTCTCTGTACTTGCTCAGAAATAGCTCTTTCTTATTGCCTGTTACCTTCTAGCCCGTTATTCATCTGCCATTCAAGCACACACACTTGATCTATAGTGCTTTTTGCGCTGAATATGCTCAGTGTTTTTCTCGCCTTTTCTCTTTCACATCCCTCTTTCATCATCAAAACCCACCCTGTACCTCATAATTAATGTGAGGTCCAATTTCCTGAAGATTAAAGGCAAAACAATTAAACGCAGCACAGAAAGGAAGTGGAAATGGAGGAAGAAATGCAGATAGAAGCTTTTGTTTGCTTGTTTGGAGAACAGCACTGAGATGGTTTTGAAAAGGATTATTGCGAAAAAGAACCACTGCCCACAAGAAATTAGAAGAAGGACAAGAGACGGTTTTTGTTTTTTGGTTGGAAAGATGTCAGTTTTTACTTCTCTTTCCAACAAAATGTGCAAATATTTGATCTGCGCCCTTAATACACATTTTAAGTAAACTACAGTTTCACACCTCCTCTAGCGATCTGCTCAGTTGGCTTTAGAGGGGTCTGGATTCATTTGAAACACTCTGAACCTCTGAAACCAGCCAAATGAGAAACCCCACTAGCCTTTTGTCCAACCTTCTGGCATATGAAGAAGCAGCCCATTAACATGATTTTGTTATTGCAGATGTATTTGATTCAAATTTAAGTATTTTTAAATTCCTTCAGTTTTTCTGCAGAAAATGAGACAGAACTGTATTATTTATTTTCATATAATGTAATACAAAATAATATAATACCAATATTCTAATATTCAGTTTAATATTAACAATAATATCTTCATGTAATGTGATTCAAATTAAAGTGTCTTTTTTTTTAATAATGCTGGAACTCATATTATAAAAAAGGATATTTTGTTTATTATTGATGGATATTTTGAAAGTTTAGATATATTTATATATATATATGAAGTAGTTATTATACAGAATACGATACTGATTTAAAAATATAAATGATCGATTTACATATATATATAGAGAGAGAGAGAGAGTAATACATTTAATACACTATAAATATTCATGTAAATCGATCATTTATATTTTTAAATCAATATCGTATTCTGTATAATAACTACTTCATGATACATCTAAAGAATTCATGCAATAACAATATATATATATATTATCAATATATTGCAATATACTGATCATATTTATTGATAATATCTTATTAAAGATATAAAATCAATACCTTGCAAATCTCATATCATACGATAACACATTATGAAGACTAAAAATTATAAGGCTAATCAAAAGTAACAATACATCTCTCTACAACAAGCCGCATTATTTGATGCATTATTAGCGTCCGGATCACAAACGATGTGTGATGAGTTACGTAAGTTTAATACTGTGTTTGTTCAAATCCCTAATCCAAGCATGATCAATGGTAATAGCGAAGCTTGCCTTAAAGTTAGAGAGAATGTGCATGTGTTGGTGGTGATTGTTTCGTGGAAGGTTGGCTCTTCTAAGGCTGCATTTACCCACAAACGTGCAAGCAGGAAAAATATTCCGATATTCTCAGATCGGTTTCAGGTCTCACTCATATGTGGAAATAAATCTGATATAAATTAGATAAGTGTATTTCCATCTGCCATGGAAGTGGACAAATCGGATATTCCCGTCAATGCGAGTCGTATATCATTGAAAAAGCAATGGTGGCGAATGACGTCACCTCCCATGATTCTGCGAATTCAAGGTGTCATCAAGCTACACGTTTGTTTTGAATAAGCGACCTCTAGCGGCAAAAATTTACATATTGTGGCTTTAAAGGCAATTTTTCAATGCTAGAGGTCGCCTATTCAAAACAAAGGCGTAGCTTGATCATGCATAGATTGAGCACGGAATCATGGGAGTTGTCGTCTTCCCCTCACAGCCGGTGACTCAGGCAGAAATCATGTTCATGGATGAGATTATTAACATTACTGTAATATGAAGCAGAGCAGAGCAGAGTGCTGTGGGAGCTGAACAAGTCCGCTGGAGCAAAATAATGAGAGACGAGTGACACACGGCTCGAGCACAGCAGAGCTTTTATTATGCCACAGTCGCCCCTTTCGCTTCTTCCACCCAAGCGTATGTGGGGTAAACCAGTGCTGTTTATCATTAGATACATTTGAGTTTACTAAAAATGATGTTATAGCGTTACTCTGTGTGTTTGCTCTTCGGCTGCTATGAGACACTCGTGGCACACTGCAGTAAGCTAGATCAATATTAGTATATCATATTAATATAATCAAGAAAATGAGATTCAAACAATAAGACTAAATGTGGTGAGCTATATCACAATGATTAGTTTTCTGCATACAAATGTATCCAAACAACTGTTCCCTTGTCTAATAAAGCATGTAATATATTAAAGCGTCTTTGGTGTTTCTTTGGTTTCTACAAAATAAAACAAGGAAAACCGAGGGTAACGCAGGTGTGAATCCAAAAATCTTACATATTGTCCCTTTAAGACCTGCGGTGTAAATGCGCCTCGAAGACACTGCATAAATGTGCTGTAGGAGAGCTTATTAAACCGCTGAAAACAGATTGGTGTGCGGGCTTGAGCTCTCCCCTCCGAGACTCAGACATATGTGTGCTGAGAGTGCTGGGATTGTCTGGGTCTGGAATGGTGGGGAATTAACACCAAAACCTCACATACCTTCACTTCTGTTATCTCTCCATTTAATTATATACTGACATTTACATCCGCTGCAACATGTAATAGAGCTCATTATGGCAGGGGGGTCGTCCTATACTTAAAGTTAGCTCCCTGCCATCTGCAGATGGTGCTCATGCATAGTAATTAAAATAAATAAAAATAATTTACAATAAAAAAAAAAAAAATAAAATAAATAAAAAAAAACATAAGTTGACATTCCCAGAATTTAATTTAAATAATTGCTTCTTCTTAATTTTAAGCAGGACCTATTATGCAAAATTCACTTTTACAAAATTAAATAAATGTGTATCGGCAGTGTGTACACAACTGATTTTGCCGAGTTAGACGAGTTCCTTGGTTAACATATTTTGTTGATCCTGCAATAACATTCCTGTCTGAAAATTGAATCCTAACCATTTCCCTACCCCTAAACCTATCCCTAACCATAACTAAAACGATAGGTGAATAACACTGTAGAAGCACCTAACCCTGGTTGTAATTTGACATAAAATTATGTAAATTTGTCCATCAAATCTGATTGGTTGATTGGAATGTTGATCTAGAAACATGCTGTACACAACCACCCTATAATGGTAAAAATCCACCCACTCCTTTTTACATATTCCCCATAAATCATAAACAGTGTCTCAAAATGAGTCGTTTGTGTTTTCTGTACATTGTGACGTCACAATGTAACAGGCTCCGCCCATGACTGGAAAGGGGACGGGGAGCAGAAGCTCATTTGCATTTAAAGATACACCCACAAACACAGCGTATTTTGAGTTGAAACTTACATACACTTTCTGGGGACAACAGAGACTCATATTACATCCTGTAAATAGGGACATAATAGGTCCCCTTTAAATCAGTTATGGGGTTTTACGTTACATCTTATGTTGTTAAATTAATGTTTATTACATAGTCGTCATGTGTGTTACCATGATGGCGTTTTGTATTTGTGTGCATTACATCATTTGCACCTTCTATATAGTATATAGTATTTACCTCAGCTTGTGGAAAAGCTAGTTATAATGATTCATCATGCTTTTTCTTTACCACCTGTGTTTTTATGTTAGCAGTCAGTATATTATAAAGGTAAAAAAAAAAAAGTTTTTTAGTATTTTGGTATATTAACATTAATTCAGTAAATAAAATACACATTTTAATGTAAATTTAAGTTAAATGTTACCATCATAATATCGTAAGGTCTGCCAACCACAGCTGACGGTTTTTCACCATAACTGCTTTTTGTTTTGTTTTTGTTTTTACAGTGCATTGCAAGTAACCTGATTAAACTTTTTGAATTTCAAATATTGAGGTAAATTGTACTTAATTTGTCTTCTGGGAAACATGTGTCTTCTGTAGCTTCCGAAGGGCAGTACTAAATGAAAAAACATGATCTTTAAACAAAATAAGTCAAATGTACATATCTTCATCCTGTTCAAAAGTTTTCACCCCCCACCCCGGCTCTTAATGCATCGTGTTTCCTTCTGGAGCATCAGTGAATGTTTGAACCTTTTTTAATAGTTGTGTTTGAGTTCCCCAGTTGTCCTCAGTGTGAAAAGATGGATCTTAAAATCATTCAGTCACTGCTGGAAAGGGTTCAAATATGCAAAAGATGCTGGAAAACTGAAGAATTTGCAAGACCTGGAGGATTTTTCTGAAGAACGTTGGGCAGTTGACAAGCTGATCAGGACACACAAGGGACTCATGAACAACCATCACAAAACAAAAAAACAGCCATGGATCATTCAGGTAACGACAAACAGTATTAAGAATCAAGGGTATGTAAACTTTTGAGCGAGGTCAATTTTGTAATTTACAACTGTAATTTATTTTCTCTAATGTATAAGTTAAATAACTCCAAACTAGCAACTTTTCATGCTAGGTTCATAATCTAACATATCTTCTAGTTATTATCACTCCAATGAAAAAGGGACTGTTGACTGAACAAAAGTAATGGGTCACCGAATTATACCCTATTAATGGAAAGTGGCATTTAAGAGCTCTGAAAATCGGTGTCTATATGAGCATCTGCAGTGTCTTGAAACCCTTGACATGTCCGGAGCAGGCTATTAAACTTTCAGCTTTACTGAGTTTAGATCTTTTTCATCAATGTCATGAAAGCCTCCTGTGGTCAGCATCTCTTTGGACGCCTGCAGGGGGATTCAGACTTAACGCAGCTTGAGCACGACACTATAGCAGCAGAGCAAAACTCAATTCTCTTGGGCGTGATAGAAACACAAATGCTGACAGTGAATATCCCCGGACTTACTCACATAGCCTCAAAAGTGTACTGCGTTATCCCTTTCAGTTTATTAGATGGTCTGCAAGCATGAAGGAGGCAATTTATTGTGTGTTTGAGCCTAGGTATTCCCAAAAGAACAGTTAATCAATGGAAAACATGTTCATGTCTCCACACACGCACAAGCTTTGAACTCAGAGGAATATATGTATTGTGTGCTTTATGTAGGAAGACCCTAAATCAAGGCCGGAGTAATTTTCTAAACAATATTGTCATTTGCATTAAAATAGAGCTCATGTAAATGCCTTTGCCAACTCACAAATGGTTTCGATACTAAACAACAACAACACTGTATTACGTTTTTTCCACATAATTCCAGCTCTCATTAAAAGTTGTGTCTGCCCTGGGACTTTCTGAATATGTGATTCTGCTTTTGTAAGACATAATGTAGAACAAAAACTTATGGAGAATAGCTCAAAATGCATGTCTCAACATTTTTACATGAAGGAAAATATCCTCTGACAAGTTTACCCACAATGCACGGTTACAGCTAATGAGGATCACTAGCTAAGCCTTGAAATCTGTTGATCTCACACATCAGGGTACCTCTCTAATTAAAGAGTTTCTCAGCCAGAAATATTGCACTCTACGATCAGACTCCATCTGGATGGACCTGCTCTAGCAGGGCCAATGACGGGGAAATAAAAAGACTAACAATGCTTGTGAAAAAATGGGCCACAGATGAGTGCGTTTGCTAATGTGTCCTCTGCCAACACTGAAACAGCCAACAGAAACAAGCAGGGTGCAAAATTACTCTGTTGTGTAAATAAAAAAGTTACTTGCCAGTATGTTTATTAAGAACTGCAACATTTACATACACGGTTTAAGTCGAACTGTAAGAATTAATAAAATAAATCTGCCCTTCACTGATATACATTATAATAATGACCTGTGCTGACTGCACTGTAAAAAATTTATCACGATTTATCACATTTTTTCTTTTGTCAAATAATTCAATAATTAATGTGGTTCAGATAACATAATATTTAGAGTTTCGGTTATTAAACCAATCACCTTCATTGTATTAACTCAAATTTTTAATTTCAATGAACTCAAAATTTTAAGGTAACTTACTTTTTTAAGTTAAACCAACAATTCTATTTATAGTGTGACACAAATATACTTTTTTATAATATATAAATAATATTATATATAAAAATATAATATATATATATATATATATATATATATATATAAAATTACACATAATATGTATATAAATATTATTAAAAAATACTATATAAATTGCATATATACACAGTGTGGGGTCTGTGTGGTAAGATTTTTAAATGTTTTTGAAAAAAGTGGCCACAAACTTTTATATATTTTTTCTTTCTATATATATATATATATATATATATATATATATATATATTGAAAATGTTAAATATTTTCAAAGGCACTAAAAAAAAATCATGGCCGCTACATGCTCCTGCCACTGGCAGATGTGGCCTAATTTTTGGACCCTGGAAACAAGCCAGCACAGTTCTACTAAAATCAGCAGGTGCCACCTGGGATTAATTCTACTCACCCAAGAGGTTTCTCTAGTCGGCTGGCCGGTGACCCCACAATTTCACCCAGTGTGCAGAACATCTGGCCAAGAAAGTCCTAGATGGAGTGGGTAGGATCAAGTAGAAGAGGCGGTAAGAGTTTATCAAATTCAACAAATCTCAACGCTCTGCCCTCTTGTTATAGTAGTGAATTGAAAGGCAAAGACGTACGTATAGTTCAAGGGGCTTCTGGGAAGGAGCACGGCCATGTTTACAATAGAGCACAGCATGTAACAGAAAGCACAAGACACAAATACAATACCAGCCACACAGACAACATCACGCACAGTTTCGTGGGTGATCAAACCAGAGAAGAGAGAGAGATAGTGATGATTAGTGACATCTACATGATCAATCTGCGTGCATTAAAAGAGGTGTGATCAAAATACCGGCGAATGTAAATAAAAAAAATATCCAAATATATTGTATCTGTGCAAATACTTATTCATATTGATTTACTTTTCACTTTATGCTTCAGCATTAGTAAACACTCCAATTATGTCAGACAAACACTGCATGTCATTTTTAATTAACAATAGTTAGTTTTATTATACAAAACTTAAATTATGTGGATTCAAAAAGCTTTAACATGAGTAATTGTATATATAATTCCACATGAGGTAAATTTATACCTCAACTGTGGATTGTGTCAATGATTTTTCATTCAAAAAGATGAGAGTTTTGCTAAATATATGTGGATACTTTTTAAAAGAAATTGAAATGCACAGAAATGTTACATTAGGGTCACATTACAGCACTACTTACGTGTTTGGAAAGATCAGGACTTTTAGAGTCGACATCATATCTGAATTAAGTAGAAAGTAACACACACACAAAAAAAACCAAAAAAACAACAAAAAAAACAGTGTTAACCAAAATCTTCAAACACACTGAGTAGCTAATTAAAAGATATGCCATAAAAGACTGACTTTAAAAGGAAACAACTACTTTAATGGTTAGAGAAATGCTCAAATACACACACACAAAAACTGTCTTTCAAGTAAGCTTGCAAAACAACTTAATGGTCAAACATGCTTGCCGTTAACAGACAAGTTTCATAAAAACTATTGCACTTCATCTTTTAGTATTAAAGCAATGCATCTGTTACTGAATTCACTAAACATTCTTTACATTTTCTTCTTATTTTCTACCCAAAGAATAAACTTACAAATATTTTTGTTTTCTTAAAAAATATTGGGATACTTCTTAAGAATGTCTTTATCTTTTTTCTTAAGAATGATCTAAAGACAAAATCTTTCTACTTAAAAAATTGAGCGCTTAATTCAATGCTTCTTACTGTTTCTTTGTAATTATTTGTACAAATTTACTAGCAGTTTCTGAGTGAAAATTCTCAAATTATATCCTACACCTTTTTTTTTTTTTTTTTTTTTCAGTGTATGGAAAATAATAGAATTTTGAATCCAATATTCTAAATTTGTGTACACCAAGGATGATAACTATAATGATAATGACACAAGAACAAAATGATTGGAATTGCATTCAGGGTATGTTTACACAACAACGATGTACTAAAACCAGAAAAGTTTTTCCTTTGTGTTTTTCGTGTACAGACAACGACTTTGTCAAAACGATCCCCATTCACACGAATGCACGAAAATTCTGCTGCCAGGCCAGTAGTTGGCGATGTCACTTTGTAAAGAAACTATGCACGTATAGACTGAACTGGTATTACATATGTGTATGACGTCACCGTTTTCAAAAATTTGTGTTTTTGTAGTTTACACAGAGACGATAACGGTATCATTTTCAAAAACTTGCACTTGAAAACCCATTTTAACAGCCAAAACGCATAAAAAGTTTTCCGTTTTTAGCTGAAAATGGTGTCGTGTAAACGGCGCCTCAGAATTGTTTTTTATTATTAACAATACAAACATTGACAGCCAATCAAAATCCACCTGACTTTAAAGAGCTCAAGCATTTAAAGTGGCAGACGACAAAACTGCATCACAAGCTTATTGGTGTCATTGGATGCCAACATAGTCATCGTTATAGTTAGCATTCTTGGTGTGAATGGGCCTTAAGAGACCATTAAATGCAAGTTAGCAACAAATGACAAGAAACCGCTAAGAAAACATTTGCTAACTAAACAGACCACATGCATACATGCCTATTTACTAACTCAGTTAAGATAAAGTTAGTAAGAGGGCCAAAAGCAAATCGTAAAAAAATGGGAAATCAGACGGTTAGATTCATTTAGGGATCTATTACACTGCATTGGAACATTCCTGATGGTTACATCAAAGATCAGTGACAGAAGAAAAAGGAAGCGGGAGGAGGTGAGAGGTTTGTCCGAAGGAATATTGGTGTGGATGCGAGACTCTTCAGGACAGGGATAAAATGAAATAACTCACAAATCAAAGCGCAGGCTCTGTTTCTCCTCAAAGAAGTAGTCCAGGATGTACTTCCTGACAAAGTCCGGATTTAGCGTGTTGTCAATCACCTCCGTTCTTCCAAACTAGAAAGTGGATTAGGGACAGCGGAGGAAGAGATGGGGTCAGAGAAAGGGGAAGGTAACAGGGTGAGACAATGAAATTGGATATAAGGTACAGAATGAGTAATGGAGGACCAAAAAATCGAGAATGGTAAAAGTTTGGTACAAAACACTGCAGATATGAAAATTAAGCTGAAATGGCAACTCCTCTCTAATAAAATTGGTGTAATCCCTCTGATTTTGCTCTCTTTCTCCCTTGTTACTGTCTTTTTCCTTTACTCCCCACTATCCTCCAGAGACTCGTCTAATGCCAGAGGGTTGGTTTGCTGAGGTGTGCGATCTTGTGTGAGAACTGGAAAGGTTTAGTGAAACTTTAAGTCCTCAGTGGCAGCACTAATTACAGCGGTGTGGCTATTCGACAGCTCTGAAGATCGGTGACGATTATGTCTGCATAATTAGAGGGGGGCTTCGGCCAAACAGTGAGCTATATCTCTCTGAAACCCAGCCTAGGGCATCTCACTCCATCATTAACCCCTTTTCCCTTAAAAAAAAAAAAAAAAAAAGACTAAACAATTGGACAGGTCCCCTCCCTTCTTTCAAAGGCTAAATGCGCAACATGGAACTGAGGCCACCTTTTGACACTGAACTGATCTAAGTGAATGTTTGTTTAGTGGCCTGCATTTCACCTAGGGGCTTATAGTGACTTTTCATGCAATATATGTTGATCATAAATTATTCAGTGTTTGGAAAAGTTTAAATAAATGAATGAATACCCTGCGAACAGTCTGTTCCCATGAGCTGATATTGAGATGATAAACACAGTTGTGTTGTGTTAGCATTACTCTGTGGATCATAAAGTGTTTTTCAGTTTATTCAGAAGGGACCTAAAGCAGTGGTATTGAAAAACATACAGAATCACAGAATATTGAATCTTAAAGAATTACAAAATGCATCGTCTCTAATTAAGTTAATATAGCAACACTCCCAATTTCTGTTAATACAAAGCTTATTAAGCCAATATGGGGGGCCTTTGAATATTGTATTGTAATGGGATCTTTTAAAAACAATCTATTTTAAAACGCAACAAACATTTTCGCATTCACTGTAATTTCATAAATTTTTGAAAAATGTTCATTGCAAATAAAAAGTTGATTAATGACCTTAAGAATGTCAAGTTTAACCATTAAGTTAATAAAACTTGCAATAGACATAATCATTTCCCCCAAAGAATATTCAAACAAGGTAATAAAAAAAACATATATATATAGTGCTGTCAAATCGATTAATCGTGAATAATCGCATCTAACATACGTTTGTGTATGTGTATATATATTAGGGGTGTAACGGTACACAAAACTCACGGTTCGATACGTACCTCGGTTTTTAAGTCGCGATTCGGTACGGGTTTGGTACATAAAATTGCTTTTTTTATTATTATTAAACAGTGGTTTACTGAACAAATTGTGTTTTTGCCTTTAAATATATTAGATTATATTATAACTAAAAGTTTCTTAAGGATAAAAAAAAAATTATCTTTGCTGATGCTATAAACTATGTAGGGAGCCCTTGTACTACTATAATATTAAAGGTTAACAACTGAGCCCAAACTAGCCTAAATTCAATCACTTTTTATTTTTAGATATAATAATCAACACTCAAACAACAAATTGTATGAAAACATGTAAGCTGCACATAAGGCAGTTAACTTCTAAATCAAATGATAAAATTATGTTTTACTCAAATTCATTGTTGAAATTTAATCATTTATACACAGTGGCTGTCATTTTCATGACAGATTTATTTAAACATACATCGAATAATCAAGACATCACTAACAGGTAAAATATAATGAATATAGAGGCTAATATAGTGCATATATATAGCAAAAGAGTTCATTTCTCTGGCGAACTAAGCTGTGGACAGTGAATGGCTTTTCTGAGGTAAATGCTACGTGACATTGTTTACAAGCTGTTTTACTGACGTCTTTCCGCTGCTGAAACATTGAATAAGCGATAACACGAGATATTATACATTTCAGTAAGTTGTACTGTATCTTTTAACATACCTTCAAATGTTCATTTAAGTTTATTCTGTAACTAGTGAGGAAGCTCGCACTCCGCTCTCGCGTTGCCGGTAGAACTGAGGCGCCTAGACAGCAATCTGTCAGTCACGCCACATTAAAGCGTGTCAAAACGCCACTTTCTGTTTGAATTTCGTGATTTCGTGGACAGAATTTAAAGGATGACACTTTGTTTCTTATCAAAAGTATCAAAACGCAGAGCTTATTGTGATTATTTGGTGGTTAATAGTGATTAGGCTATGTTGTTGCAATGTAATGCATTCGGTACACATGTGCACCGAACCGAAAGCCCTGTACCGGAACGGTTCGGTATGAATGAACGGTTCAGATTACTGAGGCTGATGTAGCTTGTAAATGTAATTCCCACCCCTGTCCAGTTGGTGGTGAGTGCGCTCCAGTGTGCCTGCAGAGCGCGAGCTCAGTCTCCAGAATAAAATTATGCTTTGATTACACACAGGCGAGCACCCAGTTTAAGTCCATTTTATAATAATAAAGTTATAATAATACTTACATAATTAAGTTTCTAATCCAGTTTGTTTTGTTTTAAATGGTTCGTTATGTTATTTTTCTTGCTGACTATAAAGTTTATGGTCAACGAATGGCTTTTCTGAGGTATAATTGTTACGTGACATTGTTTGCAACGATTTCGGTAAGCTACTGTCTTTCAAAATGTTTTCTGATTTTCATTCATGTTTATTTCGTTCTGTAAAGAGGAAAGGATGATCAAGTGTTCAAGATGAAAACTGAAAAGTGACGCAGTCTTTATTCAAATTTATTTTCATAGTATAAATAAATGCATAGCCTAGGCCTATTTACTTATCATGTAAATTTGTGAATAAAAATGAAAATGTGGCTAATATAGGACGAAATCAGAAGCTATTAAATGTCTTTTTAAAATATAAAAATTAAAATGACGGGTAATAATTGATTATAACAGATTTTTTACTATCCATCAGGAGTGCGAAGGTCTAACGCAACCTCTGATGTATATAAATATAGATCACCAACCAACCCCACCACCGCAACACCGGCGGTTGTTGATGATTTACCACCTCGGTAGTAGAAAACTGCCACCGTCACAGCCCTATTTAATATAACATCTGTTTAACTTATAACATGAAAGTAAGGTTAATAATATAACTTAGAAAACAACATTTTCAGTTTTACTCAAATTAGGATGATGCAAAAATAAGTTTGCAAAATGCAAACTTGCAAAAATAACCCCACTGGAGTGTCTGGAGCAAAGCTAAATTTTACACTAAAAATTTAACAAGAATTCAACAACAGGTGAGTCTAATTATTCATTACACAGGTGTCCAGCAGACAGTTGACTATAAAACGGTGTTAAAACCCCTTCCCATTTCATGCTGTCAGCAATGGCACCACATGGAAGAGAAATGTCACAAGACCTGAGAAAGAAAATAATTTCTTTACACCAGAAAGGTGAAGGCTACAAGAAGATCAGCAAAGCTTTACTTATCAGTCAGAATACTGTAGCAAAAGTGGTACAAACATTTAAAAAAAGATGGAACTGCAACCATCTCACAGAGATGTCCAGGTCGTCCACGGAAGTTAACACCTCGACAGGAGCGTCTTCTGATGAGAAGTGTTGAAGAAAATCGGCATGCAAGTTCACTGCAGTTATCTAAAGAAGTAGAAAGCCAAACTGGGGTGACTATTTCCCGTGACACAATGCATGGGTGCCGTTCATGAAAGAAGCCTCTCCTAAAGCCCAGGCACAAAAAAGCCCGCCTAGAGTTTGCCAGGGCCCATGCTGACAAAGATGAAGACTACTGGGACTCTATACTCTGGAGTGATAAGACCAAGATATGTTTTTGGAACAGATGGCTTCAAAACTGTATGGCGTCACAAAGGTGAGGAATACAAAGAAAAATGCATGGTGCCTACAGTGAAACATGGAGGTGGCAGTGTCCTTATGTGGGGCTGCATGAGTGCTGCTGGTGGCATAATGAGTTCACAGATGTACTGCTCTATACTGAAAGAGAAGATGCTATCATTACTCCCTGCCCTTGGTCGTCGTGCACTTTTCCAACATGACAATGATCCCAAACACACATCTAAGGCCACTGTTGGATTTCTGAAGAAGAACAGGGTGAAAGTGATTCAGTGGCTCCTGATCTGAACCCAATCAAACACCTATGGGGAATTCTGAAGAGACAAGTTGAGCGTCACTCTCCATCCAGCATCCAGTCTCTAAAAGAGGTCATTCTTGAAGAATGGAAAAATATAGATGTTGCAAAATGTCGCCAACATTCCATGCCTAGAAGACTTGGTGCTGTCATTAAAAATCATGGAGGCCATACAAAGTACTAGATGTAGTAGTTTTTGTTGTGGGGTGTACTCATTTTTGCATCACCCTAATTTGAGCAACACTGAAAAATTTTGTTTTCTAAGTTATATTATTAACCTTACTTTCATGTTACAAGTTAAACAGATGTTATATTAAACTTAGTCTTGTCAACATTTTGGAAATTGTTTTTGTGTTCATTGAGATATTGTTTAAAATGTTACTTTTCAAAGGGGGTATATATATATATATATATATATATATATATATATATATATATATATATACACATACACAGTATCTCACAGAAGTGAGTACACCCCTCACATTTTTGTAAATATTTTATTATATCTTTTCATGTGACAACACTGAAGAAATGACAGTTGACACAATGACAAAAAATGTTCAAATTGGGCCCAAAGTGTCAATATTTTGTGTGGCCACCATTATTTTCCAGCACTGCCTTAACCCTGTTGGGCATGAAGTTCACCAGAGCTTCACAGGTTGCCACTGGAGTCCTCTTCCACTCCTCCATGATGACATCACAGAGCTGGTGGATGTTAGAGACCTTGTGCTCCTCCACCTTCAGTTTGAGGATGGTCCACAGATGCTCAATAAGGTTTAGGTCTGGAGACATTCTTTAGCAAGGCAGTGGTCGTCTTGGAGGTGTGTTTGGGGTCGTTATCATGTTGGAATACTGCCCTGCGGCCCAGTCACCGAACGGAGGGAATCATGCTCTGAAGATGTCACAGTACATGTTGGCATTCACGGTTCCCTCAATGAACTGTAGCTCCCCAGTGCTGGCAGCACGCATGCAGCCCCAGACCATGACACTCCCACCACCATGCTTGACTGTAGGCAAGACACACTTGTCTTTGTACTGCTCACCTGGTTGCCCCCACACACGCTTGACACCATCTGAACCAAATAAGTTTATCTTGGTCTCATCAGACCACAGGACATGGTTCCAGTAATCCATGTCCTTAGTCTGCTTGTCTTCAACAAACTGTTTGCGAGCTTTCTTGTGCATCATCTTTAGAAGAGGCTTCCTTCTGGGACGACAGCCATGCAGACCAATTTGATGCAGTGTGCGGCGTATGGTCTGAGCACTGACAGGCTGACCCCCCACCCCTTCAACCTCTGCAGCAATGCTGGCAGCACTCATACGTCTATTTCCCAAACACAACCTCTGGATATGACGCTGAGCACGTGCCTCAACTTCTTTGGTCGACCATGGCGAGGCCTGTTCTGAGTGGAACCTGTCCTGTTAAACCGCTGTATGGTCTTTACCACCGTGCTGCAGCTCAGTTTCAGGGTCTTGGCAATCTTCTTATAGCCTATGCCATCTTTATGTAGAGCAACAATTCTTTTTTTCAGTTCTTTGCCATGAGGTGCCATGTTGAACTTCCAGTGACCAGTATGAGAGAGTGAGAGCGATAACACCAAATTTAACACACCTGCTCCTTATTCACACCTGAGACCTTGTGACACTAACGAGTCACATGACACCGGGGAGAGAAAATGGCTAATTAGGCCCAATTTGGACATTTTTACTTAGGGGTGTACTCACTTTTGTGGCCAGTGGTTTAGACATTAATGGCTGTGTGTTGAGTTATTTTGAGGGGACAGCAAATTTACACTGTTATACAAGCTGTACACTTACTACTTTACATTGTAGCAAAGTGTAATTTCTTCAGTGTTGTCACATGAAAAGATATAATAAAATATTTACAAAAATGTGAGGGGCGTACTCACTTCTGTGAGATTCTGTATATATATATATATATATATATATATATATATCCAAATATAAATAATATTTATATTAAAATTTTTTTTAATATTTTAAGTAATTATAAAAGATTATGTCAAAATAGGTACACCAATTGTTTTTTAAAGACACTTTTTAGCAATTCAAGGATAATTACACTAGCAAGACATTTATTAATTTAAGCCCCTCCAAAAATGTCAGAATTAATTTTATTTTCAGACACTGAAGGCATTATCATTATATAAGAGGTTTAGTCAAACAATTGTCTGTATGAATCACATTTATGTATTTTTAAATAATACTGTATATCTGGACATAAAATGCCTTAAAAATAACAGTTTCTGTAAAGAAAATAAAAAGTTTAAATAATAATCATAAAAATACCAGAGTTCAAGCCAAACCCTTGCAAAAGTCAGGAGTTCAAATTACCTATGCAACAATTAGGTAACAGTTTTAATAGCAGTATCCACAAAAAGCTTTCAACTATCTAATCAATAAAATCTATTTAGAAACAAGTAGTGCGCTGCTGTGCTGGTAGAAATGAACCCTTCAGACTGCTCTGTTCATTTCAAATCAGCAAGCTAAAAGCTTTATAAAAAGAGCCTTAATTATTAGTAATTATTGACAAATGTGTGCAATTGGTATAATCACTCCTCGTCTAAAACAGATAGATGGCAGTTCTCTCTGTAGACTGGATATTAATGTTCTATACTGTATGTTTCATTTTACATTCATTATGCACAGAAAGAACAAAAAGGTCTATTTAGCTTTGCAATTACTTTGTCAGGAATGACAGCAATGAAGCCGCATAATTAAAATGTTTGTTGATAGAATATACTAAGCTGTTTCTGCCTTCTTTGTGCTCATGATTTCCAAACATTGTGAACTTTATTTCAGTTTGTTAAAAACCAAACAAAGCTATTAAAACTTGATGAAAGATCCTTACAATAGGTTTTGCCCCTTTGGTTACTGTAACTACTAGCTCAGATACAATTTACAGACCATCCCATTGGACTAAGTTTAGTTATTATCACTTCTAATGACACCTGAATTACATTAGTAGCATTAATTTAACTTGGAGCAAATATTGATATATAAATACTTGATGTCCGACACACTTAATATAAAGTGGTAGTATTAAAACACATAAATAGATTTACATTACAAAATAGTAAAAGCATATCAGATAAAATGGAACTTCAGCAGTTGTAAATGCAGGACTGGTCTGCAATATTTTAAAAAGAGTAAATTGTAGTTAAAAATTAAACATTTAGTATAAAAACAATGCACCATGTTGTTATAAATTATTTCCAGTGCATATAAAGAGCTTTAATAATCTAATTAGCCTTAAAATGTAAAGAATGGCTCACGGCTTTATCAGACAAACAACACAAGCCAAGATTCTCCCAGTGACAACACACACACACACACCTGCCAATGAAAGGCAGTCACCCGTATTGGTCAGGGCTGTCATATCTACAGACTGCAAACAGAAGCCAGAGTGAGCTTAGGACAGTATGTCAGCACCAAAGGGTCTTTTAGTGGTCACAGTGATCAAATCAAAGTTATTTTACATGGCAATAATGTGAAAATTATAGTACGCTGGTAAATTACACTCGTGCTGAGTTAATAAAATAGTCAGTTTTCTTATTTAATGTACACTATAGGGGCTTTCACACCGGATACATTTTTCATAGTTCCTATAACTATTGGTGGAAGTCTCCGCTTTTTGGCGTTGTTACAAACTTACTGGTGGATTTTGCACACGAACGAGGAGATGGAGATAATAGAGTCTTTACTAGAAAATCCGATAGGAGAATACAGGAACAGACAGGAACATACACCAGCATTAACACAAATGATACCTGACAACCTACTCAACAGGCACTGGAACTTAAATATACTGATGATAGAACTCAAATGACGAACAGCTGAGATGAATGTGATTAATGTCCATGGTGACAGATTGTGGCGGGAAACTAGAACAAAGGAACACGTGACAGATGAAAACAACAAACAGAAAGTCCATGTGAATGTAACATTACGCCCCCTCCCGGAAAGGCGCGTCCTCGCGCCGTAGAGAGAGGGGAAGATGAAGATAAGATGCTGAAGATGATGTAGGAGGCGGTTCAGGAGGCGGACGGCTAACCGGGAGGAGGCAGAGAACAGAAGTCCAGGGTGGTGCAGGAGGTGGTGAAGTCCGGGAGATGGCCTTGAACAGGGGCTGCAGGCTGTTGTGCCAGGCACCAGCCAGGGTAGTGCCCCACGGCGGCGTTGATGGAGGGAGGAGCCACGGGAGAGAGTTGATGACGACCGCCATGGGGAGGACCGAAGTCAACAACGGCGAGGATGGAGCCCACCGCGTAGTTGAAGAGCTGAGGAGGTGGAGAGATGGTGACGATCCAAGCGGCCGAAAATCCTTGCCGTCTGGGTGGTTCTGGCTGGGCACTGGCTGGGGAGTGGGGCTGGCGGCAACCTCGACAGTGAAAGGTGATCCGCAGGATGCCAGCACCCACTCCACATAGGACTCGAAGCTCCCTCGAGGACCCTCCCCGGACAGCTGTGCACGAGTGGTGGAGTTGAGTCCAAAGTACAAGAACGTGCACAGGCAGTAGTCCGGGAAGGTGGTCTGATGTGTGAGATCCAAAAACAGTTCTAAATGTCTCTCGAGGGAGCTTTCTCCCTGCTCAAGGCACATGAGTTTCACATCTGGGAACATAGTGCAAGCAGGAGTGAGAAAACGGAAAAAAAAAAAAACACGAAAACCAAAAAGAAAATCCTAAGTGAAAAACGTCACTTACAGTTTTGGTCGGGTATTCTGTTACAAATTTACTGGTGGATTAAGCACACAAACAAGGAGATGGAGATAATAGAGTCTTTACTAGAAAATCCAATAGGAGAATACAGGAACAGACAGGAACATACACCAGCATTAACACAAACGATACCCGACAACCTACTCAACAGAAACTGGAACTTAAATACACTGATGATAGAACTCAAATGACGAACAGCTGAGATGAATGTGATTAATGTCCATGGTGACAGATTGTGGCGGGAAACTAGAACAAAGGAACACGTGACAGATGAAAACAACAAACAGAAAGGTCGCACTGCAGGAACTGGGAAAGATTTTAGTTATAGTTATGTTTTAGTTATAATTTGCTACTACTTCAGAGTAGGGTCTAACCCAACACAATAGGAACTACCAGTGATGTAAGTGTACATCAATTGGCTGAACACATGTGAAACACCAGTAGCCAGCATTTTTTTTTAAAAAGCCATGAACACAGTTTACATATTTACTCCATGAACATGGAAAACAGTGATAGATGGACCTGACGTCCAGGCACTTGTCAACCTTTAAGCTACGGAGTTGTTAACGTTGCTGATGCTTAAAAGACACCATTCTCTGCCGGCTTGCGTCACTACAGAGTTCCTTATTGGCGGTGTGATTATAACCCGGAAAATGGCCCTATAGGGGAACAATTAGTTCTTAGAGGACCCTGGTGGCTAGTTCCTATTAGGGATGCAATGATCCAATACTCATTATCAGTACGGCTCCGATATGAAACATTTTTGTCGAATCAGGTATCGGTCAGTACGGAAATGATCCAAATTTGATACTTTGCATTACCCACGTGGTTGTTACTGTCAAGCTCATAAAAGGACAAAAAAAAATCACCATACAAGGTTTAGTGCCTTATAGTCCAAGTGTTCTGAAGCCATTAAATTGCTTTATTTGAGGAACAAACAGTAATTATGTTGTTAAATTTAAGTTCACGGAAACTCTTCCCTCCATCGCGGCTGTCAGTCATCTTCAAACAGCGTGTCACGTTCAGTTACAACAGTCAGCACGGCAAAACTCTCTCCAAAATGTTCCAATTATTATGCATAATCTTAACATAAAGGTGGGCTTTTGTTTAAAGTGACTGTATTTAGCTGGAGTTTATTGGTGATTCTCAATGGTGTGTGGTACACGCTATTGGATGAAAGGACTGAATAAAACTCGTTATTCACACCATAACTGGAATTTAAGCATGTTTTCACACCTGAACGTTTGTTTCGGAACCTGGTGCGTTTTCTCCCTTGATTCAGTTTGTTTAGGCATATGTGAACACGGCAATCGCGTTCGGATTCACACCAAAACAATCACTGCGAGATTGCCTGAACAAGGTGGTCTCAGCCATGAACTCTGGGGCGGTTTGCTTGTGGTGTGAAAGCAATCCGACCCAACGGACCAACGAACCAAACAATATCATATTTCATAACGGGAAATGTGCTATATAAAATGCAGCAGTGTTTGATTCTTGAGTGAGCACATTAGTTACTGCAGTTAAAAACCAAAGAGCGCATCTTCATCTTAAAACGTTGTGTAATCGTGCTTTTCCGTGCAAGAACGCTGTCCTGACGAAGCCTTGATTCCTGCTCTAGCTGCATTATAACATTCATATAGTGTTTGCAAGTGTCTCGACACATACTGGGAGATAGAGAGATCACGCTTGAATTAGCACAAATGTAATACATCATTTAACAGCGGGAATGACAGCTACATTCGTATAGTGTTTGCGTGTGTCTCGACAGTAGGTACTAAATATGGATGACGCAGAGCAAACTCTGACCAATAAGAGGACATTTGTACATGCACGTGACTTGCATAAACACTTTTTGGTACACTTTGAAATATTACCTTGTGAAAGCAAACCGAACCAAGAAGAAAATGCAACATTGTAACAAATTAAGTCCATGTTTCGGAACAATGCAATGGATCTACTGGTGTGAAAACACCCTAAAACTGATGAAAAAGGTTACGACACATGCAGTACTCTCAGTGTTACACACATAGAATATATCTTCTAATTGTTCTCAGTTATGAATGTTTCATTGCGGAGCGAGGCTCGCCGTGACTTCATGTTGCTTTAAGCGTCATTATGTGCTCAGGATGTGCATAGTCGCATATACGCTTTCGTGCCGCTCTGTATTGGAGCCTTTCATACTATGATATCTCTGCACAAATTTTAATAAATTTGAATACATTTTTCAAATATACATTTGAATATTACATTTTTATAGAGCATATAATATTAATTTAATTGCAGTTTTTAAAATCAAGATTTGTGTGTGTGTGTGCATATTTCTCTAAATGTTCTCTTTTCTTCATTATAATGAAGTAATGTGTAGTTAATAAGGTATAGATATTATAAACTGATCAAGAAAAAAAACTGACAAGCCAGTACTGGTATTGGCTTGTCATCCATTTCAGCAGATACCCAAGGTTGTGGTATAACTGCAGTTATAGTTCCTATAACCACCGAGTGCGAAAGCCCCTTATGTCAAGATAAAAGATTAGTTCGCTTCAGAATTCAAATTCCCTGATAATTTACTCATCCCCACATCATCCAAGATGTTTATGTCTTTCTTTTTTCAGTCGAAAATAAAAGCATTACATAATCACGTTGGAAAAGTCACGCATAACGTAGGCAGAAGTACCGAGCAAGTGTTTACAAAGCGAACGTGCAAAGACTAAGTCAAACGGCCTACAAAAACCTACAAAAAAAGGTAAAACAACGATGTTGGATGATTTTGAAGTTGAAGGAGAAAATGACCACAGTACTTCTGCCCACGTCACGCGTGACCTTTCCAACATGATTACGTAATGTGTGATGCATTGCAGAGCAGTGCAAGATGAGCATTTGTGGTTAAAAAGTATATAATTTATTTTTTTACACAATGGCTGATCATTTCGCTAGATAAGACCCTTATTCCTCATCTGGGATTACGTAGAGCCCTTTCAAGCTGCAATTTGTACCTTCAACCTGTTGGTAGACATAGAAGTCCACGATATGAAGAAAACCTTAATTTCTTTTCAACTGAAGAAAGAAAGATATTATATTATAAATTATCAGGAAATTTTTCATTTTTAAGGAACTAATCCTTTAATCAATGTGCATTTTTTGGGGCCTGTTCAGTTCTTGCTAATATTGAGTTTAAGGATAATAATACATTTTTATTATTTTAAAATTCCAATATTTTGTTTCTTTTGTAATAAACAATTTTGAAACTGTGTTTGTCGCCACTTGCCCAGTGTACAAACCCGATTCCAAAAAAGTTGGGACACTGTACAAATTGTGAATAAAAAAGGAATGCAATAATTTACAAATCTCATAAACTTATATTTTATTCACAATAGAATAACATATCAAATGTTGAAAGTGAGACATTTTGAAAAGTCATGCCAAATATTGGCTCATTTTGGATTTTATGAGAGCTACACATTCCAAAAAAGTTGGGACAGGTAGCAATAAGAGGCCGGAAACGTTAAATGTACATATAAGGAACAGCTGGAGGATCAATTTGCAACTTATTAGGTCAACTGGCAACATGATTGGGTATAAAAAAAGCCTCTCAGAGTGGCAGTGTCTCTCAGAAGTCAAGATGGGCAGAGGATCACCAATTCCCCTAATGCTGCGGCGAAAAATAGTGAAGCAATATCAGAAAGGAGTTTCTCAGAGAAAAATTGCAAAGAGTTTAAAGTTATCATCATCTATAGTGCATAATATCATCCAAAGATTCAGAGAATCTGGAACAATCTCTGTGCGTAAGGGTCAAGGCTGGAAAACCATACCGGATGCCCGTGATCTTCGGGCCCTTAGACGGCACTGCATCACATACAGGAATGCTACTGTAATGGAAATCACAACATGGGCTCAGGGATACTTCCAGAAAACATTGTCGGTGAACACAATCCACCGTACCATTCGCCGTTGCTGGCTAAAACTCTATAGGTCAAAAAAGAAGCCATATCTAAACATGATCCAGAAGCGCAGGCGTTTTCTCTGGGCCAAGACTCATTTAAAATGGACTGTGGCAAAGTGGAAAACTGTTCTGTGGTCAGACAAATCAAAATTTGAAGTTCTTTTTGGAAAACTAGGACACCATGTCATCCAGACTAAAGAGGACAAGGACAACCCAAGTTTTTATCAGCGCTCAGTTCAGAAGCCTACCATCTCTGATGGTATGGGGTTGCATGAGTGCGTGTGGCATGGGCAGCTTACACATCTGGAAAGGCACCATCAATGCTGAAAGGTATATCCAAGTTCTAGAACAAGAACTAGAAGCCTGTATTAGACAAGAATGGGACATTCCTATTACTAAACTTAAGCAACTTGTCTCCTCAGTCCCCAGACGTTTGCAGACTGTTATAAAAAGAAGAGGGGATGCCACACAGTGGTAAACATGGCCTTGTCCCAACTTTTTTGAGATGTGTTGATGCCATGAAATTTAAAATCAACTTATTTTTCCCTTAAAATGATACATTTTCTCAGTTTAAACATTTGATATGTCATCTATATTGTATTCTGAATAAAATATTGAAATTTGAAACTTCCACATCATTGCATTCCTTTTTTATTCACAATTTGTACAGTGTCCCAACTTTTTTGGAATCGGGTTTGTAAATCTGTCTTCTTTAAATAAAGGTTTAGTATTTATATTTATTATGATCACAAAGAGCTATCAAAAGTTGTTTTACATATTTTGTGTGGTTTCTTTTTCTTTTCATTTTTTTTTTTAAGAAAAACTCTACAACAGTGACCACAGCTAATATCTTTGACGCTCACACTACTGTACTCACAAAACAGTAAATTCTCTTCAAGTACTTGACATCCCGAAGTGACGGTTCTGTCAGAAAGAGAGCTCTTGCACAGGGATTGCATGGACACTGGGCAGGATGTCATGAAAGCACTGAAGCTTATATAATAAAAAGGCCCAAACCCTCTTCTCAGTACAGGAAACCAGTCAAGATCCTCACAAAAATGTGGTGAGGAGACCATACCTGTCAGTTCTGTATTGTGTATCTGTGTAATATAGTGAGAGATACAGTGACAGTGAACAGAACCAGCACTAATCATCTCCTGTTGTTCACACGTTTGTATTATTAAGTGTTAAAAGCCAAAAGTACCTCTTCATCATACCAGAAGACAGAAATTTAACACAACAACATGGCCAGACTGATGTAGATTATGTCTTTCATGTTAATCCTGCATGTTTTATCCAATTCTAAACTGATCTGTGATTCCCATAACATTCCATAAGCAAGAAATGAAAGCTTCTAAACAAAAGACAAAAATCACAAATAATAACATCTCATTCACCTGACTCCTTTAATCTCTCCTGTTCTTCACACTGAATATGAGCAGACTGCTTATAAAAATAGACAGCTGAGAAATGAAGCATGCCAGGATTTATTGCTGTGGTGAGCTGTCATCGCCTACACGAAACTCTACAAATATTCTGCAGGTGTATGAGGCTGCCCCAGCTCTCAGCTTTATATGTAACAGTCAGGGGACAAGGCAAAATCACCTGCCACTGGATGAGAAATTTCATTTTTTTTTTTTTTTTTTAATACATAGACCTCTGTGTTTTATTTAACATCTTGAGAAGTGTGTTTATTTGTTTTGTTTTTTTGTTTTGTTTTGTTTTTTGTCATATCAGATATGAATTTCAGAAGCCAAATAAGAGTTAAGTCTTTATCAGTTGCAGCTACATTGAATTTTATACAGTAGTTCGCGGTATGGAAACACACACTTTAGTTCAATACATACTATCAAGCTTCTAACCTTGTCATCATGTCATTTCCGCACACTCATGTGGTTCAAGACCTTTACTGACTTACTTTCTTCCATGGAACACAAAATGTTATAAAAATAGTCCATATGATGATGTTTTACATTTCGGCCAGAAGATATGATGATATTCTACCTCTTTTCACAAGATATAATATTTATATATAAGTCTCTGGTGTCCCCAGAATGTGTCTGTAAAGTTTCAGCTCAAAATACCCCACAGATCATTTATTATAGCTTGCCAAATTTTACCCCTATTTGGGTGTGAGCAAAAAAAACAGTTTTTGTGTGTGTCCCTTTAAATGCAAATGAGCTGCTGCTCTCGGCCCCCTTTCCAGAAGAGGGCGGAGCTTTGACAGCTCGTGCTTCGGTTTCTCAACAACAACAAAGCTGGAGAATCTCAAGCAGGATTGTCAGAAACGGTGTCCAGCCTTACATTGTTCAAACCAGAGTCGGACACTGATGGAGAGACTCAGGCAGAAGTTACAACTTTTAGAATATATCTGAACGTTTCTGAATGGTTAGTGGATAAATTTATGTAGTTGCTGAGGAGTTGATTCAACTCATCGACTAGCATGTGTCGTCATGTTAATCTTTTGTGCAAAACCAATATGGACACCCACTATACATAGCGTATCTGTTTGCCAAACAAAACGATACACACCAGGCTAATGTTTATGATTGCTATCAAATGCTGTGAATGGTCTAATATCTTTTACAAAATATCGCTCAGACAGAAATTGCTCCTTTTTTAGCAATCAAGGCTATCCAAGCTAACAAGACTCTAAATAGTGTTCTGTGCTTGTCTGTGCAGCCAACGACAGAACAGTTAGCATGCTTTGCTTGAACTTTTGCCATGGTGTTAGAACTGGTACACCGTTGTCACTTGCGAAAACAAAATGGTGGCACAGTCGGTGGAAACATGCAGATTAAGGGGCGGTAATATTATAATAAGTCCCCTTCCTATGTCACTAGGGGAGCGAAATCTGAGTGGCTCGTTTTTTTCACATGCTCACAGAGAAAGGCTTACCAAAACAAAGTTACTGGGTTTTACTTTTTCACATTTTTCTGGGTTGGTAGATGCACCAGGGACCCAATTATAACATGATTATAGCAAGATTTTCATGATATGACCCCTTTAAAGTGCCCCTATCATGGATTTTTGAAAATGACCTTTCATGTGGTGTGTAACATAGCTCTAAGTGAATGAAAACATCCTGCAAAGTTTTAAATCTGAAAGTGCACTGTATATAAAGTTATTGTCTCTCAAAAGTCAATTAAACGAGTTGTTTGTAAAAACGAATCTCAAGCCGTTTTGTTGTGACATCACAATGGATCATTTGCATATTGCCCGCCCACTTATTGCAAACGCAGACACCAGGGAAAAATGTATTTTTTCAACAATACCACAGCAGTACAATCTTTTGTTGTGTTCCCGTCATTTCCCGTCATTCAAACCTCGGGGAGTTTAAATCAGGATACACAAAACGCTTGGTCTTAAAATATGGATCAATGCCCAGTTTATTTGGACCAGCTTGCTTCTCTGAATCTCAACCTGTAAGTATGATTAATAATTGATGTTTATATTTTCTAGCGATCGTTCAAAATTCGTAGTTTTGTATGCTATGTTGTATAATGTACACCCTAGTCTCCTGCTAACCGGCTAACTCACATTTCTGTAGTTCTGCTATTCAGATGTGGGTCCAATATTGTCTAAAAATGTGTCGATTAATGCAGTCTTATTACTTGGAGTAATGATCAAGGATGGAGCACGACTTTTGGTTACAGAGTGTAATGCATTATCAGCTATTCACATTTGTGTTTAGCTAACGTGGGAGTTTACAACATAGCTGTGGGCCCGGTTCGCTTACATAACTGCGGTCCTCTGCGGTTTTATTATTACAATAGAGTGGAGCTTTATCTGTATCGTAATAGGATGTTAAGATGCTAGTCCGTGCTAACTAGTTGAAGTATTCTCTCTGTAAACAGTAAACACCCATTGTAATGTCAAACTAAATTAATGATATAGCCATTTTTTACTTTGTTAATAGTTATGATGAAAACATCTGTGTACACATCTGGCCTAAATGTTTATCTTATGTTAAAGGTTTTCAGCTTTGCTTGGCATTCTGATACAGTTCCCACAGGTGCACCTACATAAAGTATAACTAAGGTGACACTTACCATAGAGAAGTCCTGCTCCAGTCGTGATTGCGAATCAGTTTCTGGTTGATCGACTACTTCAGACGTTTCATTGTCAGACTTGGGCTCAAACTGATACGGTAAAATCGATGCTATCTTTTCTGTCTACACATTGTATACAATGTCTTGTGAATTGATAGCTGTCATTCAGTTATGGCAATGGGCGCACGGTGCGCGCAGTAGACCAATCACAAAGCATTGGGCCATCTGACCAATCAGAGCAGTGTAGGCTCACGGAAAGGAGGGGTTTAGAGAGACTGATTCTTTGAACTGCTTCTAACAAATCGTTTACTAATCATAAAGAACTGAGGTAAAATTAAATATATATTATGAGAAAATTAAAGTGTTTTTTGGCCTTGCATGCATGTAAACCTGTTGTAGGAGACTCCCAAAACAATATTAAGAACCTTTAAAAAGGCATAATAGGGGCACTTTAAGTCATTCACTGAAAATCTTTCACTCCCACTACAGCTCTCAAAAATCATTCATGCATCCACAGAGGCACATTTGGCACATGTGAGAACTGATCAAATTTGTCATCACTGACATATATTTGTTGCATGACTTCAGAAGACTTCAGAATATATGGACCACTTTTATGGTGCTTTTATGACGCTCATTTTTCATCATTATGAACTTTATGAACAGTCTGTAGCATCATGTATGATTTTATCATAAGAGCAGCATGAACATTGTACAGAAATTTTAATGTGGCAGTGTTTTATTACACTGGTTGATGTAAATTTTATGTCAGTTCGGAAATGAAATGTCCGGCATGTGGCGCTATAAGCTTAATGCTCTAGTCTAGTGTTTGAAAATAAAGTACTCCCTACATTAAACCCTAAACATGCCTGATAGTTTTAACAAAAGCAAATGTGAAATAAAAAACACTGCGTCTACAAGTATTGAGCTTTTTTATCGAGTGTTGTGCAGTGCTGTACCAGATGAGCTAGCGAGCAAGTTTACTACATCAGAAATGTCATATACATATGGAGTTGGTTTAGTGATGCAAACATTAAAATGTTTTAGTTTACAAATAATGCCATTTGGTAAAAGTGTTTTGAGGTCAAAATAACAGTAGTATATAATCTGCTTCTTTTTAACATGGTTTGTGTTCCTTTTAGCTGAAAACGGCTAACTCCAGTGAACCTGTGTTGAATAATTCGCACACTGAGTTATAGTATAAAACTATAACTATATTTGGTCTGTCATTGAGAGAAAAAAAAGTTTTTGCAATAGAGGACATAGTTAAGGTGCTCAGAATTAGCCATTTAGCTAAGCTAGGTAAAATAACACTGGCACCACTTACTTATTTACATCTTTAATGCTATTAAAGATAAAACAATTTTTTTTCATACTTCTAAAGACAAGTAAAATGACCAAATGACTATGTACCAGCTAATATCACTAACCTAGTGAGATAAACACTGTTCAAAACACCAAAGCTTAATCAGCACCACCCAGCAGGACAGTCTTCTTCTGATTCATTACCTCTAATTGGAAAATACGGAAACTGACTCATCGTTATAACGAAACAGTTGGAGAAACAATTCTCGCTCTGTACACCAGGTCGAGACAGAACAGAGAGCTGTTGTACAGGTGCTGAACTGGGTGTTGCTTGTTATTGATAAGACACTGGAGGTGTTTTGATGGTGTTCGGAGGAGGAAGAGCAGACAGACGTTTGACCGCATGCTGCTGCAGGGAGAACTGACACGCCTGATTGGACAACACCAGAGATGAAACCATAGCAATGAAAGCTGGGAACAGTTATGTTACGTGAATGTGTGTGTGTGTGTTCACCTCTCTCCACTGCTTGGTCTCCACGCCCTGAGTGTACAACACGCACACTGTGAAAAGAGACAAAAATAGCAAAAATTAATGCCAATGTTTGCTTACATACCTGCATAATATTATATCATACACAGTAATATTATGAACTTGTCAAAAGGAACATTTCAGATATGAAAATATATGATCATTTTGTGAGACGAACAGACAAAACATTGTAGTTATTTACTGAAAATCTTGTCAATCTAGATATGCATCCATTCAAATATGATGCCTTACATCAGCGACGTCATTAACAGAAAATAGGGAAGGAATTTAACGAGTCCGGTTCTGTAATGGTATTAGGAAAACAAATGGGTAACACTTTATTTTACGGTTCAGTTCTCACTTTTAACTAGTTGCTTATTAGCTTGCATATTTCTAGTATATCGGCTGTTTATTAGTACTTATAAAGCACATATTAATGCCTTATTCTGCATGACTATATGCTAAATCCCTTAATCCTACCCAATACCTAAACTTGAACAATACAGAAACTTAAAAAATATTAAAAAGCAAGAGTTGTAGTTAATAGTGAATGTGTTCCCCATACTGAAGTGTTACCAACAAATGGAATTCTGTTGGCAAATGCTTGAATCATTTCAATAATAACTGAAAAACAATAAATGTGGAAACATTTTATTCATTACTTTTTCAATTAATTTCTATTTTTAAAAAAATACCACCAACAGAATGAATAATGTGTGCCTTTATGACACCTTTATAGTGATCCCTATTCATTTTTATTATGGAGAAGCTGCCGATGCACTCTTCAACATTTCTCTTTTGTGTTTAACTGACAAAAAAACATGTCAAACGGTTTTAAAGTGCCCTATTATGCTATTTTAAAGGTTCCTAATTTTGTTTTTGAGTGTCCTACAATAGGTTTACATTCATCCAATGACTCATTTCTCAAAGAGTCTCTCTAAACCCCTCCTTTCTGTGAGCCTACTCTGCTCTGATTGGTCAGATAGCCCAGCCTGTTGTGATTGGTCTACTCTGCTCTGATTAGTCTATTGTGATTGGTCAACCGCTTACAGTGCGTGTCAGAAATCAAACGCCCATTATCATATCTGAATTTCAGATCTCAGCGCTTGATACACAGTATACAAACAGTAACGATGGCATTGTTTTTTTCCTTATCAATCCCAGCATGAGTCTCATCCTCTGGAAGTGCAGCAAAGTGGATTTGCAGTGCAGAAAACAGCGTCTTCCAGTGTTTGAGGGTCAAAGTAGATGTTTTCCGGGTAGCCAATGAAGGCCATAGCCTGGCAAATCTGTAACAAACCTATGTAGGTTCGAGCAGGAAGTGTGACTGGAATTACTGATGTCAGTTCAGAATCAAATCTTTCTTTTAGGAAACAATACATTTATTTGTTGCACACTTTCATCTTTGGAACTTTTGCAGACCTTTTACATTCACAACCAGCTATATTACACACTGCCTGAAAGGTAATATTCAAAAAAGCATAATAGGGGCACTTTAAAATGTTGTGAAGGTGAGCTAAATGTTCATTTTTGGGAGAACTATTTCTTTCTTATCACTCACTGTCTACCACTCCAGCAGATGAGAACTTGCTGCCATTGCACATTTGGGCTCATGATTCATTCAGGTTTGTCGGGTACATGCAGAGCGTTGCAGATGAGAAGAACTCATCAGAATCACGCTGATGTTTGATGAGAGGCGAAAGACAGGAGATTACAGAGAAAACGAGTGGGGGCCACTAATAATGCAGAAAGAGTATAAAATGAAAAGACAGTCTTCCATTGGCTGTACTCACATGGATCAGATTTGGAGAACGTGTCTCTGTCTAAAAGATTCCTGCAGAGAAAGAAAAAAAACAAGATCAATATAATTCTGACAGCATGATTAAACACTATCAATGACACACTGACATCTGAAGCTTTACTGAAGAGGCTTTTGACAATTTCATTAAATTGTATTATTAGAATTCCACAAAAGCAGATATCAGGATGAAGTTTCAAGATGACACTCAAAATGTTGACTGTAGGCTCCCTTAAAAATATTAATGGCATTCTCACATTTTTGAACCTCAGCATAAGTAACATCACATTTGTCATTTGAACTACTGAAGCAGTGATATCGCTGCTCAAAAACATAGTTTTACTTTCAACATGTGAGGTAAACACAAGTACACACTATAAACTGTAAACACTGTAAACAATATATTTTCCTTTTCTGAACAGGTTGTGTTCTTGCTGCATGCTATACAATATTATTAACTAAAACTAAAAAAAAACAAAAAAAAAGTTCTCACTTTTAAGTAGTTGCTTATTAGCTTGCATATTTCTAGTATATTGGCTGTTTATTAGTACTTATAAAGCACATATTAATGCCTTATCTGCATGACTATATTCTAAATCCCTTAATCCTACCCAATACCTAAACTTAAACACTACAGAAACTTATTAAAAAGAAAATATTAAAAAGCAGTTTATTTGGGAGTTTATTAAGGCAAAAGTTGTAGTTAATAGTGAATGTGTTCCCCATACTAAAGTGTTACCAACAAATGGAATTCTGTTGGCAAATGCCTGAATCATTTCAATAATAACTGAAAAACAATAAATGTGGAAACATTTCATTCATTACTTTTTCAATTAATTTCTATTTTTATAAAATACCACCAAAAGAATGAGTAATGTGTGCCTTTATGACACCTTTATGGTGATCCCTATTCATTTTTATCATGCTATACAATATTATTAACTAAAAAAAAAAAAAAAGAAAAAGAAACATTTTATCAATAAATAAATAAAGCTGAAATAAATTATTATTATATGTTGCCTAATAGAAATGCTGCCTTGGTAAATGACTAAAATAACTACTAAAATTGAACTAAAATGAAAACTACAACTGAAATAAAAATAAATTAAACCTAAATAGTAATATTTAAAAAAAATGCACATTACATATTAATACAAATTAAACTAAAATAAAAACTAAACATATATAAAAACTAATCCAAAATATTAACAAAACTATAATAGCATATATACTAAAATAAAACTGTTGTCTACTCAATCTAACAGCCAAGATTACTAACCACATAAGTATGCCAATAATAAGGTTTGCGAAGTTTAAAATTTTGAAACTCAGAAAAAGGTATAAATATAGATTCTCTTCACAAATGTTTCTCTTATTCCATGTAACATTAATTCATCCAGACACTTGATACTGTCACATACTCCCACACCTGAGACTGGACTACACTCTAGAGACCAGACAAGAGTTTTGCAACGAATGTGTACAGTACTATGTGGGTTTTAGTAGATTTTTGGAACTGTGGTTCTGTTAGGGACTGTGTTGGTAAAACCCACGCAAACACGAAGATGAAGATTACAAGGCAGTCTTTAATAAATCCACAGAGAGAGAGAGAAACGTAACACACATCTGAACAAAGACGAGACACGACAACAATGAACAGAAACCAGGGAACTCAAATACACAGATAATTAACTCACATGACAAACAGCTGTGATGATTGAGATAGTGTCCATGGTGACAGATTGTGGCGGGAAACTAGATAAAGGAAGCACTAAGGACTGAAGGTAACAAACTAAAAGTCCATGAAAAAGAAACTAACTGAACAGAACCATTATAGGTAGATTGTTAAATCTGTTCCTAAATGCAGCAGATCTTCATGTACATCCTACCTAGACTATTTATAACCAACCATAATAATCAGACAACATATGTTCTTTTGTTGCTAAGGTGTTTGCTCTCTGTCAGAGCAGGTTTTTCTTCTTTTTTTTTTAAAATAAGCATATTCTCTGTCGAGATAGCTCAGAAAGGGATATTTCATCCAGAAATTAAAACTCTGTTTTTGATTAATCACTCATGTTATTCTGTATGACTATCTGCATGACACAAAAGTAGATATTTTGAAATACTTTCCTGTTGCTTTTTTTCTCCCATATCTTTTGTTCGAGTATGTGCCTGTGTGATGTCAACAAGGTCGGAATTCCTTGTACGGGCACTTCTCCTGGAAGGGCGTGCATGCACACGTCGACCAGAGCGAGAGAGCAAGAGCACGCCCATCAATGTGCGTCAGGTTTACAGAAGTCGTCGGCAGCGCTGCACAGGTCACAGGACTTCTCAAAATCAACAATGTCACCAAAGAAGTGTGTTTTTGGTTGTGAGGGAAAGATAACCTTGCTTCCCAAAGAACCCAGCGTTAAGTAGAGCTGAGAGTTTTGTGCTCACGCAATACATTTTTCCGAGCCCTCAGGATCGGCGCTTATGGTTTTATAAACAAGGCCTAGTTCCATGCTGGATTTACAGATCATTTGAAACTGAAAGATGTTTTGTTGGCAATAAGTGCATATGATGTAAACAACAGTGAATTCATAAATTCATTATTCATCATTCACTATACGCTTTATTCATTATAGTGATTCAAAAGTTATCCAGGGATAATGCGATGGTGTATTGTGTGTGTTTAAATAGAGTTGTTTAGCTGACCATTGATAGCTTGCAGACGATCGCTACACAAAAGCTGCGTGTGCTCGTCACTCTTTAACTCCGCTCACAGGACACGCTGTTGGCTGTTTTCGGAAAGACTCTTTTATAAATATGATAAAACTAAAGACTTTTTGGAGATGCACTACTACTCTATAGGTACTCAAGATTAACATGAGATTGGCAAAAACTGTGTGTGATACCCCCCCTTTAAGCCCAAAGTATACTTCGCACACTGTCTGTGTGACGTAATTTTCATCATCGGGGGGTCTGTGGACGCCCGCACAACCCGGTCCACGTGCAGCCCAATTTTTGTGACGGTGTGCGTAAAACAGCACATGTGCAAGTGAATTGAGCGCTTGAAAACAAAGTCCACTAGATAGTGCACACGTGCCAAACATGTCTTTCCGCGCTAACGGACAAAGGAGTATACTTTGAAAAGCTTGGGTGCTCAACTATGCACGAGATGGAGCGGAGCGCAAAAAATTAAGTATACCTGGACCTTTATTTCTCTAATTAGTTTCCCTTGTTGTTTTTCAGTTCCCACACCTGTTCCATTTTATCCTTGATTACACTCCCCATGTATTTAAGCCCTATATGTTTCTCCTATGCAGTAGAAAGGACACTATGGAGACCACATCCTGCCCGAAGGGAGGTTAGTATGTAGAGAATACATCACATGGACTTACAGAACGGGAAGTACCACACACTGAAAAGAAAGTCCTTGTGGTAGGTAAAAAAGGGAACTGAAAAGGGAAGAGCTCTACAGACACAGTGACTGGTGGCAGAGCGAGGTTCTGTCCAGGGGAAGACTGGGTTTACAGACAGGGAAACTGAACAGTGGAGAACACATCATATGGAATTTCCACTAGGAAATCAGCACATATGGAGCACTTAGCCTAATTACTTAGGCTCACCTGAAAAGCTACCGATGGGTACTGAAGGTTAGAAAGATGTCCAGGGTTCGTCGAACGGTAAAATTACATGGATCAAAAAAGTGGGACGTTATCACCTCAGGGAAGGGAAAGGCGTTCAGAGCATCTGAAGCCCTCCGTGTGGTCCAAGTACACATGCAGGGCTCATATCAGGCACAGCAGCGATAAGGCTGGGTCTGCCTCATCATGAAGAAGCACTTGCAGGCTCCCACCTGGTCTCTAAAAGGGGTAGTGGGAACCTTGGGCAAGTAGCCCAGCCAGGGTCTCAGGATTCTGTGAGAGTATGCTGGCCGAACTCCAGGCACATTTCACTGACAACCTCTCTTGATGGAAGTGAGCGCAGTCAGAAGGGCCATTTTCAATAAGAGCGTACTTGACTCAACTGACTCTAGGGGCTTAACAGAGGCTCTCTGTAGGCCCTACAAGCCTACAGAGAGGTCCCAGGAGGGAATAAGGTGCAGCAACCTGGTTTTTCACAAAGGTCTCCAACCCATGTAATGACCAGGCTCAAGGCTGCTTAGCATCAATGTGGAGCCAGCCTCTAGCTAAAGGATGCGACGGCAGCACTTTCTTTTCCTTGGAGAACTTAACCTCCTGGTGTCTGTGGCGAGCGGAACTTTGGAAAGGGAATACCACGGTGGGCAATGGGGGGATTCCTGGGAAGCAAAAATACCACCTGTGCTTTGCGGAATCAACTCCAAATCAGCTGGAGTCTCCACTCTCCTTTAAGCATTACTAGCACGTCCACTGCGCGATTGGGTTCGCCTGGGATATGAGTGGCCTGCAGTGACTTCATTCACTTCATTGAGGAGGAGATGGTGGGCGAGCTGCGACATGCGTTGTGAGCTTAACATTCTGGAGTTGGGAAACGCGCCGGCGCGTTTTGCTGGATTTTTTTCACATAGCAGCAAAATCAACTTAAAATACTCTCATTTTTTGTCATAGAGACAGAAGTAATATATGAATTGAAACTATAGAATGTCTTTTTTTATTTGTGTACACTAACAAAAACTAACTAAACTAACATGATCTGTCGTCTCCTTCTGAAGGAAGTCCATTCTGATAGACCTCAGAAAATGAACTGTAACTTAGTGAATACTCATCACAAAAAAAAATGAGATATGTCTAAAGAGACGAAATGTCAGGTTTTAAATCATGTAAGTCAAATTGAAAACAAATATTCTCTGTTCATGTAATCTGTATGAAAAGAGAAGGTTGTCAGACGTTTGTGAGTCAGCTCATTATCCGCTAATGCGGCCACACCCACGGAGCACGAGCACTATTCAGACGCAAATTCTGAGGCCATACATTCAACAGAGTGAACGCCCGCGTCAGCCCGGAAAAATGCATCAAGTTTAGTCAGTTTCATGTACTTTTCATCATTTTGAGATGCGGTAAAGAATAATTCTAAAAGGATTTACCTCAGTGGAAGAGCTGGTTTCACTTTCATTTCGAGGATCTACTAGATCGAGCCGATGATTGTGAAAGGTAAGTTGTTTTTTATCCTTTAGTTCTTTATTCTAATTGCGATATAGTGTCTGTGAATATTAAACCGCAAAAAGACTGTTTAAATATGAATCCTGCAAGTTTTGTGTGTATCAGTGTGAATTAATGGGGCAGATCGACTTACATTAGTAAATTGCCATGGCTATTCCCAAACTATATTGCTATACTGAGATGAGTAAAATCGACTGAAATACGTAATAAATACTGAAATAAAATGTGTTAGCAATTTCTTAAACTGCACATTAATATTTAGGCTCTATAATATAACAAATATAATATATAAAATGATCCTTCACATATGGGCTAATTTAAAATCAATGCATTGTTTTTTGCGTCCGAGTAGGCAGGATAATTTCCAAATCATTTTGAAACAAAAACTCTAGACTAAAATATACAATTCCCAAAAGTCTTGTGAAAAAAAAACAAAAAAACATTTAATATGCATTTTGAGGCCTTATTTCAGTGACTTATTTATTTTTTCAAAAACCATGCATAATACTCTCAAAAATACAAACATGTACATACTTGTTGCTCACATATTATTGTAGCCTAGTTTGTGCTGAATACAGTGTAATGAGACTTTTGTCATTAATATGTTCACAAACAACTGAAAAAAGCACAAATATCAGGGCATGTCAAAATTACTCCAGGCCCCCAAATCAGCCTCAGACTCCAGAGGGTTAAACAGCCATGGCGATTTATAAGCCAACTGTCGCTGTATCGTTGGACTCACCCTCCAATGCTGCGATTGACAAATCATCCTCATCTTGAGCACTGAATGAGAAATTAGGTTCACCCACAGGAACCACCTAACTCATCCATGATTTCTTTTTGTGAACATTTGATCTCTGTTTTTGGGTTAGGTAGTTAGGGTAGTGAAGTTTTTTTGTTTAGGTAAGGTAGAGGACTAAAACTATGAACTTTTTTATTTTGTTTTGGCCTTGTCGAATCCCGAACCAAAACTCCCAATAAATTGTTATAGTTTTGCTAATTTTTGTCCACACAAGTCCTTTCACGTTGGGCCTTTTCCGGGCGCAACAGTGCTGAGGAATGGAAGGTCTGTGGGGACTCACCCAGTGGAAATGCTTCCATTGGTACCCTCACATCGCTCAGTGCTTGCTGCCAAGGCCTTGTGCACTGTAGCAGAATAAGGAGGAGCAACTGAGGTGACTTTCTGCTTAGAAAAGCAGGAAAGTTGTGACTGCAACGTTCCCACGGTCAGACTCTCGCAATGAGTGCATGTCCCATCCATAAAAGATGCTCAGCCTGGGCATGGCCCAAACTGATCTTGGCCATCTGATGGAGACAGGTGTCGACTGCATCCAGAAATACACGGGTGAAAAAAAAGTCTTTAAAAAGATGTTCTGTGTTTGCTCTTTTAGAGAAAATTTCTCTTTCATAGAGAAACACTTTGTTTAAAAATATTCACTTATATTGAATATTGAAAATTTCTCTTTCTAGTTGCTAGTTGAAGCACCCAGAGGAAGTCTCTTGCACTTATCAATTACAATTACTTATTAGGGCTCCCAAGTGCGACCCCCAGTGTCATCACATCGACACAATATCGAAGTGACTGACAGATAGGGGATAAATTATGTGTGGGTAATGTGAGCTAAAAAAAACTTCACAGACACATTCTGGGGACACCCGAGACTTATATTAGGCTACATCTTATAAAAAGGGGCATAATAGGTCCCATTTAATAATGGTTCTTATTATTAGCAATGTTGAAAACTGTTTTTGCTGCTTATTTTTATTGATTTTGTTTTCTTTGATGAATGGAAATAAAACTAAATAAAATAAAGTATTAATAAAAGTATTGATTTTTTTTTTTATCTAACTTTTGAATGGTAGCGTATCATGGTTTCCACAAAAATATTAGGCAGCACAACAGTTTTCAACATTGATAATAATAATAATAAGAAGAAGAAATGTTTCTTGAGCAGAAAATCTGCATATTAGAAAGATTTCTGAAGGATCATGTGACGCTGGGCTAACGATGCTGAAAATTCAGCTTTGCATCACAGGTATAAATTACATATCAAAACATATTAAAATAGAAAACAGTTATTTTAAAATGCAATCACATTTCACAATAATAATGTCTTTACTGTATATTTGATCAAATAAAGCAGATTTGGTGAGCAGTCAAAAATATTCAAAATATATTTTCTCTGAACACAGACATTAATCCCATAGCTATAGTTTCACTTCTGTTGATAAGAGCTATGAGGACGATGGCTCTGCCTCACTTCCAGTGGCACAACTGTCATCACATCTCAATGTCTAAATCAGAGATGGCATTTCTATTATGAGGATTACACACACACATACCCACACACATACACACACAGGATGGACTCAGGCAGAATAGATGATCAGAGGGAAATGAATGCTTTTGGTATCACTACCAAAGCAGCTGTGATTATAGGCTCTTTCGGCATCCGTCTGGAAAGGTCCTCACCGTACATGTTTCTGCTTCACCTCATCTTCACATCTACGGAAATCTCTCTGCTCATAATCCTTTCATCTACCTAAATCAACCATATTTATACACACTGCAGATGATAATTAGCATGTTGACCCGAGTCATCAGGAATACAGGAACTGACAGAAGACACAGCAGCAGAAAAAAAAATCTCACTGCTTGTACTCTCAGTAATTTAGTGTTTCATTTGAATACACTTTTTGCAATTTATCTTTTTACAGTACATACTGAATTGTGATTGGTCTTGCGCATATTTACCATTCATAGCATTCTGTTACTGTAGCAGACTCACTTGTTGTTGAAATAATGGTAGTTCCCTTTCGAAAGGGAACTCAACACTGCATTTGAACACGCTATGGGGAACGTCATCACGTGAACTGGTGTCTGAAAGCAAATATCAAACCTCACCAATGCTATTGGCCGGCGACAGCCTATGACATCATAATAGATGCGACTCGGAAGTATAAAATGTGCGCCTAGAGAAGCAGTCAGTATATTACCGTCTTCAGGGACTGTTTTGTTTGATTGCGATTCTTCGAATCTGGTAAGGAATTTACTATGTCTAACAAACGTTTCAGCAAGTGTGTAGATCCGTGTCCCAGGTTGTTGACACCTGATGACACACACAATGTGAAAACTATGCGTTTTCTGTCTGGGAGAAGAGCATGCACGGACAGTGCTCGAGGGCGCTGTCTGTGCAAACTGTAGGCATCTGCCTATTACGACCCTCCGCTCTCGTTTGGCCCTCTCCTCGAGGGAAGAGCTACCGGCATCTGCACACGGTGGTTCTGGTCCCGCCTATGCTAAGGCAGAGCGGTGACTGAAATCATGGGGCTCACAGATGGAGCTTGCTGAGGAGTTTGAGAGAGGTGTAAATCTCTTGCAACCCCCAGCAGCTGATGAGAGTAAGCTGCTGAATGATGATGATGTTCTTTCTTTGACATCATCTGATCTGGCAGCAATTGCTCTTCTGGCTTTAAGCCCAAGAGAGCAGGAGATGACTGTTGAAGAGGAAGAAGGCGAGCCTTCTGAAACTTCAAAGCCTCCCTGCCCCGCGTATGTGGAGCTGCTCGAGGTTATGGACTCTGCCATGAGAGTGCGTTAAGAAAGGGACCGCACTCAGATGGCTCAACGTGTGATTCCTTTCCGACCATAATCTGGCAGCCCCCGTGAGCCTTCCATTCCTTCCTGATCTACATGTGTTAATCGAGAAGGCATGGAAGAACCCGTATTCAGCTCGTATTCACCGACATCAGCAAGCTAATTTTATGTTTAAAATTAATGTTGAGGGAATGAGCCAGTATGGGTATGTGTCGATGCCCCCTATTGACGAGATGTTTGCTAACTATCTTATCACAGGGCGGGCACAGACATCAAAAGCTCCGGTCCTGCCTTCAAAGCTCCTTAAGATTACATCTCACTTGAATGGCAGGGCATACGCGGCAGCGGGTCAGACTGCTGCTGCCTTACACACGATGGCAGTGTTACAGGCTTACCAGATCTGCTGAAGGATCTGGATCAGTGGCAGTGTTTTAAACCTACATACCGCTCAGATCCGATTCTGGGCCCAGACAGACAGGAGGTCCTGGCCCATCCCGATCCAGGGATTGGAGACAGGGCCAAAAGTCCAGTATCGCCTCTCGGGCACCTCCTCCTTGGATTAGGTCCCAGAGAAGGCGGGACTCTGGGAAAAAGAAAGATTTGAGGGAGGTAATCAATTACAGATGCTAGTGATTGTCAGTGATTGATTTCCTCTCCATGAGGGTAGTTACATCTACCCTCTCCTTTCTTCTTCCACCTCCTGAGTAATGATGTTTTACCCAGGTGCTTCTTATGATCAGGCCGAGGGCTGGGCCCATGATAAAAATTTCTGTTGGCTCACCTTTTGGCTTGATAGTAAAGGGGCTCTTTCAGGCTTGAAAGAACCATAGATTCCATCCTTCTATGATGGTAAGTCTCTGTTCTTCGAGCCGCAGGTAGTAAGCTTGGTCTATATATATATACTGACAATCATTGACAGTATATCAAATATACTGACCTTAGTTTTCCTGTATAGTTTTTCCTGGGTGTGTAAAAAGAAATAAAAGGGGAAAATTAGGGCCCTGAAGTTCCCATTAGGTTGGTCATCTTTGTGTTGGCTTTTATGGCCACCTTTACAGCCACCATTTGGTGGAGTAGCTATTCTCCTCTGGTCATAGCTAGAGTTTGTTTAGAGATTAGCACTCTTTACTTCAGATAGATCTATGTTAAGCGTCAGCCTTCAGGCCGCCTGACAATGTTTGGCCTGGGTTGAGTATCGCTCCTCTGAGCTCTTGTTTTTAGAGTTAATTTCAGAGTTGCCTCCTCTCTATTGAGAGTTTTAGAGGCTGAGTTTAAGCCCCAGGCAGATCTATGCTTATGTGTGGCCCTATAGGCCCACAGCTATAGCTGGCCTAGGCTAGAACTAGGGTTTAGGTGATATACTGAAGCATTTCACCCTTTTATTACTACCCCTGTCAGGAGTGTGTAGTTTTTCCTAGTTCTGTCCAAGGCCCATTACCCCTTTGGTGTAGGTGCAGGATAGATAGCAGCTAAGGTAGCAGACGTTGCTAAGTCTCCCTGGTGCCGTTGTCTCAGGTGGTAGGCCCCTTATCATGATGTGAATAAGAAATGCTAGTGTTGCTGTGGCTCCACTTTTCTAGAGCTTTTCATTCTATACTTTGTTTAGTCTTTTCCCCTGAACCCCTTGAATTAAGATTCAAGCTTGAGTGAAACAGTGTTAGCTTTCTTTAAGCTCTTGTTCCCTAGGGTTCAGTACAGATGTCTCTGTCTTTGATGAAAAGCGCCCACCCTTGAAATTTACATTTTCAGGGTAGTATGAATAAAAAGTGAAGCATTCCCCTGTTTCTCAGGGTTGTTAATGCTCTAGTTCTATTTTGCCCTACACAACGTGAGCCCTATAACTCTATTGCTGCCACAGGTTAGCACCTGTTTTCTGTAGTAGCAGGTTTTGTGCTGGCCTCCTTCAGAGCATGGTGACTAAGGCTGTACACCCCTTGCTAAAAAGGGTAAAAAGTGTTTTTTACTGAGTATATGGCCTGTTGGAATGCATAGCTCAGGTTGAGCTTGTTTAGTGAACCTCACTATGCAGTTTGGTTCTTATGTAGTTCCCTTTGAGTTTGAACACTGCCACACAATGTTGATTGTGTTGTTTGGAGTAGAAGGCTTTGTTTTGGGCCTCCTTCAGAGGACAATAGCTTGTTGTATTACAAGTTTTGTTGGTAGATGTTTATTCAGAGTTTTGCTCACTTAGAACTAGCACTGCCATAGGTTTATGCCCATGATCATTTGAAGTAGTAGGCCGGTTTTGGCCTCCTTCAGAGCATGGCAGCATATATTCTTTGTACTCCCCTTACTGTAAGGGTTAAATATGTTTTTACTGAGTACATTGCCTGTTGGAATGTGTAGATTTTAAGCTCAGGTTGAGTTAAGCTAGGTAACCTCACTTGATAGTTTGGTTCTCAGATTAGGCTCCCATAGAGCTTAGACACTGCCACTGGCTGACGCCTGTGTCTTTCTGGAATAGTAGGCCCTGTTTGGGCCTCTTTCAGAGCATGTTGGTGTAAGTTTGTACTCCTCTTGCTATAAGAGTAAAGGTGTTTTTACTGAGTACATTGCCTGTTGGAATGTGTGAATTGATTTAAGCTCAGGTTGAGTTAAATAGTTAACCTCTCTGGATAGTGTGGTTCTCATATATGGCTCCCTTAGAGCTTAGACACTGCCACTAGCTGACGCCACGTGTCTTTCTGGAGTCGCAGGCCCTGTCTGGGCTTCCCTCAGAGCATGATGGCGTAAGTTTGTACTCCTCTTGCTTAAAGAGTAAAAAGTGTTTTTACTGAGTACACTGCTTCTTGGAATGTGTTGAGGTAGACCGTTATGTGGGCACTCTACAGTCTTATCTGCTAGTTAACTCGGTTCCTGTCAGAATGAGTTCCTGTGTTTGTGGGCTCTTGCTTTATCAGCAATTGAGCTTCTTTTAGGTGGCCTTCACAGGCCGCCCTGTAAGCAGTTAAACCCCCACATCTCGGTGTTTTTAGCAGATTAAGCATGTAGTTTTCACATGGCTGGCCTTTGCAAGGCTGCGGTGATATATTCTACATTGTGTAGAATTAGTTCATGTTAGTTCATTGTGTAGAATTAGTTCATTAGTTCATGGGAGCCTCCATAATTTGTGCCTACAGTATGGTTTATCTGTTAGGTTAGTACTCTGAGTCTAGTACTCCCCTTGTTTAGAGGGTTGTTCTGCAGTTAGTACTTAGCTCCCTGAGTCTGGTCAGTGATTGAAGGCCTCTCTGAGGCATCCCTGTTAAGGATCAGCCCCTAGTCTGGTTGTACTTCTCTGTGTTGGGTTCCTTTAGAGTTTTACTCCCCTCATTTGTAAGGGTAAAAAAGCGCTAAGCTCCTGCTCTCCAGGATGCCCGTCTCTACGATCTGGTCTGAGTTGGTTACTGCCTCTTTGCAATCCCTCTTACTGGATATCTTCTCTGAAGAATGTGAATTGAGACTCTGTGTACAGACAGGTTGTTGGCCAAGACTAGGTTGCTTTAACTTGACCAGGTTGGCCTCCCTGGTGGCAATCAGGATTGACTTTGTTCCCCTGACAAGTGACTGGCTAGGGTTCCTTCGGGCCCCCTGGCTACATTCCCTTAGAGGTACCCTCTTTCTTTGGAAGGAAGTTTGGTCCCAGAAAACTTTGAGCGGCCTTGATAGGCCTTCTGTTGAAGGCCTCTTTGAGGCTTACAGCTTGGGCTGTTGGCCATAGGGAATGCTGTCACTGACAGCCTTTGTATGACCTGTAGGGGGAGTGGTTCTGGCATTTCAGTTGAAACTGCTAGTTCTGATGTTTGTCTAGCCATTTGTTGGCATGCACTCCCCTCAAGCATGGCGGCGTGGGTATATCGTTCCCCATAGCGTGTTCCCTTTCGAAAGGGAACGTCTCAGGTTACATATGTAACCATGGTTCCCTGAGAACATGGAACGAGTAAATTCCTTACCAGATTCGAAAAATCGCAATCAAACAAAACAGTCCCTGAAGACGATAATATACTGACTGCTTCTCTAGGCGCTCCTTTTATACTTCCGGGTCGCATCTATTATGACGTCATAGGCTGTCGCCATTGATATTTGCTTTCAGACACCAGTTCACGTAATGACGTTCCCCATAGCATGTGTCTTGTTCCCTGTTCTCAGGGAACCATGGTTACATACGTAACCTGAGACGTTTTCATTAATTTCATTCATAAGTATTTTGATGGTCAAATCTTCTGAATTAATAAATAAAAAAAAAATAATTGTAATATATAAAAAATAAAATACAAATGGTTAAAACAACTGTAATAAAAATATTTTTTATTATTAAAATATGGAAATAATAATATTTAATAATATCATAAAACATGATCAACACTCATATTTAGATGGTGTACAAGGTCATACAAACCATCAGGGTAACATACAACACTAAAATGATGCAATAAACTTTAACTACATAGCATAAAATGTAATATAAAATACTAATGTACATTATTGATAACAAAAATAAGAGGAACCAAAATTATTTATAAAAAATGTAATAATCATCTGGGAATGTCCTTTTACTGTTTTTTTTTTTTTTTTAAATAGTAAATTATATCGTAATTCATAGTTTTTACTTGCAAAAACATACATTTGACAGTATTTTACAGTGAAATTACATATAATTTAATGTTGATCAATTTAAAGTTCCCTTTTTTCAAGTGGAATAAAAGGCTGTGTTTTGGATTGATGCTATGGGGAACACCATCAGTGTGACCAGTATCTGAATCATGTGTGTACACACGACAATTTCATTGTCTGTGGGGAAGTTTTTCCTTTGTCGGACTTCTCCTGCTAGCTCTGTTGCTTTCAAGTTGGTTAAGGAAGTCATTTTGTGGCTTCTTCCGACCTGACTGATTAATGTGGTATGTCTAATTCTGAGGAATTGGATACAGAGAGAGCTGAGGCAGGTGTTATTAATAATCCTCCTCTTCCACTGTCCACACTGTAGAGACAGTGATTGGGGAGGTGAGGTGGACTTCTTCAGACAAAGAAGTTGATGAACTACATTGCAGGCGCCCTCTAATACTCACAGCCACTCAAGTGATGGCGTCATGGACTGTCATCGGCCAATGAAATTGTTGTGTGTACACACATGGTTCAAACACTGAACACGCTGATGGTGTACCCCATAGCGTCAATCCAAGATGCAGTGTCTCCTTCCCCTTTTAGGGAACCATGGTTACAGTCGTAATCTAATATAATATATTTTTTACAGTATTTTTGTGTTAAAAAATTACAAACTTTTTTAGAGTGTAGTTTGTGTGTGTGTGTGTGTGTGTATTGCTATGCCATTTTGGTACAGTTTTCATCCTATGTGTTGATTCTCATGCACAACCTGAAAACAAGCATCTCTGATGCAGAATTTCATTTACACAGAACCAAATCTAATCTTACCAAAAATTTGAACATGATTCTTTAGCAATATCCTTCAGGAAATGCCAAACTATTTTTCTTCTTTTCATTCACTCTGGATTTCTAATATGGAAATGAATCTGCCCTGCTCTTTCATAAAAAGTTGCTCAGAGGCCAAATGTCAGCAACGTTATTACTTTCCTCGCATGCAGAATGAACACAAATGACAGATAAGGTTTTGCAAAACATTTAGAGATCTGCATTACTATATTTATTCTGAATTCATCATCATCCATAACACTCATCCCTGTTCATGCTCAGAATATTTAACATTAAAATATGAAATGCTCATGGTGTTCCCAATAACACCATATACACAGCGATTTGCTGCAACAAAGCTACCAGAAGTCTTTTATTTTCAAGAGAGTTGATGATTTGAGGCAAGATGAGCGACAGCAAAGGTTGGCAATGCAACAAAGTTGAGCAGAGCATAAAATGTATGCAAATGACATTTGAATATAGCAACTCCAATGCAGACAGCGATTTTCATGTGATCCGCTCCTTGATACTGTTAGACACAAAAACTGGATCAATGACAAATCAGTGTCCACAATAAAGAAAAAGAAAAATATATTTTAAAACATGTGGCAAGTTAGAAATGTGAAAAACGTACAGCATAACATATCAAAGTCAAAATCTGCCATTAGGTTATAATAGAACAACAGTTTTAAAAAGTGATTTTTCACTGTTATTTACAACAGGATCTGAATTTTCATGGGTTTAAATAAAAGATTTTTGTCATAATCAACTGTGTGCATCAAAACCACTTTTCTGGTAAAAAAAAAAAAAAAGATTTTCAAATGTTTGCAACAGCTGAACATGTCAGTCTCTGAGTAAAATATAATTTATTTATGAACTATGCAAAAAGCATTTAGAACACCTCCAGCATGTTTTATAATTACCCAAAAATCAAACATAGTTCACCCCTCGTGCACGTTATCATGTCCGTCAAAAACTTAAAAACGTCAAAAAAGGTTGGAATATTATAACTAAAAACATTGACATAGCACACTCATGGGCATCAATCACTTCACTGAATACTTGCTGGCTAAGAAATAACTAATTATTATCTTTTGATTTATCTGTTTTCAAAACCACATCATTTGAAAATCACGACATTGATGTCTGTCAAAGAATAACATGCACAATAAATGGTACTATTTATGAAAAGCAGTGATCCAAGGAATACACTCACTTCCTAGAAAAAACTTTTTGAATGCCTCATCGCTTTCCGAGAAAATGGCGACCTGAGCGGCTTCAACATACTGTCTGTCCGAGACGGTAACATGCATAATACATAACGCACACGAGTATAAAGTTCTTCATTCACTGAAATTGATTCGGAATGATCAAGGAAGTGAGTGAAATATTTCACGCTAAAGAGAATTAACACCAATCCAATTCAAAAACTTCTCCGGGCTAGTGACATCTTTCAACATGTTGGTTTGGATGGACATTTTTTATGCACAAACTATGCATTCTGATTTTGATTTTGACATTCAGTATTTGTCAATTATCAAAGTTTGATAAAATGTTGTTTAATTTTCCAATAAAAGATGAGACATTTTTAGATAATTTGTTATCAAGTGTCCGATCAAGTGACATCGCACAAAAGAGGGACGATTACTTCAACCCGAAGACTAAAAAAACAACCCGTGGTGAAAACCTTAAAATATTTAAACAAATTTTCAAATAGGTGCTATGTTTATTTATAAATTGCATATTTGAGCTGAAAAAACGACATTGTCACCTAAAAAAACTACATTCTATGACACAATAAGTGTAGTATTTGTAAAATTATAGTTGGTTTGCACAAATTGTAAAATGGTTTCCATGTGATATATTTGTAGAATATCGTATGGCTGGAAAAGGCTATCAGCCAAGCCAGATTCGAGAACAAGAACCAACTGTTGTATAAATATATGAAATTTATATATGAAATTTTAATTCCTAAACATCAGGTTTTGAGTAGTCACACCATATGACATTTTATAAACTTAAACTGAAATTATCTGATAGTAACGCAATATAAATGCAACTTTAATCAAGTGTTTACATGAAAACATTTTGCCATCTCCAATTTAAACACATTTGAAAGCGATATGAAGAGATGTCAAAAGAGAATTTAAAGGATTCTGATAACAATGTGTGAAACGTTGTGCCAGTGTCCAAAGAGCCCAATGATAAAACATGAAGCAGGTGTGGATGATTATGTTCGTAAATTACACTCTTTGCTTGGTGAGTTTAATTTCAATTACTCATCCACTTTTCAACGTCCCAAAATTTAATTAACTTTAAGTATTGTCCTCTGCATATCAAAGAGCAAATAATCAGCCTGATCTTCTCCGTCACGCTTGTTGAAAGACACTGCGAGTGCTCACACAAAAGAGCGGGAGCCTTTTAGAAAATAACCAAACAAAACCCTCTGCCTGCTTTGCTGAAACTATACACCTCTCGCTAATAATATCTAGCACTGAAAACATCACTCAAGCATTCAAGATTGTGTAAAATACATTTTTAAGTAGCACCAGCTAGCAGTAACAGCTATTCTATATCATAGCGATGATGGCTCAGCATGAGTACCTGCCATTCTTCATTAATTACTCTATGGCAGAAAGTGCCATCATTAAACTCCATTCATGTCCTTCTCATCACACCTATTGAAAATCAGAATATCTTGTCCAAAGCTCAGCAAAGGTTCCTTTCTCTGTCTCCAGGCTCTGAGGAATCCTACTGGAGGTTTAATTATAGCCCTCAAGAGCAGTGAGATGAAGCTGAATGCGTTATGAGTGCAGCTCTGAAACCCTGTGTCTCAAGAGCAGGGAACCAGTCCACCTTGTTTCCTTCTTTTCCACATATCCGTGTCTATCCATCCTACATTGGTGAAATTTATATATCCCAGTTCGATACTCAGTGACCCTGAGAAATGTGCTGTTGAGGTCAACAAAGAATTCATTAAAGATTAATCGAAAATGTTGTTTCATTTTGGAAAGGTTATATGAGAGCTGTGCGGATGGGCACGGACTACTTGGACAAGTCTGGAGTACCAGGATTATGAGTTCCTGTCGCAATGGAAACGATTGTACTGGTGAGTGTGACACTGTGTGATCATATCACAGTCGAATAAAGGTTAAGCAAGTTTTTGTGACTTTAAAGATCAATGAACAGCTTCCTTTCTGTGGTAATGTGAAGGAAAGCATGTTCTAAAAGGGATATTCAACATAATATATTTTATATTTAAAATTTATATGGTTGTAATGATACGAACAATAGAGAGAATACTGTAAATACCTGTATTGTAGCCTACTGACTACTGATTTTTTTTTTTTTTTTTTGTCGCATGCACTTTTAGGTTTATGATCATAATCGTACAGTGTTGAACAGTGCCTGGGTTAAAATAACTCAACTGCTAACACCACACTGAGTAAATATTGGGCAGAACACATTAAAACTAACCTAGGTGTTGGGTGACTGGGTTGCTCATTTTTTAAAAGAAATTTTATTCAGCAAGGATGCATGAAATAGATCACAAGTGAAGACATTTGTCATTTTAAAAAAAGTTTACAAAAATAATAAATGCTGTTCTTCAAACTTTCTGTTCATCACACAATACTGACAAAAACAACAACACTTTGCACATTACGCAGCATAACCATTTTCAATTAATAATAATAATATGAAATGTTTCTTGAGCTCTAAACCAGCATATTAGAATGATTTCTGAAGGAGTAATGATGCTGAAAATTCAGTTGTTTTAAATTGTATTAATATTTCATATTACTGTTTTGACTGTATTTTTGATCAAATAACTGCAGCCTTGGTGATACTTTTTTCAAAAACGACAAAAAAATTCCTAATGGTTTTGTATAGTTTCATTTTCTGCTGCAGAGAGTACACATTACGTACTTTTCACTACTGTAACGCCACCATCAGGCTAATTGGGGCACACATTGGTGACGTTGTAGATGGTGTGAGTACTGCCGACCCTCAAAGTTTCAAGTCTCTACAACTTACGGTTTGGTCTGCCTGATCACTTTTAGGGAAGAATGCTGATCCTGAATGATAAATTTCTAAAGCCTGGAACACACCAAGCCGACGCCGACGAACTAGTGGCGACGAAAGCAGACTGTGGGGTTGGCTCACGTCGACAGCGTCTGGGTGCAAAGTTGCCCTGACACACCAAACCGACGCTCGACAGCCGACGGCCAAATAGCACGTCCCTTCTGCGCCTGCGTAAGAAGAAATGCCTTTCCGTACCAGCAGGTGGCAGTAGCTGAACAGCCAATCAGAATGATCAGATGGCCCGACTGACTGACAAACTCTGACACCGATTCAACATGTCGAACTGGCTGAAAAAAAGCCGACAAGGACTAACTTCAGCCGACAGTGTGGAACACACTGAGAAAGCTTAGTCGGCCGACGAACAAAAACTGCCAGATGGCCGACCGTCGGCTTGGTTAGTTCCGGGCTTAACAATTACCATAGGGTTTCAGCGCTGCACACTTGAACCCCTAAAAATCTGAACCCAGAACAATTTAAATGGAAAAAAAAATGGAATCCAGAAAAATTTTAACTGAAAAAATAAATAAATAAATGATTTGGGGAAAAAATAAAACCGAAATAAAACCGAAAAAAATTCACATATCATAAAGAATTATTTTGATACACATGCTTCTGTTATATGCCTATTCACTGTAAACTCAGTTACTGCTCATTTTTTACTACCCGAGACAGCTGCGGTCCACAGACAGGTTGAAAATAACTCAACTCATGATAAGTTCCTTTAACACAAAATCAAACTGTTATCTTTACTCCAGAACCACTGAAGAGATTCCTGACTTCAGCCAGGGAATGTCGAAGTGACCTGTGAGTTGGCATTTGAAACGGACGGCTGGCTGTTATCAAATACCGAGAGGGCTGGTACATGAGAGTAGTAGAGTGTTGTGAGGTGGCAGTTTTGCTTTGCCACCAGAACCGTCAGGCACAGCAGAAAGACTATAAAGGAAGCGTCTACAGGCTTCTTCCTCAAGAGAACATACTGACTGCTCTGGAGAAGATGCCAGCTCTATTTTCTGCAACCTTCTGCTTGATTTCACATTTTATCTCATCAGTTGTCTCCTTCCATATCTCTCTCTTTCTCGCTGTCTCCCTCTGTCACTTTCCTTCTCTCTCTCTCTGGCATCAAACTCCCATTACCATGAGCTCCAAGGCTTTGATCGCTAAAACATAGCGCTCGCCCCTCAGTAAATCAATGCCCTAGAGTCACAATCCTCTTTGTGTGTGTGTGTGGTTCAAGTATACCCTACATTATAGGGACAAAATGTACCCACAAACATGGTAATATCCGAAATCCTTGTCCTTGTGGGGACATTTTTGGTCTCCATGAGGAAAACAGCTTATAAATCATACAGAATAAAGTTTTTTGAAAATGCAGAAAGTTTTCTGTGATGGGTAGGGTTAGGGGATAGAATATACAGTGTGCATCAACTCAATATATGGGTTATTACGGTAATTTCGTGCCTTCCATCAGCAAATGGCAGCCGCTTTCAGGGAGAGCGGGTGGAAGGAGGATTTGAACGGAGAGATATGGAGCACGGCAGTTTAGGGAGTTTTGGATCAAACAAAAACATGGCGAAGGAGTACACAGTCGATTAGGATGATTTTTGATAAGATTTGGGAGAAGGCTAAATGCACCAAATGTGCATTTCGCATTTGGTATGTGCATCTGTATAATGTGTCAGTGCGGTAAATGTCTGTATGCATGTATGAAACATTTTTCTCCTGAATGAAAACTGTGCAACCAAGTGTCACAAAAAGACTTGTATATATGTAATATAGTTGACTTTTCAAGTTTGAAGTATTAGATTCTTTTGATCATCATTTTTCTCTTTTTTTCTAAATAAAAGTAAATAAAATGTATTTTTTTTTTTTTTTTGTCTATTTAAATTCTATTTACAAACTCACCATATATATTAATGGTCAATAACTGTAATTTATTGAAAGGCAGTTGTTTTCTGAAAAAAAAAAAAAAAATGACACCTTGCACTTGAAGATAGCACATTGTTTGAGAATTTTATAATAATAATAAAAAAAAACATAATATGTGAAAACAGGCTATTTTAGCTTTAGGTTCTAAAGGGTTAAACAGGGTCCAGGAGTGCTTAGATTTTGCTTTGTTAAACATAGAAGAAGAAGAAAAAAACTATTTAGCTTTTAGATTTTAGTACTACCAAATATGAGTGCCACTCCTAAATGCAAGAATCTAATAATAATTTAATAATCTAATAATTTCTGTATTTTTTGTATTTTAAAGTGGCACTCATTTTTCTCCACAGTCAATAGGCTAAAAATTAAAAATGAAACAGTATTTGTAAGCTTTGTCTGTTTGTGTGGATGAGAGTCATATGATCTGTGTATTGTGATATTTCATACTAGTTGAGCTTCAAAGATAATTACATTTTGGTGTCAATAAAAAAAGGCTTATAATGAAGAAGTTCCAAAATAAGACTGCACTTTTTGTCACCATCCCAAATCGGTCCTCTACATCTCACAGCAACAGAGCTTTGATGTCATCTAGAAATAGCTGCAGGCAAGCCCATTTTCACAAGCTGGATCAGAGGAGATGATGTAATACATTTCACAATATCATGAAGGACGTATCAATTTGACAGCAGGATCCCTGAATAAAGGAAATCTTTCAGGGGGAGCTGACACATGATGTGTTTGCATCAGGGGACCAACTAAAACCGTCTTCATGGTGATAAAGATGCAGACTAGGCTTTTAGTATCACCGGATGTCAGATTCATTCAAATTAAGTATGCTAAGCAACCCCTCAGCATCATTTTTATTTTTATATTATTAAACATTAAGGGGGAAGGATCAGGCATGACATGGTACAGCAAACTAGTGATGGGCAACTAGACATTTGTGCCAAAGTCACATGATTTCAGTAAACAAAGCTTTGTTACATCATAACTGTTTCGGCACGCTGTGATTACCTATGCCGAATCACAGCTGTGCTGATATACAGCCATATCGCACGGCTACGAGTGTGATATTGCGTTTATACAACAGTTTGTTGGCACAAGTGTGTAAATAAATAAGAACAACAACAGGGTGTCTTTAAAACCCTCTTTTGTGCAGAACTACTTCCTTCCGCCACGAATTCAAATCTCAAGTTGACAGTTTGACCAAGGCTCTGTTACTAATTATAAAACGTGATTTTAGAACTAGTAATGAAGGAAGGCTGAGTCCCTCCATTGAAACTCATTGTATTTTATACAGTTTTATTGAAAGAGAGAGAGAGATCGCCTGAGCAAGCATTACTTGTGTGTGATATAACATTTATCCCTTAGGTCAATGTCCATAATATTGTAACCATTATAAAAATCTGTTTGAACGTCCGCTGAGAACAGTGATCTTTGTATTTGTCCTTTTTACAGTTAAGGGAATTTTCCATAGCCTACATACAACGCTAAAACAACGTCCTTGCATGTTTACAAAAATGTCACTTTGAATTTAAAAGTCTCTTGCGACTGACTGACTAATTCACTCAAAGTTTGCTGCCATCTAATGGCGAATTAATGTAACTTTCACTCAGTCCATATTACGCACTAATGGACCCTTTTCTCAATACCAAAAACAACATATTTATATAAAATAATATTTATTGTACAACAATATTTAACAATATCCATTATAAATGACAATAGGAAATAAACACAATTGTACAATTCAGTCAAACGTACAAAAGCAGTGCTCTACAGGATGTAAGTTAAATATAGCCTTAATATTAAATTATCAAATTTAACATAACCCAGTTCGATTTGCTCAGGAACAAGTAATAGATTAATAAGACCAAAGATTGCCCATTTTATGTACCCAAAATGAATTATATCTCATGTTTAACCAATATAAGAGCCAGCAGCAAATCCCCGAAGCACTGGCCGAGATGAAGCTGTTCTCGGCGGGTACACGAGCACTGAACGGCCGCTGATGGCCCGGAGCTCACATCTCCGAAAAAGTCTAAACAAATTGTAAAATAGGCGCTATGATTAAATATGAGTCACATATTTTTAGGTCTAAAGAACTACATTCTCACCTTAAAAAAAAATCTTAAAACTACAGTTTGTGGTACAAGTGTAGTTTTTGTTAAAACAAAAATATGGTGGATTTGCTCATCCGCCATGACAGTCGCTTCAAGTGGAGTGATACAAATGGTGAAAAGGTAGAAGTGCTGTTATCACTACAATAATATCGCACAGCTCTCAGCCAATCAGATTCGAGACCCAGAAAGAACTGTTGTATAAACTGTAATATTTTAGAAATCGCTCCACGCTTTTGTGTTCGACTGCAAAAATGTAGCATTCCTCTGAGAAACCTTGCATTTGCTCGTAAAAGCACTGAAATAGCTTTTTCTCCCATCTCATATCATTTCCATCACCATCACCGAAAGCAAAAGTTTTACAAGTGAGCACAGAAAGCACTGAAATATAATTTTTCCACCCATCACCATGTCCCTGTAGGGGATCTGTAGCACAAGAGATCCAAATATAAGTCTTTCTGAAATCTTCTAAAAAGTGTTTAGAGTTTTAGTGAAGAGTTTAGTTTAGGTGTGATAATATCAGTAGAGTGACATTTCTTTTTGAGAGTAGGCCTACTTTGCATACAAGAGGAAGGTATTAATAACTGCTGATTTACCTGAAGGAAACATATTATTAAAATGTAAGAGGGATGTTTTCTCCATGCTGACCTCAGTTTAAATGTAACAGATTAGCTTCAGAGTATACAGTATACTTATAACTGACAGCAAACACACCCACAGTCTCTGAACATCATGTATTTCATTCGTTTTTTTGTGGAGTTCTGTATATATAAGTGTGAATGCGGGGGCTAGGTGTGATAATATTTGTGATACAGACAGTTGAAAAGATCTGTGGGAGGCCATGTTTTGCTCCCTCTGTTTACTTCCTCTTTAAAATTGCATTTTTCTGCTGCTTTTTGTGTCAGTAAAGTTCCCTTTAGGGAGCAAGTCATGTAATTAGCCATGATTAACTAGATGTCTAATGTGCATGTAATGACACGAAATAACCAAAAAATGACACTGAAATATTACGCGCTTAATGGACTCCTGAAGATCGTTAAACACCACAAGGAATGTGTATTCATAATGTTATTTTGCAAACTCTTTGGGTTTGCTAGCTCTCCAGGATTTTTATAAACGCACATTATAAATTCAGTTAAAAATCACCCATGAGAATACTTTTACCTTGAGGTCAATTTCTGGGCCTGAAGTGGTTTAAGACGGATCACTCAAACCACTTCAGGAGGTGGTCTGAAGCGCATTCCAGACAAAACTAGACAAGTGTAAATGCATCTGGTTGTTAAAACCCACATATTTAAATTTTACTCCTCTCGAAATGTAAAAAAAAATAAACATGAGAGCGTGTTATAGACTATATGACATGTTATAGCAAGATATGAAAGCGCTACTGCAGCATGCATCACCGCAGACGACATTAAACGCTCGATGACGTTAAATTTGCATATAGTGTAGTGTGGGTATTATAGATCAGATTTACTGTATATTAGTTTTGTGGAGACACAATTATGTGGCCAAGTTTAAATGGAACCGTTTTAACAAATCAGATCAGCAAAAACATGAAGTGACAGGCCCTTTGTCAGACCATTTTTGTGGCTACTTCAGCAGTCCGGCTACACTTAAGTGCATCAGCGCCTGGGCCGTAACCACATCCCTTTTTAATAATGAGTTATGACCCTATTGTCCTCCTAAAGAAAAATGATATTCTGCTCTGCTGCACTCTTACACTTTGTCTGTTGTTAGGATGACAAAAAGTGTACTTTTTAGGCTGGTCTTTATCAGCGGTCTAACAGCACTTGTCAGTTTCAAAATGGTGGAGATGGCCAATCAAATCAAAGAAGGTGGGCTTTACTGTTCACAGAAGCAGAACACAGAGTGGTGCAGGGATGACGTCAAAGCATGAAAGACTAATTCACCAGTGGTTCCCTCCAAATTTTCTTATTTCTTAATGGGGTTTTTGAGTAAAATAAGGTCTATAAGTTGAAGATACTTACATATACACCTCAAACATTCTTATTTAGTTACTTATAAGAAACATACATGTTTTTTAATAATCATAACAGCTTCAAAATGTGTGTTTTTGATATAGGTGTAATTTACATATAAAAAGGAAAATCCAGAAGGAACCAATTAGTTTTCCAGGTTTTGAAGTCATCCCTGCAGTATTCTATTCTAGAGCGACGCTTAAGGTTTAACGATGAAAGAGTGCGAGGTAAGAATTAGCTAAACATTTAATATTTGATTTGACAGCTGTTTTAGACTTTTTTTTTTGTCAAAATTGGGTATTTGAACAGAGAGGTATGCACATGACATCACAGTAGACAGAAGTCACTGCAGTTACACCTACTGTGGCAACATTAGTGTTCAGCTTGAATGCCATGAAAACACATTTAAAATGTAAAAAAGCTATTTTGTGATTGACTGTACAAACAGGTAGAACAAGAAATCTGAGCTTTTTACAGACTGTCAAAAGCTACAGAAAATAGAAGCAAATGGTTCGATGCAATTCACAGAAACAACTGGAATCCAACGTGCCTCTACCTACAATACTGCAAATCTCCGAAAACATACCTATACATGGAATTCAAGGGAGTTTCCAGCTGAAATGAACACTGGTGGTAGTAAAACACCAACAACCTTTATTAATTTTCACACAAATTATGATTACAGGGGCATATTATCAATTAATAAAAACTTATTTTCACACGGTTCCTTGCACAATACTACAGCATGCTGTGACTTCAAAACACTTTTACTATAGTGCATGAACTAATACATTTTAACATTCGCATCACATAACCAGCTCCATATGTGTGGATTTTCTGACACTGTAAACTTGCTCATTAGCTCACCTGCTCACCTGGTACAGAGTTGCACTTGTGATACGGAGCGTTTAGGTACGAGTCCTGTGAAACACGAGACACGATAAAAGAGCTCAAAGACTAAAATAGCACGGTTGCAAATGTGTTTTTCTGTCGCATTTGCTTTTGTGAACACTATCGGGTATCTTTAGGGGTTAGTGTACTGTAGGTGTTTCCAATGAGCCTGGGTTACAAACATGAATTTGCAGTTGCTGCTTTGTGTCAAGTATGTTGAATTTTGGGGTGAAATCATAACCTAGGTTATATTTTGTAATGGTTACTCAAATAAATATTTGGCATTTTATATTCTGGGTAACTGTAAAGTTTTTGTCAGAATTTATTCTAAAAAAAAATATCCGTTATGATGAGCCTTGTGTTCTACAAAGGAGGCCGGTTAGTGAAGATAAACCCAGTGGGTACTCTGGATGGATGGATGGATGGATGGATGGATGGATGGATGGATGGATGGATGGATGGATGGATGGATGGATGGATGGATGGATGGATGGATGGATGGATGGATGGATGGATGGATGGATGGATGGATGGATGGATGGATGGATGGATGGATGGATGGATGGATGGATGGATGGACAGTTGCCCAGAAAACTTTAATAGTTTCTACAAAATATATATTTTTTTAATCCATTATTTTCACCATCAAATCCCGTCTTGATGTACGCCTAATTGGCAAGTCAAATTTATTTGTATATGTACTTCATTTAAAGCAGCTTTACAGAAAGTCATAAAGAAAGTCATAATATTATGTCTATAATGTTTTAGTGCCTAACAAGTTTTAGGGCTGGGCGATATGACGACATAAGACGATGATATAAGTGATCATCTGGATTTATATCTAGCTAGAGTGCATTTATAGTTAGTGTCTAGTAGATGTATGCTTTATGTATGTTGTTGTTTTTTCAGTAAGCTGTAAGCATCACTGTCCAGTCCAACTGCCTTTAATTTAAGCTGATAATCTTTTGTTTTACATCCATTTTTGCAGTTACTAAAGGCAGCCATGTTGCAGGATGTTTTGCCACTCAGTCCGAGCTGCTTTAAACGAAGTGGGGCGTGTCCTGGCGGGGAAAGTGACATCAATGCATACCCTCTATTGAAAATACAGGCTTTCATTTACGTGATTCATGTAACATGTAAGACAAGAATCATTAACAAAGCCATTTTCTGCATATAAAGCATGCAATTAAGAAAGAACTTGCATATTTTAAAAATAAAAATACTAATTGTAAACAGTTCAAATGGATAACTTCTTTTACTATTTTTTACCCCCTCCCACCCATCCACCCACTCACCCATGTTCAAGACACAGTAACAACATTGGTCAGCACACATGATGGATTCTCTTGTGAATTTCTGGCATTAGGCTAACAGCATGTGCCATCTGCACTCAGAGGGTGATATGCAACATAAAACAGGCCTTTTTACTGTTGCAACCCTTTTTTTTTTTCTCTCCAACTGAGCCCCCCTGTGCAGCTCCCCTGAAGTTTTAACACTCACCCTGCAGAGAGCACACTGGAGATACTGCGTCTCGGAGTGCGTGTTCCTGCCTGTAAAGTGCCTCCAATCACCACTGCCAGCCTTCCGCTCAACACCACCTGAGCAGTGAAGTCAGAGAGGCCAGAGAAGGCTGAGCTCCATTTGCTCCATTAGAGGACTATTTTAATCCCAGGGCTGGAGATAATGTCCACTGTTCGGGCCAGAAAGAGAAGCTGTTGAAGGAAAGACCGGTGATATGTCTGAGATGGAGCTCCATTTAAGGGATGGGGGCAGTGATTTGACCCTGAGTGGGGCGGAGGGGGTTGTAATATAGAGCTGATTATAATGCCTTCTGAATAACGGTCACCTTCGGCCCCCTGTCTGTTGGGTCGCCGACTCTTTCTCTGCATCTTCCACCCTGTTTCCTTCCATTCAGGTATTTTATTTTCACGCACAAGTAAGCATACTACACATATGGTTTTGCATGCAATATATATGATCTGCTCCAGCGCACTGAGGCTTTGTTGAAACATTTATGGATACTTGAAGATTACCAATACGCTACATTTTCTAAAACTGGTTGCAGCCATCACGAGGATGTTGGAGAAATGTCAGATAGGAGAAATTAATGTGCTCTAAAAGTGTTGTGAGCTTGTTACAGCCCAAACTGGGAACATGTTGTTCCTGCGCTCTCTAGAAACACAGGGGATAATTTGACACGCATTATGAGAGAGTTCTGCAACAGCTGGAAAATCAGTTGTCAGAACAAACAGAATTGTTCAGCAGCATGAGACAGGAAGACAAGAAACTGTGAACTGAAATTTAAACATCGACAACAATATGCTGGAGCTACAAACACCTGAACCTAAAGGCCTGTGCATACCGAGGACAATAACTATAATGATAACAATTAAGATATAGTTTTTAAAAAATCTTTCTAAATTTATAAGAGTAGCAAAGTTCACATCATAACTGGGCCATTCTACAGAATTGGTTCAAAGTCAGAGTTGGAAACATCTTGGAAAAAAAAAAAAAAAGTATTTTTGTATGTATGCAAATTGTATAATATCCAAGGTATACTTTTCTAGTAACTGAGCGGTAATTCTCATAATGTATTTTCAGAAAGTTTTGGAATGTTTTTCCTCTCCCCAAATTTGTCACTACTGAAACACTTTTATTTACATAAATAATTGTAATAAGAAGGGTTACATTGACCTATTAAAATTTTGTTTACATCTACCTTTGTAAATATATTTTTTGCCATTTTATTACATTTTTTTAAGTTTTCACAGGTAAATCAATAACAATTAAAATTGTAATACATTGAACCAAACACAATAATAACAATATTTAAGTAATTCAATATACTTTATTTTTGAAAAAACATCCTATGTTTCAGTCGTGACTGCACATTTTCGGTAGTGACACATCACATTACAGAATTTTAACTCACATACTAAATCACTAAAACATATTAAAATACTAATTATTTGCATAACTGTACTAAAATTTTGTTTATTTCCCATAAATTCCCACAAATAAATGATTATGTGTTCCTTTTTATCACTACCAACACAATGATGACATGTTTCGGTCATGACTGTTTCGGTATGGACACTTTTAGATACTTTTGTGCCTAGCTCAAAGATGCTAATCAGCACATGGTTACCTCGCACAGTTCTGAACAGTTGTACACAGGAAAAAAAACTACATTTTATTAAATAACCCTCAAAAAACTATGATGCTACAACCTAAACTTCACCACATGTTTCGGTAGTGACCATTTTAGATACTTTTCAAACATGCTAATCAGCACATGGTTAGTTGGCACAGTTCTGAACAGTTGTACACACATAAAAACGAAATTTTATGGAATAATACCCAAAAAAGTTTGCTTAATTGCAGAAAAAAAGGTGTTTGGTAGTGACGTTCCTTAAAGTTACAATTAGATTTTCAGACTTTTGAACACATTTAACTCAAAATGATGGTACCTATCTACTGTGAAAGACAGGCTATGAGAGGGAGGGACACAGGAATATTTCCTGATCAAAAATGTAGGGATGTGGTTAAAATCAGTATGTGGAAAAACATACACTGTTTCGGTAGTGACACGAAAATGCGGAACACATTTTTTTACGTAAATGATTGTTTCATGATTTAAAAATAAAATATAATATAAATATTTTTTAACTTCACTTTTTTAAAAAAGATCAAAAATATGTTTTTAAAAACAATGGAAAAATGGCAAAAATTATTCCAGTATTTTCACAAGTTGAAATTTAGGGGTTAGCCACTTCCCAATTGAAAGTACCTAATAAATTATGATTTTATATACAAACCCGATTCCTAAAAAGTTGGGACACTGTACAAATTGTGAATAAAAAAGGAATGCAATAATTTACAAATCTCATAAACTTATATTTTATTCACAATAGAATATAGATAACATATCAAATGTTGAAAGTAAGACATTTTGAAATGTCATGCCAAATAATGGCTCATTTTGGATTTCATGAGAGCTACACATTCTAAAAAAGTTGGGACAGGTAGCAATAAGAGGCCGGAAAAGTTAAATGTACATATAAGAAACAGCTGGAGGATCAATTTGCAACTTATTAGGTCAACCGGCAACATGATTGGGTATAAAAAGAGCCTCTTGGCAGTGTCTCTCAGAAGTCAAGATGGGCAGAGGATCACCAATTCCCCTAATGCTGCGGCGAAAAATAGTGGAGCAATATCAGAAAGGAGTTTCTCAGAGAAAAATTGCAAAGAGTTTGAAGTTATCATCATCTATAGTGCATAATATCATCCAAAGATTCAGAGAATCTGGAACAATCTCTGTGCGTAAGGGTCAAGGCCGGAAAACCATACTGGATGCCGTGATCTTCAGGCCCTTAGACGGCACTGCATCACATACAGGAATGCTACTGTAATGGATTAGGGAATACTTCCAGAAAACATTGTCGGTGAACACAATCCACCGTGCCATTCGCCGTTGCCGGCTAAAACTCTATAGGTCAAAAAGAAGCCATATCTAAACATGATCCAGAAGCGCAGGCGTTTTCTCTGGGCCAAGACTCATTTAAAATGGACTGTGGCAAAGTGGAAAACAGTTCTGTGGTCAGACAAATCAAAATTTGAAGTTCTTTTTGGAAAACTGGGATGCCATGTCATCCGGACTAAAGAGGACAAGGACAACCCAAGTTGTTATCAGCACTCAGTTCAGAAGCCTACCATCTCTGATGGTATGGGGTTGCATGAGTGCGTGTGGCATGGGCAGCTTACACATCTGGAAAGGCACCATCAATGCTGAAAGGTATATCCAAGTTCTAGAACAACATATGCTCCCATCCAGACGTCATCTCTTTCAGGGAAGACCTTGCATTTTCCAACATGACAATGCCAGACCACATACTGCATCAATTACAACATCATGGCTTCGTAGAAGAAGGATCCGGGTACTGAAATGGCCAGCCTGCAGTCCAGATCTTTCATCCATAGAAAACATTTGGCACATCACAAAGAGGAAGATGCAACAAAGAAGACCTAAGACAGTTGAGCAACTAGAAGCCTGTATTAGACAAGAATGGGACATTCCTATTCCTAAACTTGAGCAACTTGTCTCCTCAGTCCCCAGATGTTTGCAGACTGTTATAAAAAGAAGAGGGGATGCCACACAGTGGTAAACATGGCCTTGTCCCAACTTTTTTGAGATGTGTTGATGCCATGAAATTTAAAATCAACTTATTTTTCCCATAAAATGATACATTTTCTCAGTTTAAACATTTGATATGTCATCTATGTTGTATTCTGAATAAAATAATGAAATTTGAAACTTCCACATCATTGCATTCCTTTTTTATTCACAATTTGTACAGTGTCCTAACTTTTTTGGAATCGGGTTTGTATATTAAGCTTACTGATATTTTAAATATCACTGTGGATTCAATACATAATAGAAGGATCTTAGTAAACATCTAAAATTTGAATACTTACATGCTTTTTAAATGTGTTTTTTGAGTGTGGGACATCAGTTTGCACCAATTCTGTAGAAAGGCCGATAATGATAACGACACAGAGGAATCAATTTCAGAGCATTTTTTCCAACTGATGGACGATAAAAACATTAACAGCCAATTAGAATCCATCCTACTTTAAAGAGCATTGAAAGCGTCAGATGACAAAACTGCAGCACAAGCAGCTTATAAGAAACAGAACATTATCGTCCACTGGTGTGTAATCACTATAGTTATTGTTCTCCTCAGCATACCTGTGATTGAACCAGGAGAGGTCCACAGCTATAATGCTGGAGGGTATAACACAATCACAGCCCATCAGAACATATTTAAATTATATTAAAAGTGAACATTAAATAGCATTTGCATCCCATTTCACTTCTGTAATGTGAGTGAAACAGGATTTTCAATGTTCAAAAGAACCAGGCAACAGAACTAAACGTTTGTGAGCAAAGATGGAATATTTCAGGAATGCTGAGGCTACAGGTTTAGACTTCCTCCTGAAACACTTACTTTTAAAGCATTTTCTAACCAGAACAAATGTATGGTGGAACTTGATTTTGTCTATCGGGAATTGATTGGATGGTTGTGGTTTGCTATTGGTGGATCTCATGTGAGTGACTTCATAAAAAAAAAATCTGCAAAACTCCCATCCCCTCCAGCAAAAGCACCGGTTTCCTCACATCAAACATCTCTCCGAGTGGTTCAACAGGTAGCCATGACAACTCCGAAACTGATGTACTCACAGGACTGTTGGATCTGTCAGAATGACGTCAGAGCTTAAATTGAGAGGTAAGGTATGAAATCAAGAGAGAAAGTTGCTTGCTTCTGAAATAAAGTGAGTGACTGAATCGTTTCCTTATGAGACAAATGTAACATCAAAGGCTACAGAAGCAATAAAAGTGAGCGCCACAGAGGAGAGCTGCAAACAGCCTGTCCGGACAGGAGCCATCAGCGCAATTAATGCTGTCAACACCCTGTTTGTCAAGCACAGATCGAAGACGAATGTAAATAACGCTTGACTGCATCACAACACAATGCATTTTCATCACAACACTTTCAGATGAACTCACTGAGCCGGTACACCCACACACACTGAAGTTCTCCAGTTTCATCTTGGATGGAAACCACAGAAGTCTCCTCATAGCAGCCTTTGAGATTTAAAATGCAAATGATATTCATATGTAGTGGTGCGTTATATCCCGACAAAAAATGCAGCAGCATATGGCGTTGTTTGCTTATTGCTCGAATGATCTCTTTATTAGCGCATATATTAGAATTGATATCCGAGGCCATAGTGCATGACTGATTACGTGTCCCAAGAACAGACGTTTTGTCGGGGCAGCCTCTTATAATGGATATTGGATAGATACAATTTGCTCCGACAACAACAAAACCCCTCCAGTCCCAGAAGCAATTAAGTCCCGGATCTCAAGAGAGACCAGCGCAGTTATATGCTGTAGTTCGCAATATTTCAGCTTAAATTATTTTTTGTGAAGTGACCCAACTGCTTGTGATTGTAGACAATCTTCCAGTCCTGTCATGTCACCGGCGTTCTGGAAAAACTCTGGAGTCTGCAGGCTTTAAGTCGTGGTGGCGTTTGGGAATTCTAGCCGCCTTCTTTACATGCTAAAGCTGAGTTTTCCCTTTCTTCGCAACCCAGATCAGAATGAATCAATCCTATTGTGCAATCTGTGGTGGACTGGGCCAGATTGCTGTGAGGTGAGGCCTAAGTGGCTTTCATTCCTTTAATAAAAAGCTCAATGTGTGCTCTGCAGTGGGAACCCGAGCAATGCAAATCGAGTCTGGAATCTCCGGATCGATCTGGATGCCCACGCAGCGTTCTTTTCCCACCATCTATTTAATTATTCACTGCGGCCAGCGGCCCCTCCAGGGCTTCCCATGCAGCGTGTGGACTGTCAGAGGTACAGATGCAGAGGCAGGTCTGGATGTATCACTGCAGCACTGTGGCGTCCCACACTCTAGAGCAAGAACGTGACACCACATCACGTATACAGATTAATTGGATAGTTCACTCATCTGTCATTATTCACTCACCCTCGTGTCCTGTACATTTTTGAGGTAACACTTCACAATAAGGTTCCATTTGTTAACATTAGTTAGTTAACTACATTACAGTGTTGAATCAACACTGAACTGACTTGAGCTGAATGATTTGTAACACTAATCATTATTTCCTTTATCACTGTGATGCTGCTTTGAAAAAATCTGTATTGTACAAAGTGATGATTTGACATTAGTTAACATGAACAATGAAAAACACGTTAAAAGCATTTATTAATCTTTGTTAATGTTAATTTCAACATTTACTAATACATTATTAAAACCAAAAGTTGTATAAGTTAATAATATTTATGATCCCATAATTTACTCACCTTCAAGCCATCCTAGCTGTATATAACTTTCTTCTTTCATACGAACACAATCGGAGATAATTTTGAAGCCCAAAAAAGTGCATGCATCCATCATAAAAGTAATCCATGTGGCTCCAGGGGATTAATAAAGGCCTTTTGAAGTGAAGCGATGCGTTTTTGTACAAAAAATATCCATATTTATAACATTATGAACTGTAATCACTAGCTTCCCTTAACGACTGTCCGCGCGTTCATGAGTCGAGTTCCGGCGTATGATGTAGGCATAGCGAAAGCTTAGGTGAGAGTAGACGCCTCTCACGGTATAAGCAAATAGGGCTGGGCAACAAACTCAAGCACATTTCTCTTTAAAAATTCTTATTTTAGACTTCTAATTCGTGACCGGGGTTTCGAATTAGAACTCCTCTCCTGTTTCAAATTAGAACTCCTCTCCTGTGGCCTCATGGTATAGTAAAGTGTCTATTGGATGTGAACTTCAGAATCTCACGGGAAGTAGTAGGTAATCGGGTCCTTTCGCCTACTGTTTGATGAATACTGTGAACATGGACATATTACTCTTTGCACATACTGTTATTCGCCTACTATATAGTAGGGAAGTAGGCATATTTGGACGCAGGGTCGGATGTTTTTTCAGTGAATCAGTTTGATCTGGTTTACAAAACTGGTCTAAATGATTCACTCATAAATCACTTATTCAATTGATCGGTCATTGAATGAATAATTCTTGGTTGATCCAGTTCACAAAGTCAGTTACTGATCGATTGATCACTTAAAGGATTGGCTCACTTTAGAATTAATATTTCCTGTTAAATTACTTATCCCCATGTCATCTAATATGTTTGTCTTTCTTTCTTCAGTCGACAAGTAATTAAGGTTTTTAAGGAAAACATTTCAAGATTTTTTTTCCATAGAGTGGAAGGTTACCAACGGGTTGAAGGTCCAAATTAGCTTTAAAGGGCTCTACACGATCCCAGACGAGAAATAAGGGTCTTATCTAGCGAAACGATTGATCATTTTCTAAAAAAAAATTATATTTATACTTTTTAACCACAAATGCACTAGCTCTGAGATGCGCCACACATTACATCACATCACACGTGACCTTTCCAACGTGATTACGTAATGCGTGGTGCATCGCAGAGCCGTGCAAGATGAGCATTTGAGGTTGAAGAGTATATACATTTTTATTTTTTTTAGAAAATAACTGATTGTTTTGCTAGGTAAGACTCTTATTCCTCGTCTGGGATCGTGTAGAGCCCTTTGAAGCTGCAATTTGGACCTTCAACACATTGGTAGCCGCTAAAAAAATCCTGGAATGTTTTCCTCAAAATTTCTTTTCGACTGAAGAAAAAAAAAAAAAAAAGACAAACATCTTGGATGACATGGGAGTAAATCATCACATTTTAATTCTGAAGTGAACTAATCCTTTAAATTTTAGGCTGTTAATCACACAAAGCTTTTAATAAAAGTAATCACTGGAATGTAGCATATGGACTACTTTTATGATACGTTTAATACTTGAATGAGTCCATTTTGAAGCGTGAAAGTTCTAGTTTAGATCTAGTTAATATTCATCGCATGGAAAAGAGCAACCAGGACATTCTTTAAAAGTAAAAGTTCTACTGAAATAAAAAGGACATTGATGCGAGTCACTTTAGAAAGAGTTTGATGGTTCTTGTCAACAAACCCATTGATGCAGAGCTGGTCGTACCTCATGGGTCGCCTCAGCACTGCAGCTCTGTATGCTTAAAGAATGAGGCATGGGTCGCAGAACAGGAGAAGTGCACCAAAGCATGTGGCGGAAACATCTCTACAACACCTGCCAAGTGCTTTCCTGCATAGTGTCTTCAAAGTGATCTCCGGCTCTCTGTAGAATGCTTGTCTTATCTTGTCCTCCAAGCTTTTCTTTCCATGAATCTGTTTTAAGGGTCTGGCTCAGGCTTTCTGAGGTTTCTCAGCTACTCTTATCTCAGCTCTACAACCCCCTATTTCCCCATTTTTGCTGCCTCTGTCTTTCTGCCTCTCTCTTTCTCACTTACTCACTCTATGTCACAGATCTTCAGCCCACGAGTCTCATTTATGACACATTCTTGTGAACTGAAATTTCATCTTATATAAAACTCAACAGTGCTCTACACAAATGCTTTTATCTGAACAATCTTCGCAGTGTGTGAACTACACCATGCTTTGCAGGATTGTTGGAGGCTTTTTGTTCTGACCATGACACTGCTGAATCACATTCAATGGAAGTGAGTGCCAGTGTAATCCTGAGCAAACAGATCAGATCTATCCTCGAATTTAAAGCCAAAGCCACACACCAAGCCCACACAGTTGTTCTCTAAAGCAAAATGCGACATTTGGTTTTGATGATCACTTTTTTCCCACCAGCTTTAACCTACTTAAAGAAATTTGCTGAAGAGGCACATGCATTTGAGAGCAGTCCTGCTTACATGTACTCATCATTAATGCAAGGTTCTGGGTTCATATGCTCAAACTCCAATCACATCATCTATGTAATGCGGTCAGTTACAACACACCCGTGCTTTGTAAAATAAATTAATAAATCATGTTTTCAGTAATGCATGCTATATGGAAATCTATAGGGCAAGGTATCTAAAGGCAACATTTAGAAAATATGGCCACATATATTGGACATTATATGTGATAACATGAGACTAATTGAAATAAATAAATAAATAATCAGTTACCAACCTTCTCCATTAAATTTTTCAACCCTGTTACAACACAGAAGGGGACAGAGACACTGGAGTGCAGATAATATAGTTTATTGAACAACCAGGAGCTGTAACGGAGTGCAGGTAAGTGAGGGCAGATGTAACAGGTGGCAGATATGGATACTGGAGTGATACTTGTCTTTTCTTTTGCAGATATCGCAGGCTGGTGACGGACTGGAGCTGAGAAGACACAGAGGAACTCACACAAGACGAGGAACAACGAAGGAGACTTGGGAACACGCTGGAGACAGGTAAAGTATCTTTAGGGGTCCTTGAGGTGAGCATTTAGGTAAGTCTATATGCCAACGAGACCGGACAGTGACTGTGTGAGTGCGTGTGCCTTTTGTGCTGCTGCTGATGACTGTGCTGATGGGATGCAGGAGTGCGTGATTAGAACTCGGGTGATGACGTGCGCTGTGGTTGGGTGATGGTAGAGACTGGCGTGTCTGTGACAGACCCAGCGAAGCTGATAACCACGGTAACTTTTGCATGATACCTGCAAGCATTATGCTGGTAACACATAAGTTCAGGGATAAATGACATGATGCCATCAGATCTATTTGTTTATCCAAAAAAAAAACTTTTCAAACAAAAATGCAATTTATACATACTGTACAATGACACGAAAATGCTGCTTAAGGGCACTATCATACACCATGTAGAAATGAATGTACGTGCATTAACAAACATACAAGCTTCACATTTCTGTTTTACCCACTTCAAGATGCATGGACTTCTATTGAAATATATATTTGTAAACTGAGTCCAAATCATTGGTAATAACAGCACATCAGACGCTGTTGATTAAGCTTCTTTTGTTTTGAAGCAAGAACATTCCTTTAAAAAATTTAATTGCTATCATTAATTACTCACCCTCATGTCGTTCTACACCTGCAAGACCTTCGTTCAACTTCAGAACACAAATTAACAAGTTATTTTTGATGAAATCCAAGAGCTTTCTGACCCCCCGTAGACATGGATGCACTTACCACTTTCAAGGCCCAGAAATGTAGTAAAGACATCATTAAAATAGTCAACGCGACTACAGTGGTTCAACCTTAATGTTATGAAGCGTCGAGAATACTTTTTGTGCAAAAAAATAAGACTTTATTCAACAATTTCTTCTCTTCAGTGTCAGTCTCTGACACTGTTCACGTTGTAAACACAGTGCAGCACTTCCGTGTTCTACATCAGAATTGGCCAGGCTCAGTATTGGCCGTCTCCTGCATCAGTATCACACACGAGTCACGTGAACAGCATTGGTGACTAGGGCTGTGACGATAACCGCATTACCGCATCACCGCGGTAGGCACACTTTTTTTGTATTTTATTTATTTTTGCTGGTGTAAGTTATAGGAGTGCATATGGTGTGTGATATGAACTATAAACACAATAATCATTGTTTATCATAATTCACTGTCTTCTGTGCTTTGAGCAAGGCGGAGGGAAAGTCCAAACATATGGGGGATTTATTTTGTGCGTGTGTCTGATTATTATTAATTAACTGCTAGGTTTCAGTACTTGTGATGTCTACAGATAATGTTCAACTAAAATATATTGTTAAAATAACAATATCTTATCAATTCATTATGACGTTCACACCCGACGTTCTTGGTTTTCTTCCTGTTTATTAAATCCAGGCAATTGGTTGATGAAGCATTGATTAAAATTAAGATACAATTTATACAAAACGAAATTCACTTTAAAGAAAGGCTTACTACAAAACAAACCTTAATAAAGTTGTCAAAATAATGTCTGACCCACTGCATGTCTCCCGACATATTGCGCAACTTATTAGCCTATCTTAGTGTCATGCTGTTCATTTTTCATAATCAACATATATTAAATTTAAAAACTAATATTAGGCTATACCCCTAATATTTAAACAGAAATATGAAACAAAATTTTCTTTGACCCTCTGGCTAACCTCTCGCAATCCAATAGATTTTTCCCCCTCATGACAGCTGAAACTTAAAATAGGCCTACTCATTTTTGGCGATACATATTAGTGCAAGACATCATTACAAACTACAGATAATCTATTTTTATTTGTGTAGACTCACACTTTTGTAAAATAAAATAAAAAATGCGCTTTCAGCTGTCTCTGCGAGAATATTTCCAAAACGTCTCAAAAATTAACTGAAACTCGGCAAATAATTATCACACAAACATGAAACATATGTCTAAAGAAAGCTTGAAATGTCTACTTTTAAATAATACAATTCACATTTAAAACAAATATTCTCCTGCAATGTAATCTGTATGAAACTAAAGAGATGCACAATTTCTCATGTTGTGAGGGTGTTTCTAATACAACGGCTGAGGGAGTGACAGCAAATTTGGCTATTTCTCTCTTCTGACCAACGTAAGCAATCTTTCTATATTTTTCCAATGTGGAAATGACAAATAACAAATAAAACAAGAAATTCTGTGGAATATTTTTAATAGTTTCCTCAAAGTACTATTGTGTAGGTGTAATTTGCAGGTGGGACGATAAGAAATTTTGTTGGTCTGTGTTAAATAAGAGGCGATCTCTCACTGGAATGAGTTGTTTTTGCTCATTGCCTCTGTTATCAGTTCTCTTGGCGTTCATGCACAATGCGCAGTCTTCACACAGACGATCAAGCGCTTCGTTCTGGTAAAAGCACAAAACAAAATGCACACAAACGTTGATATACAATCACTGATGAACACCTTTGGTTTTAATGACAAAAAAAAAAAAACTATACAAGGACGGCATTATTCAAAGTTTCAACAAGTTGCGTTTGGATGAGTGTGTTTATACCCACGGATTGTTAACTATTACCTGAAAAGTTTAAAGAAATAGAAATCGAAGTTTAGCTCAACTCAACAGAACTAAGCAACTCTGGGGCATGTTGAGCTTGGCTTGTTCTTTCTGTAGCTTTCTCAGGTTGTTATTCTAATTTATTGTACAAAAAATGGGTTACAAACGATGACAAAAACTGTTCCACAATTCCTATTAATCTCAAAAGATATCATAAAAAACAACAGTTATAGAAATAAATATTATTTTGTGTTATTATTGTTGATATTATTGTTAACATGTTATTAAAGGCATGTTTTTTCGCCGCTAGGGGTCGCAAAACTCTTCAAAACAATAACAAAGGCGTAGATTGATGACGCATCGTCATTCCGATGGATCTAATAATGGTTATGGCGAAATAATGTTTATGGATGAGTGAATGCATTTATGTTTTTAACATGACTGTGGTATAAAGCAGGGCGTGACGGAGAATCGGGGGTGTGATTGCTAATGAGAGACAGATATCAGTGCCACACGCGAATCCCAGGGGATATAAAGGAATGAGCACATTTCATTCTACAAAACTACCCGGTCAGTTTATTTGACAAATTAAAATTGTGAGGTAATGCAGCACTTGGTCTTACGTTACACTATCATACTAAACTGCATTTGAGTGTGTTGAAAGTTGTATTGTTATTCTATGTATTAGCGGGATTTGTTGCTGCTTCACCGTGATAAGAACAAATCCCATACTGTCACACCCCTATTAGTGACTGACATGGAAGAGAAGAAATAGTTTTTTTTACCATGTCTTTACTACCTTTCTGGACCTTGAAAGTAGTCATTGTGTTTCTTTCTATGGGGAATCAGAAAGCTCTCAGATTTCAAAAATATCTTAATTTGTGTTCCGAAGATGAAGGTCATACGGGTTTGAAAGTAAATGAGGGTGAGTAATTAATGACAGAAATTTCGTTTCTGGGTAAACTAACCCTTTAAATCATTAATGAAGAGTTTCTGAGAGACATATGAACTATATATTGCACATGCATGCCTTATTATAAGTGTAGCTAATGTTTTTAACCTTTCATTTATGTCTACATCCCTGAATGAGATGTTTTTTTTTGTTGTTTTTTTTTCTATTGAGAAGCACACAAGTTACTCCTACATACTGTGTGCAATATTTCTTTAGTTTTGGTAAGAAAAGTGACAAATACATTTCTAAGTATTCAGAATAAAACTCGGAATAAAGAGGAAATACTTGAGGCTTCAGAACTCCAGCAGTGCAGCTCAAGCCTTGTTTGAAGTCTTTTACCCAAGAAGCCAAGACTTCAGACAGCCAGCACTCTTAAAAATAAAGCTTTTTTTTTTTTTATTGGCAGTGGTTTCATGAAGAACATTTAACATCCATGGAAACTTTCCATTGCACTAAAGGTTCTTATACTTAGATTATTATATTGTTCTTTATACTAAAAAAATAAAATGGTTCTGCTATGGCATTACTTTGAACTAGGTTTTGGAATCTTGGGACTAAAAAATGCTGGGTTAAAACCAACCTAAGTTAGGCTGAAAATGGACAAACCCAGCAACTGTGTTGTTAGCGGTTGGGTTAAATGTTTGCCCAACCTGCTGGGTAGTTTGATTTAACTTAACTATTGTTTAAAAATGACTGTATTGCTTGCTTAAATGAACCCAAAGTGTGCTGGAAATTAACATTTATTAATGTGTTTAATGAATAATAATTAAACAATAAACATTTATTAAATTGCTTATTAATAAATGTTAACCTTTTTATTATTATTGTTGCCTCTATTATGTGTCTGATTTTTAATTTCCAGCCTATTTTGGGTTCATTTTAATCCAGCCATATAGTAATTTTTAAACAATAGTTGGGTTAAATAAAACTGCCCAGCACGTTGGGCAAACACTTAACCCAACCGCTGGGTTAAAACAACCCAATTGCTGGGTTTGTCCATTTTTAATCCAGCTTGGGTTGTTTTTAACCCATCATTTTGTAGAGTGTAGATATATTTGAATAATGTAGTATAACAAATCTAATCTTGCAATGGACAAAATAGAAACTCTGAGGTACAAAAATGCAAAAGCATAATCATTAAAATTCGACAGCATCCCAAATGGCAACCAAGCAAATCCAAGCAATCCAAAAATAAAAGAGAAGGTTTTTGCACTGATGTTTAACAGCTGTACCCAGCGTGCTCTGCCTTGGCATGTGCATTCGTTCTAATAAAGCAAAACCTAATGGTACTAATTCATCATCAAGCTGGGGAAAACACGGCGACGGCTCACGTGATGAGCCCGGTCATGGAACATATGTTGCCCAAAATGAAAACTACCACTGGTGAATGTAGATCTGCCAGCCAAAATGACACGTTTCAACAAGATTGGTTGAGATACAATCAGAGCATTTTCAGCCTAGGCCACCAAAAAAAAAAAAAAAAGAAATAAATTCATTTGAACACTCTCAGCTAATGAGGCATGTGCTTGGATATCACCTCAGCCCTTGGTTTAATTAGTATGTAACATCTGGATTAGACTGTGTCATTTTTAATTGGATTAATATAAATGGCACTAAATGAGCAACAAGGACATTGTGTGACATTTAGTGCCTCTTTTTTTGTTATAGGGTAAAAGAGACATTTTAATGGCCCCTCTTCAAATATTCAGATATTTTTGAATGGAGTATTGCATTATTTAGATAAGTAAAATTGCTAGCAATAGGCACTGAATATAAAGTGGCTTTAGTGTTGTTCTATTGTTTTATTTTCATAAACTTTAAGAGGTACTTGATTAGCTCTGATAGTATAGAAAATTCCTTTATACAGAATTTAAGTCAGGGACATGGATAATTTTTTTGTCATTATTATTTTAATCAAATGTTATGTATTATTATAATGTATATTTTTAAATAATTAATGTAATACTTAAATAATACATTAATATTGTTAGGTAATTAATATTAAACATTAACATAAATTGACAGCCCTACTACAGAAAAACACTTTTTTATTTAATATAATTAGTTATATGATTAACTAATATAATTCATTCATTCATATTAAATGAACATCGAATTGACAGCCCTATTAAAGCCCTATTAAATTTTATGTAGGAGTTGGGCAATTTTTCTCATTATTTATTTTTTAATTAATTATTATGATATACTAATATAACATATAATAACATTTTAATGAATGTAATTATTTTAAAATTCAGTAATGTAGTTTATTAATTAATATTAAATGAGCACATTAAATTTACAGCCCTATTAAAATTAAAAATATATATTATTTAAAAATATATATTTTATTAAGAATACTTTTAGCAACGTGGATGACTGTGTTTTCAATGAACACATTCTGAAACACCAAATTATTTAAATTATCTTTCCTTAAAGGGATAGTTGACCCAAAAATGAAAATTCTGTCATCATTTACTTATGTCTTTCCAAAACTGCATGACTTTCTTTCTTCTGTGGAACACTAAAAGACAATATTTTGAGAAATGACAATAAAAGTCATCTGTTCAATGGTCATAAAACAAAACAAAATATCTTTTGTGTTCTGCTGAAAGAAAGAAAAATAAATTCATACAGGTTTGGAACAACATGATGGTGAGTAAATGATGAATGAATTTGTGGGTGAACTATCCTTTCAAATAGCAAGATTTCTTTCCAGCTGAAATACTTTCACTAAGTTTAAATTAGCTGAACCACATCACTGGTTTTAAACCCAATGGTGTCAAACTCCTTTCATCTTCCAGTCGTTTAATTATAACTTCTGAGACCATCTTTCTTGTATTCCAGACTGGACCTGTCTCTTTGGTAGTCTTGAGCCAGCCTGCATATAAACGACGGTCCCTCGATGCTCCACTAGCTCTCAACCAGGTGTGTGTGTGTGTGTGTGTGAGACGAGACAGACGGAAGCACAGGGGCGTCCCACTGTCCCACACACATCCAATTCTATCACCGCAATCGGCATTCCTTTCAGTTTCATGGTTTTCTCACTCGGCCTGGAGCATTTATCAGCTCGAGAAAGGATCCACACTGCCAGACGCGTCTGGTCAATTTAGTCACAAAGAACAGGAGGCATATCCTTTTTTTTTTTCTTTCTTTTTTTTTTGATAGAAAAAGGAAGAGATTCTGCACGAGTCAAATGCAGATGGAACGGAGGAAGTGCGTTAAAAGCCAATTGGTTAGCAGAGGAATAGAAAGATGTTTGAAGGAGGACCTCGTGTTCATCACAAATTAAGGATGCACATCAAAGAGCCATTTAGTGATTAAGAGTGATTAGCACAGACTATGCTGCGAAGTTCTCAAGTCATTAAAACTATAAAGTCTGCTCCACATTGCAGTTTATCCTGGCCAAGAACCACCTACAGTACTCACAAAGGAAGAAAAAGCCAACACCAATCACAATTCTGTGTTCTGCAGTGGGTAAATCTGAAATCGATGATACCATTATAGATAATTATAGATTGGGTTTAAGATGGAGTAAGACGTGAGTTTTGTAGCTCCGCTGATTTTCACTCAAATTGGATCGCGTGCACCGAGCTCTTCGTTCCCGGCCTGAGGACAGTGACCCACCGCGTCAGTCTTTTGCTCGGGTACACCATGGCCATACAATGGAAAACATCATGCGCAAAGTGTCATCACAAAGAAAGCTAACCTTTAACAGTCGCTCTATCCAGATCTTCAGAGACTACCCATCAGCTGTGGTAAAACGTCAGGCAGCCTCTGCCAGAGTAAGACAGATCCTTCGGGATAAACCTGGTGTGAAGTTTGGCATTTCGTATCCAGCGAAACTTCGGGTGACATACAGCGAGGGAGAGAAGCTTTTCACCGACGCGAATGAAGCATGGAAATTTGCAATCGAACAGTTTGGCACAGATAAGTAAATATCGAGAAATAACTCAGAGATTCACGTCTGTTGTTTTGAACAACTCATGTTGGACTTTTTGTGAAGTCTCTGCAAGTAATCAGCTTTTCTTTTCTACTTTTTGTCTTTTATTATACGTTTTTGTTGCCTTCTACTTCGTGGTGAGTTGTGCTGTACATTTGTTCTGGTAACAGCTAAACATGTTCTGTTAGCTAATGTTTTGTTGGGAGGGTGGGTCAGTGCTAAAGGTTTCCTTGGTAACAACTACCGGTGTGTTGGTAATTGGTTGGAGCAGATTGAGATTATCTAAATAATCTAAACGCAAAGGGGGCGTGTTTAAGTTTCTCCACTTGGAATGTTAAAGGTCTGAATGAACCAGTTAAGAGAGGGAAAATATTATCTCATTTAAAATCGCTGTCTTCAGATGTTATGTTTCTACAAGAGACCCATTTGAAACGTACTGCACATGTTAGACTGAGATGCAAATGGATCGGACAATTATATCATTCCAATTTCTCTGCCAAATCTAGAGGAACAGCTATCCTTATTCGTAAAGGAGTCTCATTTAAACATAATTTGACTATTTCAGATAAAGAAGGGAGATACGTAATTGTTGTTGGGGAAGTATTTTTCAAAAAAGTGTTTGATCTAATTCCATCTATTTCAGATACCGATCTCAGAATTGGGGGTGATTTTAATTGTGTCCTTGATTCGTATTTGGACAAATCCTCCACAAAAATAGTTCCAAATCCAGTACATTTCTGAATGCATATATAAGTAATTCTAATATGTCTGATGTGTGGAGAATTCTCTAACCGACAGCTAGGGAATACTCGTTTCATTCTCTAGTATATAATATCTATACCCGAATAGATTATTTCATTCTGGATGGTAAACTTATGCCCCAGGTCTGTACGGCTAAATACCATAATATTGTTATGTCTGATCACAGTCCAGTGAACTTTTCTATTAAGATAGATAATATGGAGAAACTACAAAGAAACTGGAGGCTTAATTCTCATGTACTTAATAAAGTCTTTAATCACTTAAAACTGGATATAAAAATGTTTTTCGAATTAAATGACAAACCGGACATTTCTATGGAGGTGCTATGGGACACATTTAAAGCATACATTAGGGGTTGTATTATCTCCTATCAAGCATTTCAAAGAAAGAGAAATAGGGCTGAATCAGAGGTATTAGAAGTTCAAATTCGCAAATTAGATGTGGAAAATGCTAAACATCCATGTATTGAAAAATATTAAAAAATTTGTGCACTTAAATATAAATTGAATGAAATTCTCGCTTCTAAAATTTCAAAATCCTTCCAGTAAAGCAAAAATACTTCAAATTCAGTGATAAACCTCAGAAACTTTTAGCTCGACAACTCCGTAAAACAGCATCTGAACGCACAATATACAAAATTAAATCAAACACAGGAGAATTTCTGGTCCAGATGGAACAAGTTCTATAAAGCCTACAACGAATTACTATGACCTTATTTATATAGAGTTTACAAACAAGCATCTATAGATCATTCTCTGCCATTTATTATTGCAATTATATGCAATTATTATTGTAGTCCCAAAAAAAGGAAGGAACCCAGAGGAATTGGGTTCTTATAGGCCAATCTCACTTCTAAATACAGATCAAAAAATTCTGGCAAAAAACCTTGGCACGCAGACTAAATACAGTAATTAGAAACTTGGTGCATCCAGATCAAAATGGCTTTATACCAAAACGTAACTCTTCTTCAAATCTTAGGCGTCTTTTTGACATCATGTACTCTTCCAGAGCCTTGGCACAAGATTTTGCCATTCTGTCATTGGATGCAGAGAAGGCATTCGATCAAATCGAGTGGCCATATCTATTTGCTGTACTGAAGTAGTTTAATCTTGGAGATAATTTCATCTCATGGATTAAATGGTTGTACTCTAGTCTGTGTCCAAGAATTCTCACAAATCAAACAATATCTTCTCAGTTTGAATTACACAGAGGTACAAGACATGGTTGTTCGCTGTCACCACTTTTGTTTGCATTAGCGATTGAGCCTTTAGCTCAGGCTATTAGAGCCCATTCGGTATTAAAGGCTATGAAAACCAGAAGTACTGATAATAAATTGCCGTTGTATGCAGATGATGTAATTTTATTTATTTCTGAGCCCAATAGTAGCATTCCAAATATCCTTAATTTGATTCATGTCTATGGCACATTTGCAGGATATAAAATTAATTGGGATAAGAGTGTGTTGATGCTAGTTACTATCAATGATTCTTCTTGGCTTCATTATTTGCCCTTTAAGATTGCTTCAGAACAATTCACATACCTAGGAACTGAGATGAACTGAGGAACTTAGCTAAGGCTAATTTTCAACCCCTGTTGTCAAGACTTAATTCCACGATCAGTTTCTGGAGAACACTTCCTATTTCTCTTGTGGGAAGGGTAAATGCAATCAAGATGATATTTCTCCCGCAATTTTTGTATATAGTACAGAACATTCCTGTATTTCTGCCCAAATCCTTTTTCAAAAAATTGGACTCTATCCTGGTCTCATTTGTTTGGAACTACAAAGCCCACAGGATTTCGAAACACCACCTATGTAAATCCAAAATACAGGGAGGGCTCGCCCTACCTAATTTTCTCTTTTACTATTGGGCTGCGAATCTGAGGTTCTTGAATTCATGGATAGATTTTACTCCGGCGTGGGAGAGTTGGTTGGTGCTGGAACAGGAGGAATGTGCTCCATATTCTATTAATGCAATACTTTTATCACCCAAAGGTATAGTTAGTTCACTAATCACAACCCTGTTATTCATAATTCTATTCGTATTTGGAAACAGTTAATGACACATTTTAAATTCATCCAAATGTAATTTTTGTTATCTATCTCAGCAAACCCTTGCCCTTCGATGTTAGATTTGGAAAAATTTAGCGTTATGAAACATAGGGGATTTATATGTGAATGGAAAATTTGCTTCCGTTCAGCATTTGTGTGAAAAATACAATATCCCTTCTTTAGGTACCTTTAAGTTAGAGACTTTGTGAAGTCTAACATTTCTAATTATGTCACGGCAACACCTATGTATCTGGACACATTTCTGGAAAGATGTTTTCGAGTGGGTAGTACCATCTCGTTGCCCTACAAGGCTTTAGAACAGGTGAAAAGTCCTTCTATGGAGAAAATTAAATCTGCCTGGGAAGAAGAACTTGCATGTAAATTAAATAAAATATTTCCAGAAGTGTCTCCATTATGTGACAAATGTCAATTTTTAGACTCGAACCTGTCTCACTGCTACGTCATGTGTCCAAAATGACAAAGTTTCTGGAACAAAATTTTACGCACGGGTACAACAACAGTTTGTTTCATATGGGATAATATCTGCTTAAAACCTTATTCTTTTGTTTTGGAAGAAAAAAGACGTTTCAACTCTTAAATTATGGCTGACAGAATTGTCAAGTACACTACATCTGGAGAGAATTAGGTATACCCTAATAGACAAGACTTTGTTATTTGAAAAAATGTGGTCCCCTTTTATTTCCTTTTTGCAAACTTGTGATTAATATGTTTATCATGCCTACATTACCTACCTTTACCATTGGATAGCACTTATGGGTTGAGTTTTTGGGTGGGGGGAAATTTTATTTATATTTTCTGTTCAACTGTTATTTCTATGACTATTGTGTGTGGGTTTTTTTTTTTTTTTTTTTTTTTTTTTTACGCCTATTTGTTTAAATTTTAGTTTTGTTTGCATTTAAAAAAAAGTGTAATTACAATTGACTTGCTGTTAAAATATCTAATAAAAAAATATTTAAACACGATAATTATAGATCAGTGCATAAAACTGATAACTTGTTCATACAACAGCAATCTCCAAAGACAATTAAACTAAACTAAAAAAAAAACCAAAACATTCTGTCATTCCAAATCTGTTTGACTTTCTTTGTATTCTGAATAGGGATGCTAACAAATTATTGATGATTGATTAATTGTCACTAATAATTTAATCAATAAAACTTATTGATGATCAATTAAGCATGGTCATCATTAAAGTGTGTAGTTTTGAGGTGTGTGCGGCTCATGTGCAAAACACGTACAGCAGACACATGAGGAAAAAATGAAGTGAGCGTGTGGTAGTTACGTATTTTAAATGTATTAAAGGGGAGCTATTATGCCTCTTTTTACAAGATGTAAAATAAGTCTCTATAGCATGTTATAGCATAGAATTCATAAAGCTCATGCTCTGGCATACCGGCAACAACAAAACAGGACAATCTCACGCACTGAAAATGTCAGAAACTGTCAGTAACTGTGTTCAGACTTGTTGTTCAGTCATCTGTCTGTACTGTGCATAATAAATGCGCGTTTATGAATTACGCAGACAGTGAGCATGGCGGGATAAAAATAACGACATAGCTTTGGTCTGCCTGCCTTCACATACTATCAGAAATTTCATAATTACACTTCTGAAGTCGTGATTATGAGCTCATCGCATCCAAGTGGACAACTTCAAAGGGAGTTTTTGTGCAATTTTGTTACTAGGAAACTCATATTTACGATAATTCTGATTGAACATCAGTGAAAACAGGCAGAGACAATGGTAGCTTTAGCAACATTAGCCATACAGAGTGCCAACAAGCTCTTAAGAAAAGCAATTTGGAAGGACTCACAACATATGACGTGTATACTTACACCCACCACACCTGAGATCCAGTTTCCATTGGTTGACCTTTCAAATGACGTTGGAAAACACTGCGTCATGATCACAATGCAATCGGATCCTACACAATCTAATATGTCTGCAAATTTAAAAGCACTTGTTAAGTGATGGTCATATTCCCTATATTCACTGTAAAGTCAAGCTTCTAAGCTTTAAAATTTTGTGTTGGTTAAGCAAGGGTTTGAGTAACCACTTGCTTCAGATTTAAGAGGTTCAAGTTAATGATTAATCAATTAATTGATTAATTTTGAAGAATGTTGGTAGACAAACAGTTCTGGTGACTTCTTTCACACTTGAAATAGTTAACCCTGGGTCATTGTAAACCCTGGGTAAACGGAATCCTGGGTTATCTTGCTTCAGGTTTCACAGTGATTATAATTTACCCAGGGTTAACAATTAATCCTGGGTATTCATAAGCTGGCGTTTTACATTGTACATTCCTAAACCCTGGGTTATCATTCTTATTTGCATATTTGTGGCATCATTGATTGGACCCAGGGTTTCATAACCCTGGGTAAAAAGGGGTGCTAATCCTGCTTCTAAATTACAAGTGTGAAACATTCCTTTACCCGGGGTTAAAAGTGGTGTTCAGAACAAAGATAACTCAGGGTTAAGCACAGTGTGAAATTCTGATTTACTGAAAAGAATCGGTCACTCGTTCAGGAATCACACTATACTAGAATGTACTTTCCTGAGGAATCGAAGACTACTTATGCTACAATAGTAACTTAGAATCAAGACTTAAAAACTTAGTGAATCAATACTAATGTTAATAAGGTCAACTTCGTATCTGTACAAGGGCACTCATCTTTCAAAGAATATAGAAAGCCATTGCAAGGTCACACCTCGAGTACAGCATGAATTTTTCAGTAACAACAGAATTTAGCACCTGACTTAACATGGATTTGTAGAGAATGCTTTCTAAAATCACTTATATGAGAAAATCAGTAGAGTTGAGTGGCTCATGGACACACTCACTAAAAATAATTCACAACAGAGAGGCTCTTCTGCTTCAAATCAAACTGAAGAAAACTCAGGCTCTCTGCCAGCATGGCAACCATGACCAGGAAAATGAACAATTGGATGAAGTTATTTACGGCATCTCTCCCACGTCCATCAGAAAAACCAATAAAAAGCACCAGTCAGCCATACTGAACAGCTATTTGTGAGAGACTGAGTCAAGATCGACAATTGCCATGTGTCTGTACATGTTAGAATACAGGGAACAAGGGTCAGACCTCTAAGGATCAGAAAAATCAATTTTGCTTATTGTTGCTGTCATAACAGCTCAGGCTGGACTAGTTCCCTTTCGAAAGGGAACTCAACACTGCGTTTGAAAGGCTTTGGGGGGGGGGAACACCTCATTGTGAACCAGTGTCTAAAAACAATTATCAAATCACGACAATCCTATTGGCCGGTGACAGCCTATGACGTCATCACTGCGCGACCCCGGAAGTATAAGGAGCACCTAGAGAACCAGTCAGTATCTTTTCGTCTTCAGGGACTGTTTTGTTTGAAAGCATGCGATATAAAACCATTACTAAGGTAAAAAAAATTATGTCTGACAAATGTTTCAGGTAGTGTGTGCATCTGTGTCCCATAATGTTGACATCTGATCACACACATAACTTATAACGTTGTCTTTTATGAGAACAAAAGAGCATGTACGGGCAGTTCTGTCTGTTGTTATTGTGAGTATGTTTTACTTGTAAAAATGCTCCACTCTCTTCTGGTCTTTTCCTCAAGAGGAAAAGGACCGGCAGCTGCACCTAATGGTTCAGGTCTTACTCTTGTTGAAGCAGAGTAGAGACTGGATCATGGGGTTCTCAGCTGGAGCTTGCTGAAGTGTTGAGAAAGGTGAAATTCCCCACGACCTTGTGTTTTTACTGAGTACATTGCCGGTTGGAATGTGTGAATAGAGTTAAGCTCAGGTTGAGTTAAACTAGTTAATCTCACTGGATAGTTTGGTTCTTAGATTTGGCTCCCTAAAAAAAGTGTTTTTACTGAGTACAGTGCTTATTGGAATGTGTTGAGGTAGACTGTTATGTGGGCACTCTACAGTCTTATCTGCTAGTTAAACTCTGTTTCAATCAGAACGAGTTCCCATGTTTTTGCGGGCTCATTATCAGCAATTGAGTTGTTTTTAGGCGTGTGGCCTTCACAGGCCGCCCTGTAAGTGAATCCCCCACATCTGGGTGTCTTTTAGCAGATTAAGCATGTCGTTGTCACATGGCTGGCCTTTGCAAGGCTGCTGTGATATTTTCTACATTGTGTAGAGTTACTTCATATTGTAGGCTCTCTGGGATTTTGTGCCTTCAGTATGGTCTACCTGTTAGGTTGAGCCCAGTACTCCCCTCGTTTAGAGGGTTGTTCTGCATAGTACTTAGCTCCCTAAGTCTGGTCAGTGGTTGAAGGCCTCTCTGAGGCCTCCCTATTGAAGACGGGCCCCTAGGCTGGTTGTACTCCCTTTGTTTGGGTCCCTTTAGAGTGCACAGCCTCCTCAGTGCAAATAATCAAGCGCTGAGTAGATCTTAGGATTGAGTTTTACTCTCCTCATTGGTAAGGGTAAAAAGCGCCAAGCTGAGTCCTGCTCTCCAAGATGTCCGTCTCTACGATCTGGTCTGAGTTACTGCCTCTTTGCAGTCCCTCTTACTGGATATCTTCTCTAAAGAAAGAGAATTGAGACTCTGTGATCAGACAGGTTGTTAGGCCAAGACTAGGTCTCTGTTAGACCAGGTCAGCCTCCCTGGTGACAATCAGGGTCGAGTACGTTCCCCTGACAAGTGACTGGCTAGGGTTCCCTCGGGCCCCCTGGCTACATTCCCTTAAAGGTACCCTCTTTTCTTTGAAAAAGAAGCTTGGTTCCAGAAGCCTTTGAGAGGCCTTGGTAGTGGGCGACTTCCAAACTTTTAAGCCTCTCTGCAGATAGTCTGTGAGGGGTCATTAGGAAAAAAAGCCTCTCTTTATTAAAAAAAAAAGGAATGGAGAGAGAGTTGGAAGCAAAGTGGAAGTCTTTGAGATGAGCAGTGTTGAAAGCCTGCCCACATTCTGCAGTCACTCTAATGGCAAAAACATATTCAACAGACAATCTGCCATGAAGATGCAGTCCACTGAAGCACTGAGGAAGTAAACCAGAACAAACTCAAGCTCTTTAAGCCTCTTTGAGGCTTATAGCTTGGGCTGTTAGCCATAGGGAATGCTGTTACTGACAGCCTATGTATGACCCGTAGGGGGAGTGGTTCTGTCATTTCAGTTGAAACTGCTAGTTCTGACGTTTCTGCCATTCTTTGGCATACACTCCCCTCAAGCATGGCGGCGTTGGTATATCGTTCCCTAAAGCGTTTCAAACACAGTGTTGAGTTCCCTTTCGAAAGGGAACGTCTCAGGTTACATATGTAACCATGGTTCCCTGAAAACAGGGAACAAGACACTGCGTTTCCTAGCCATGCATCGGGGCTTCAGACAATAAGGTATTGACTGCTTCTCTAGGCTCTCCTAATATACTTACAGGTCGTGCAATGATGATGTCACAGGCTGTTGCCGGCCAGTAGGATTGTCGATTTGATAATTGTTTTCAGACACCGGTTCACGAGGAGGCGTCCCCCCCATACACCCATCCCCCAACCCCCCACCCCCCAAAGCGTTTCAAACGCAGTGTCTCGTTTTCCCTGTTCTCAGGGAACCATGGTTACATGGTAACCTGAGACGTTCTCCGCTGGGGTTTCCAGGGTTGTCAGCACCTCTGCCTCAAGCACCATTCACTCTGTGATTCTTATCGGCGATGATGACCAAAACTCTGCTTCAAGAAATTTCTTTTACTCTGTTGGCTTGAGTTTGTTCTGGTTTACTTCCTCAGTGCTTCAGTGGACTGCATCTTCATGGCAGATTGTCTGTTGAATATGTTTTTGCCATTAGAGTGACTGCAGAATGTGGGCAGGCTTTCAACACTGCTCATCTCAAAGACTTCCACTTTGCTTCCAACTCTCTCTCCAGTCCTCTTTTTTTTTTTAATAAAGAAAGGGTTTTTTTTCCTAATGGCCCCTCACAGACTATCTGCAGAGAGGCTTAAAAGTTTGGAAGTCGCCCACTCGGTTCAGTATTCAGGGCAGAGCGAATCGAAGGAGATATTAAGGGCTGTAAATGGGAGTAGTGAAGCGTAAGCGATGCCACCTGCCCGTGGAGCGCCATTGTACGCTACCCAGCATAACAACCTGGAGAAACACTGTTTAATGTGTGAGAAAATAAAGTCAGAGTTCAAGAAACTCTTAGGGGACCTTGAACCAAAGCTTTCAGAAAGTACTGCATAATATGAGTTTCTGTGAGATGTGAGAATGAAGAATCAGTGCTCAATGGACCACTTGCGGTTCACTTGGGCTGTAGTAGTTACAAACCCTGGATTATAATTGAATGGTTGTTGGTTCAAACTCCACAAGGGCCGATCCATAAATCATTACCATTGGCACAAAACACTTAATCTGGGTTTCTCCAGGAGAAATAAGTGTACTATAAATTTTTATTAAGTGTTAACAATGAGATTATGTGGTTTTTATAATCAATTAACACTGCTTTTGTAATTTTTTACAAGATGGGACAAAATTTGTCACCAAAATGTCATTCGATTTAACCAAAATTTCGGTTATACCGAATGACGACATTTTCAAACAATGCTAACAGGCTGAACTCTAGCTAGCTTGCTAGCTAGCTAACAAAAGGACAATCAAACATTTTATATTTAGTACAAGTTTTTTAAATATTACAACATTTTCCATGTTTTATAGCAGTTGTACCGAATGACCTGATGTTGCTCTGAATCACATCAATGAAATTTTGCACTATATTAATATATGATGTTATAAAATAATGCCAGAATATAAAATATATACATTTATTACATTTAATATTTTTAAGGAAATGGCTGTATCGGCCTTTGGACGGTTAAACCGAATGACCTTTTAACACTTCAGAATCTTTAAATACATTTATATGTAGCAAAATATAATTTAAACATTTTGGATTCAATAACAGAGATCTAGTTGTACTACCTTACGTACTTTGGATGTCATATCTTATTAAGGCCTTAAGGACAAAAAAAAAAAAAAGACCCGTCACATCATTGACGCATATAATAAAATATAATATATTTGTTATATAATACACCCAAAATAGGTAAAACATATTACATTATATTATATTTTTAATACAGTTCTGGAGATGTTTTTCATTATTTTGAATTATACTGATATATAGTAAAATATATGTGTTATATAATACACCCAAAATAGGTAAAACGTATTATATTATATTATATTATATGTGTGTAGTAGCCTGCTGGACAATCTCAATGCAGTATAAGTCATCTGATTTAGTTAAGTGAGTGTGTCGTTTATGCTGGAACCACTCCAACTGCTACAAACTCAAATTAATAACCAGCGACTTCAGTGATTCAGATTGGTTTGCCTGATCCATTGAAAAGAACTGATTCAAAAGAGTCATTCATTCTCAAATTGGACATTGCTTGTTCTGATTCTAAATAGCCAATAGAGAACACTGAGCAAACACTGAACAAGTAGGGTTTCATAATGCTACCTCACTGCTTAATCAATAAAACTGCTTTGCTACTGAAAAACTACATGCCCATTACTTTAATTACGAAGTTAATTAGCATCTCACTGATCTCACTCACAGTACCAAATGGCATTCTCAGCCACATTTACAGCATTTTGGTGACATACAGTATCTCACAGAAGTGAGTACACCTCTCACATTTTTGTAAATATTTTATTATATCTTTTCATGTGACAACACTGAAGAAATTACACTTTGCTACAATGTAAAGTAGTAAGTGTACTGCTTGTATAACAGTGTAAATTTGCTGTCCCCTCAAAATAACTCAACACACAGCCATTAATGTCTAAACCGCTGGCCACAAAAGTGAGTACACCCCTAAGTACAAATGTCCAAATTGGGCCTAATTAGCTATTTTCTCTCCCTGGTGTCATGTGACTCGTTACTATTACAAGGTCTCAGGTGTGAATAAGGAGCAGGTGTGTTAAATTTGGTGTTATCGCTCTCACTCTCTCATACTGGTCACTGGAAGTTCAACATGGCACCTCATGGCAAAGAACTGAAAAAAAGAATTGTTGCTCTACATAAAGATGGCATAGGCTATAAGAAGATTGGCAAGACCCTGAAACTGAGCTGCAGCACGGTGGTAAAGACCATACAGCGGTTTAACAGGACAGGTTCCACTCAGAACAGGCCTCGCCATGGTCGACCAAAGAAGTTGAGTGCACGTGCTCAGTTTGTTGAAGACCACTTCTGTGAGATACTGTAACTCATATGGACTTGTAGGTAGCAGACCACTGTGAAGAGTGAGCTGGGGCAGTAAAGAGGGCTCTTGAGCATCCTTTTCATCCCTAAAATGACAAATGGGTCATCCTATTGTCTTAAGTTTAATTTTTCGCATTCAGCTCCATCTCGCGCACAGTTTAGATGGCCATTGTTTTCAAGAGCTCAAATCACTTGTACATGCGTTGTTATCTGCACACAAGTACCGATGATGAAAATTGTATCACGCACAGAGACTGCGAGCCGGAGCGGAACGCAGAAGAGGGAAGTATACTTTCAGGTTTATGGACTTCAAGTGAAGGCCAATGAAGCAGTTATGTGTTGCTTTAGATGACAGCATATCTCTGTAATCAGACAGCAATTCTCCTGATAAATAAAACAAGTGTTTGATGTTTCCATTGTCGATAGCACTTGAAAAGTCTTGAACCGCGTGTGGTGTAATCTGCCTTCCGCCTTATCCGGCTACAGTAATCCCAGCCTTATCTCGCCCACCCCGAGCAAGAGAAAAATGCGTCACAAGGGTATTTCTCTGACAGGTTTCTGATGCCTTATCATTGTGACAGGGATTTTAAACGAGGGAACCGGTAATTGCTCTAAAATCACAGTAATTACACGCAAAAGACAGGTGAAGAACAGTGAATCACCATATCTGTGTGGTTTGAAGAGCTGACGGGAGGGTGGGGGGATGTTTCTGAGAGATCTGTCCCCAGGTACACGCTGACATTTCACACTGACGCTTATCTGTATTGTGATTGGCTGCTGGAAGCAATCAATCAACAAACAACATGCTTCCCACAATGCTCAGAGAATATGAAAGCAGAGGGGATTCTTTGCATATTGAACCATATTGCATGTATGTTGTCTTTTATCTCTTGAACGGCACGGGTAATAAACCTGGTACGATCTCTGGAGGCAAATATCGACAATGAGCCTCATATTCTAGTAAATCTTGCACTTTAACCATAAAGGAACAATGCAAGGGAGCTCCACCCCAGAGCGCACCTAGAAAACATCACAGTATTCCCCTCACCGCTCAAAAGTCTCCCAGAAGCACAAATACAAATCAACACAAGTTTGATCTTTGCGCCACATCCCTTTCAAGCTTTTTTTGAAAAGATGTTGAATAATTTAATGCTTGCGTTTAAAATCAGGACATGTCTAGTTACAGTAGGTAAAAAACTGTCTTCAAAAGCAAGCAACACTCAACTATATGGATTGTATAATGAGCTCAAAGTGTTTCTTGGTGCTAAACAGGCACCAATTAGAGATTTGGATGTGTTATATAAACGGGAAGTAGGTGAGTTTGACTGTTTTAGATTATTATAGAAGCAACCAAATGAATTCTTGAATGTTGCATGAACAAAAATGGCACTCTCATAGCAATCTCCTATTTGAACAGGAATTGCTTGGGAGGGAGTTCCTGAACAGAAAGTGCCATATTATGTCCAAAGTCATCATGATGATATGCACTGAAAGAACACATCTCATTGATAATAAAAGAGCTTAAATTGAAAGACCACCATGTGATCCAAACTCCCACACAGAGTTTCCTTTTAGCTTACAAATCGCATAACCGTCACACGACCAGTCAGATGTAATGGAGTCTACTGGTCGGAGCTTTGAATACAAACTTGCTGAAATCCATTATAGATTTCATCTACTGATCCTTGTGTTTGTCACTCTATGACAACAGCTCTCGGTCAGGCTCTATATATGTGACTGGAATGCCAATTGAGGTCTCTAGGGTAAATGAAGCTCCTGTTTCATGGAACCAATAAAATCACGTTTGTATGTCAATCCCCACATCCTGCTCTAGTGCCTGAGGTCATGTTCACCCTATTACCGCATTCTACAATCCAGATCGGTAATTAATTATTACTTTTTAAATAATGGATTATGTAAAGTCAGCTGGTCATTAGGGCAAAATAAATACGTATTATATACATGTGTGCATCTATAGCTATTCATAATGTATTGTATTAAGCATATTGGCAGTGGAAATAGTGTTATTTTTGTGGCATGATTCATCGTAACTCTAGGTTCTCAAAGGAATTAAATGCTGCTTTTGTATGACACATATAATAAAAGAGCATTGAAAATTAGCCAGTGGATTTCACACATATTATTCTTTGTTATTTTCACTCACAGTTTGTCCTCAAAGGATCCTACAAATCAATATTTGCCCACTATTTATCAATGGCATGTTAGCAATACATGCAGGAAAGGGATAAATGGTCCACAGGTGCAGGCAGCCATAAATCACCATGTACAAATGACTTCTTTCTCTTCCTTGATCTGCCAGTAACTTGCAATCAAGACAAATCACCCTGGCACGAAATAATTGCACTTATCCATTCCATAGGGATTCATTTCCATTTAAATGCAATTAATCACCTCTTAGGAATCTGCCTCATGTATCCTCACTTTGATACAATGCAATTCAGATTTCATTTTTAAATAATGCCTTTACACTTACATTCAACCAATGAACAAAAGACTACCACTTCCAGCATGCCAATATGAATATTCATACGAGTGAATCAACAACTGGGAAATTCCTGATGTTTCAATCAGTCAGTGTAACATAGCTGATCAGTTTTCTCTTGTATTGCATGTTGAGCTGATATCAGGGTAAATCTTAATATGAGACTTACAATTTTACCAGGAAATTTTAGTTGAATAAATCACATCTTAAAGAAGGTAGTGTTGACTTTACACTACTGATATTGTAAAATATTAAGATAATCGTATTTATTTGGTGTCACGTGTGAGTAAAAAAAATTATATATATATATATATATATACACACAAAGTACATATAGCCCCTCCAGTTCAAATGCCCACTCTACGTGGGACTCAAACCCAGGTCCTCTGACATGGGTGTCGGGCACTCTAACAAGGAGGCTAAACACCGCAGTCTCTAGCGAGAGTTGCTATAATCCCAATTATCAGTCCGTTTATTACACACACAGTAAGACTTGTAATCAAAAAAAGTTTGCATGGATATAAGGGTGATATTTTCCATGTGTCCACTTGAAAGTTATTTCTGCATGTGGTCAAAACGAGGAACGAGACAGCTCTATCTTCAAAGTATCTGCTGGGATCGTGTCAGTCTGATCTTCTGACAAAATCTCATGAAGCTCTACCAAACTTACGTCAACCTCTGGCTCAGGCAGCAGCTCTTTTAAAAATGACAATCAGTAAAATACAAATCCAGATATGTTTATGCAATTACTACCCAAAACAAAAAATACATGTTGCATTGAAGACAGGTAAAGCAGAATACAGATGTAACCCAGCGCGCTTCTATCTGCATTCAGGAGAGAGTGAGTTTACACAGGCAATCAATCAATGAGTGCAGCTATACAGCTGCTGTTCAGCATATAGAGTCTGTGACAGTATCTAGCAGAGAATATATAATGGACATGAGAGCAGAGCAAACAGAGCATTTATAACCGATGTTACATCTCGACACACGTGTAGTAACACCTATTCCTACCAATAATTCAATTAACTCGTAAACTTTTGCATAAATAAATCCATGTAATAGTCTTATGTTTGTGAGAGTAAGAGAAATAAGTGAGAAAATAGAACGCACAATACTCGTTTATGCATATCCTCGGCATATACAGTATAGTAACACAAATTATTCAACAGTTTTAACACTTTAAACATGTATTATTAATGCATAAACTGGTTGCATTTAGTGGTAACTGTCCCCACCCATAAACAAAACTTCCTAATTCACAAAAATCATCTTAACGGTGCAAACAACTACAAATAGATAGGTATACGCATGTAAAAAAAAAAAAATCCCTAGTCGATTAGACTTCACGCTTTCTTTCAATGTTATAAACACACGTTTCTCTATTTATATCATTTCTCTATTTATTGGAGCGTCATTTCCAAAAGAATCATAGTTTTGGATAACTTCTCTACATTAAATAGCACTATAAACGTCGTTTATATATTCTGAGAGGTTTTTATAGCAGAGGCGTATCGTATCGTACCGTAGTGATGCACACGCATTTTTTCTGCGCGTGCTGTCACACCGGACGCCGGTTTTCTTACCTGCATGAAACTGTGATCTCCACTTTGGTGGCGGGGATGTTCCCCGTTAATGGGTCGAACTCGTAGACCGAAGCCATGTCCTCCAGTTTGTCCATGATGTCTCCCTCCATGAGCGCGCGCGGCTCGGGGCAGTTCCACGGCTCGCGCCTGGCCCCGCGGAGGCTTTCACGGTCCCGCTCGGACCAACCCGGAGTTAACAAGGCCAGGGTATTAATAAATAGCCCCCCTGCAACTCAAGAAACTTGAATGGGGTTAAAGTCGGGGGAAAGTCGCTTAAAACTGTGCTGGAGAATCTGGTGGTCAGCCGCCGCTCATCAACTGAGAGAAAATGATCTCCTCTGCACATCAAGTGCTCTACATGTGCGCTCGTTAAGAGCATCCAGCGCGCGCTCCAGCCCTACCCTACTATCTTCAACACGCCCATGCGTACTACTGCTCTACACTGAACAGAGGCGGTCTGCTTACAGCGCTGCGAAGGGATGGAATTACAAGTCAATAAAAGGCGAATGAAAATTATATTGTTATACTGTTCATAATGACTGGTATAATATATTTTTTTATATTAGCCTAATATATTTTTTTTTATAGCAGCAATAGCAAAAAAAAAAAAAAAGGACACTAACGTTCAATAAATTATTAAATCTGTCGTTTTAAACAAATAAATGAAATAAATAAATAAATTCTTCTACCAAGAAGTATAGTTGTTATAAGGTTGCTATAGTAACTTGGCACATTAACACAGAATTCAGCTAGTGTGTGTGTGTGTGTGTGTGTGTGTGTGTACCTGGTAAACCCTACCTTGAGAGGACCAAATGTTGCTCCCCATGAGGAAAACAGCGTATAAATCATAGTAAATAATGTTTTATTTATTTATTTTTTGAAAATATAAAAAAGCATTACGCTTTGCTCGCTGTGTCTCAAGCTTGGAAATAATGTTCCCATATCTGTCTGCTATAAATAAACAGTAAAGTAAATCAAAAGCTCTAACGTAAGAATATACAACTAATTCTTAAACCGTGAATTAAAGAAGATAATCATGTTGATGCAGATGATACCAGTTTTGTCATTTAAAGGGGTCATATAATGCCACTTTTACAAAATGTAAAATAATTCTCTGATGTCCCCAGAGTGTGTGTGTGTGTGAAGTTTTAGCTCAAAATACCCTACAGATAATTTTTCATAGCATGGTAAATTTGTCCGTTTTTGAGGGTGAGCAAAAACTCTCAGTTTTTGTGTGTGTCCCTTTAAATGCAAATGAGCTGCTGCTCTCATGAAGAGGGCGGAGTTTTAACAGCTCTTGTCAGCAGCTCTGATTCACATTGAAAATGAATGACTTCCTGTCACTTTGACGCTCTCGCCGGCGGCGGTGTGAATGCACGGTCACTGAAAATGTCATAAACTGTTCAGCCTTTTATGTTCAAACCAGAGTCGGACAATGATGGAGAGACTCAAGAGGAAGTGACAACATGTAGAATGCAACAGGACATTTCTGAATGGTTAGTGGATGAATTTATGTAGCTGATGTGGATTTAACTATCTTAAAGTTGTTAATTAGCATATTCTGTCATGATAATCTATAAATCGCTCGTGTGGGAACTGTTGTAAGATCCTACAGAGCCAGAGAATATATGCTGCATGAAGATAGAACAGGTATAGTTTAATTTAACTATGGTTGTAACTTTTATGACATGCTATTGCATTTGTGTTACTACTGTATTGCAATAACATGGCCTAACCCCTTTGTTGTGTGTTCTCGGGGGCGGGGTTTATGTAAATTGTAGGATTAGTGATATCACCAACCCGAGAAGAAGCTCGTTGTAGTCCCTACCAGCCGTTGGTTGTAGTCCTTAAACAGAGAATTCTCTAAAAGAAAATATCTCTCTTTGCTTTGAACTTCAAAAGTCGTAAATTTGCAGATGTTGTTTATGCTCAAACAGCATCATTACACACTAACTAAAGTTAAAAAAGTGAAATCATAATCAACCACCCCTTTAACAACCATTAATCAAATCAAAATTAAATTATATACAAAAATGTAATTATACTTTTGTACCTCAAAACCGGCTATTGTCATGTAAATCCTTTATACAAAGATACTACTTTACATACGATATACTGCTTTAACCCAGTCATATATGACTGTGATATCATCCCCGAAGCAAATTTCTAATTGGTTAAACTGACTGACACACCTCGCTTCAACCCCTCTACATTATTATCCATTGCTTATTAACCTTCTGATGCAAGGCCTCCACTAATGATCCTGTGCTAAAGCTGATGAAGTGCTGAAACATCAAGTACCTCTGTAACATTTACCACCATCTTCTACTGCAGAGGACAGATCTGTAATTCTCCAAGAAAACGCATCCATAATTTTGAAAATAAATAAGAGAAAGAAAGAGAGATTGGGAAGGATTGTATGAATTCAGCACCACCACACGTGGACAGCTCCCAAGAGCTAAAGTGAACAAGTTCAGTGTGTTTTTTCCAATCGCAGGTCTCATTGAATAACAGCTGAACCACAGAAAAGCCAGCAATTATTTGCAAACACTTTTCCTATTGCCTAAAAGCTAAGTGTTCATTGTTTGTTTAAAAATCATGTGCAAATAATTGACGTAAAAATGGGGACTGTAAAAAAAAAAACATGAAGCAATTAACATGCTTTTTCCTTTATATTACAGCAGTGCACATTGTTATTCTTTCAGGGAGTTTGACTGCAGCAGACCTTTTCAGAACCAAATAATAATTTCCAAGCCACGCCAGCGCAGAGAGCGAAAGAACTAACACAGTAAATTCACACAAAGTCCTCACGGTTCCTCGCAGCCGCACTTTTTCCTCGCTCAGGATGTAAGTCTGTTAAAAGCAAACGCGATTGTTTTCATCCCTTCCCTTAGACGGCTTAAGTAGAATGGTCTAAGCTCTGGGGTGAGGAGCCACTCTGGAGATCAATAGGCACGGAAACAGCCTCACGCTGGCACCGAGACCACCCTCGCCTCCCCTTACCCTCCCGAGTGAGTCATGATTGTAAAGGCAATGTTAAAGCAATTGGGATGGGTGTGTGGGTGGACATGAGGACGTGCAGATGTGCTCCTAGTTTTGAGGTCTAATTGAGCCTCATGCGGTGCCTTCAACACCACACCAATGAGAAGAACCGGTGCCCATATTCAACTTTGACCCCGTGACAAATACTAATTAACACCCAGTGCCAAAAAAGCCACTGTAGGTGATCTGATGGCGATGCCAGGGTGAGGACGGGATGCAAAACTGGATCTCTGCACTGGTAAACCGGCACCAGATGGGAAGGCAAAGCTGCCACGCAGAACAAAGACAGGAAAGAAGAATGTTTTCCATAATGTCAGCCAAACTGCACCATTCACTGTGATTTGGGGCTTTAATTACTGTGTTTCTCCCACATTGCGTCAACGGGGCCAGAAATAGGCCTGTTTGAGTGCAATTAAACTGAGAGAATTGAAGGGGCAAGGTCCAAATGAAGACCCTTGCGAGGTCTTGATAAGATGATTAATACGGGTGCGAAAAGGTCTGGGGGGTCAAATACAGACAGGCTTATACCTCCCATCCTGCTCGGCATCTAAGCCAGAATTTGTGTGACATCGCTTCTATTGTGGTGCCATCTTTTAAATAGGAGTCTAAGACAACAATCTTAGCAGCTCACAGGTGCTCAAAAGACCATCGGCTTCTGGCAAACACTCATGAATAAATCACATCTCCACCACCAACAGCAATTTTTGCAGCCCACCAGTGTTTTTTTCCAGTGCCTGGCAAAGAATAGAGGTGGCTGAGGACTTTTTCAAAGCAGGCCGTTCCTACGGCCTAATCTCTGCCAAGCACAGTGCACTAAACCAGTGGTTCCCAAACTTTTTAGCGTGGAGCATCCCCTGAAGGGATTAGACTACAGTCACACCTTTTTTATTAAGGGACAATATTTGCCCCCTAAATGTTTTTTCCAGTGCATATTTTTTACCTTTATGAATAACTTTATAAGATAAATAATGTTTTAAATAAAAAAATAATAAAAAAAAGTTCAATAGAGAAATATGCAATGAAGGTAAAACTAAGCGATGCTTTTAAATAGTATTCTAAAACATTTATTCAGTAACGAAGCAAGTGGCTGTGATTGAATCATTGAATCATTGACTCTCACGATTCGTTCAAAGCCGCAGAATTGTTCGCGAAACAGACGTGTGTTGTAGTTCTGCTTCGGGTTTTGTTAGAACTATTTTTTCGTTGCAAAACAGAGTAAATACTGACATTACTGTGTTTAAAATGTACGTTTTGTTTTTTGACCTGTTGTATAATCATGTCACGTTTGCAGTGATGTGGATATTTGGGAACAATTGCATTCTTGCTCGTTATCAATATTAAATACAAGAACTCACACAAAGTATGTTTTTGGATCAAGGACAGTTTGAGTTTTAAATCGATCTCAATCCACTGTCTGTGTCTATATTTGTGCTTCATGCGAGTAAGTGCTAAATCCCCACTTTTACAAAGGTGCATTGTCGAGAACGGCAGTAATTTGGCGCCATTTAAGGCAGCAGAATCTGCACGCAATCCATCATATGCACGCAGTCATTTTTGACTGCAAATGATGAGGTAATTTGATTAAATGTACTGGATTTACGGCATTTTGCCAGATAGAAATACATGCTCGGTTTTAATATTATTTTAAGGTAGAATTAAATGAACTACTCAGCATTTTGTTCGCGTACCCCCTTTTGTCACCTCACGTACCCCAGTTTGGGGTTGGAAGCTGGGGACTCTCGGCTGTCTCCTTTTCTAATACTAGCAGCCCTGCAGGCAGCCCTGTTGGCTCCTTCTCAAACTCCATTAGAGAGTAAAGGTCACTCTCTTTGGGCTTCCTGATGTTGGGAGAGGAACTTGCACTTCGCTCTTTGATAACATGCCTGCGCATGTTATCTCGGCAAGAAGGTAATGTTTTACCTCAGTTGCCGGATGAAAGGTCGAAAGGAAGTGCGATCGTTATATCGCATCCCCAGCTAGCTGTGACGCATTCACATGTGAGACGGCTCTCAAAGTTGACACCATGGTGGACCTAGCGTTTTACCCGGCCGTGGCACTTATCTATTTCTTCGGCGTGTTACAGGCATACAAGGATGGCCGCGTGGATCTGCCCGACAGTGCTTCGGTAAACGTCTTCTGCCTGTTCGTGCTCATTCAGCCGTTGTGTTTGATCATAGGTGGATACACTGGGATGGCCACGTACTTGATTTCTGCATACGTTTCCTACAGCGTCCTGCCCTGGAAAAAGCCGTCAGATGATCAGCAGGAGGATACGGAGAAAAAGAAGAAGAAAAAGAAGACAAAGACTAATTAAGACACTCTTAATTAAGACTTCAAACAACAGCTTTGCGTAGGAAGGAACAAAGTGTAAATGCGAAGCCATGTGCTAAGATCACTGAACTGAAGAGGATGATGGTTAATTTACTATAAAGAAAAGGCTTTGCATTTCTCGCACGTGTACCTGGATGTTCGATTTATTTTTCTCTCTCAGCTGTGAATTTTAACCTTTGGTCTAAAAACATTTGAAAAGCAGAATCTCTCCTTTAGAAACAGGAAGAAAGTATACATGATGTACAGCCAGGCTCGTGTTTGTGTCTTGTTGATGGACAGCAGTGGATAAATGGAATGGCTGTCTCTTTAAATGCCACTTTGACAATGTAGTTCCACGCCAGCCTGTAAAGACTCTCCAAACACAGTTTTGAGAGGTTGTAATTTAAAACAAGACCTTGATTTCTGGTCAGACTGCAAATATTTTTTCCATACCTGACCTTACCTACTTGTATACTTATACTGTATAATACATTTACAATCATGAACATTTTGCTGCCTGTATCATTCATGCATATCATTTTTTGTTGTTTTTTTATTGTTGATGAATCTGAATCTATGCCAGAAAATGAGACAGATTGGGAATGTACAATGAATTAACAAGATTAATGTACAGAAGTTATATTAAAAAAAAAAATGTAATATTTTACAAAATCAAAGTTCAACTGTATGTTGTTTGTATTATGCTCAAACAAAGTGGTTGTCGGAAAAAGGAAAAACAAAAATTCTTCTAAATGTGCATTTATAGGGGTTTGACAATAAAACACCTGGTTTTAGACCACAGTCATTTATTAGGATGGTGTAGAGCCTCCTTTTGTGTTCAATACAGTATCAGTTTGTCTTGAAAATGACAAATCCTGCACAGTGGCCAGAAGGATTTTTAACCATTCCTCTTCCAGAACAGTGTTCAGGTCACTACGTGATGCTGAGGAGGAAAAACGTTTTCTGTCTCGCTCCTCCAAAATACCTCAAAGTGGCTCAAAAATATTCAGATCTGGTGACTGTGCAGGCAAATCCACATTCATAACCATTCTGTCACAAGTCTTGATGTGTGCATTGGTGCATTATCGTGCTGATACACGGCCCCACCGTCAGGGTATAATATTTGAATCATTAGGTGCACATGGTCCTCCAGAATGGTTCGGTAGTCCTTTGCAGTGACGCACGCACCAGTCAAGAAGAGTACGGAAATGCCATTATATTGTATCACTGCTTCACTCTGGGCAGCAACAGTCGGGTGTTAAGCCTCTCTGAAGCTTCTCCACACCGTAACGCACAGATGTGGGAAAGACAGTGACTCATCAGAGAACAATACATGTTTCACATTGTCCACAGCCCAAGATTTGCATTGCTGGCACCAATGAAACCAACATTTGGCATTGGCACAAGTGACCAAAGGTTTGGCTATAGCAGCCGACCATGAATACTGACTCTGTGGAGCTCCTGACGAACAGTTTTGGCGGAAACAGGAGATTTGAGGTGCGCATTTAATTCTTTTTGGAGACAAAAACTGTTTAAAGCCTGTTTTCTTTCTTTCTTTTTTATACAGCTAGGTTTTGTGTAAATTTAGTAATGAAAACACCAAAATGGTGTGCACAGATTAAAAAAAATGTTTTTTAAATAAAAACACCATCTTTTAATATTATAAAACTGTTTGTAATTATTTTACATTTTTTAAAGAATGCTTTAGTATATGTGGTACATGTAAAATTAACTGTAACAGCTTTTCCTTTTTCTTACCAAGGGGCACTTTGGAGCTACAAGTGGCCGATTTTAAAAAAGCACTAGTTAAAGAAAAACCTTGCAGGAACCTCATTTTGTGTTATATTATCCTCAAACTTGAAACATAACTTCTTAAGGCTTTGGGCCCAGTTTATTTCTGGCATTCACTGGCATCTTTATTAGTATTTTTTAACGATAAAAAGATGTTATGCAAAAAAACATTTTCATTCCATTAAACATCAGCTTGTCCAACTTTTTTTTTACTAATATAAATTCTGAATTTTTATTAACTTCTACTTTTAAATGATACCACAACTATGCTCATACTCTCAATGCTTTAGGAAAGACAACATTCGGGCTTTTCACACTTCCTGTGTTATCTCGCTTCATATTTCACGCTGCTCATAATTTAACCGGGGTTAACAATTAATCCTGGGTATTCATAAACTGACATTTCACATTGCACATTTCTAAACCCTGGGTTAACATTCTTATTTGCATATTTGTGGTGTCAGTATCACTGATTGGATAAACACAGATTTGCACATCCTCGTATAGCCGACTGTACTATCGAGTTTATACTGAATGGACATTTCGGACTATAAAGGTAAGAATTAAATGGTCTCTTCTTCAATCAAATTGTTGCGTTTTCTGTCAGCATTTGACAATTTTCCTCTCAAACGCTGAATTTTTTGTTTATATACAATGCGCAGTGTTTCTTTGACTATTTAAAACAGGCAAAGTACGTGATTGGTTGTCGGTTGCTAAGCGTCTAGCTGCAACATTCTAAAGCATTGTTTCAGACTGTACAAGTTTGGCACCGCAATGCGGGGTTAAAGGAATAGTTCACTTTTTATATTAAATATATTATATTTTTATATTATGATAATTTACTTACCCCCATGTTATCCAAGATGTCCACGTCCTTCTTTCTTCAGTCAAAAAAAATAAATAAATTAGGGTTTTTGATGAAAACATTCCAGGATTATTCTCCTAGTGGACTTCAGTTGACCCCAAACGGTTGAAGTGCTTCCGCCAGACCACCTTCCGTATTCTTTAAAATATGGAACGAACACGGAGCCAGTTCCGTTTTTTTGTAAGTTGAATAGGGAAGGGTTAGGACATACAGCCTAAGCTTTTTAAAGAATATGGAAGGCGGTCTGGCGGAAGCTCTTGTGAGGCGATAATTTGTGTTTATAAAGCATATACATTTTTATATTTTTTTTAGAAAATGACTGATTGTTTCGCTAGATAAGACCCTTATTCCTCGTCTGGTATCGTTTAAAGCCCGTTGAAGCTGCACTGAAACTGTAATTTTGACCTTCAACCGTTTGTAGTCCACTATAAGAAGAATAATCCTGGAATGTTTTCATTAAAAACCTCTCTTTTCAACTGAAGATAGAAGGACATGGGGGTGAGTAAATTATCAGGAAATTTTAATATGAAAGTGAACTAATCCTTTTAACTAACCCTGCTCTGGAGCAGGGTTTCATAACCCCGGGTAAAAAGTGGTGCTAACCCCGCTTTCTAAATTACAAGTGTGAAACATTCCTAAAACACTCTGTCACACTTTTACACTTTTTTTTTTTTTTTTACTCACAGCCTCCAGCTTTGTTTTCAGTAGAGAAGTCTCTTATAAACTGTGTAAAAGCGGGTCATCAGCGCACACACAGCCTAGTGCAGAGCAGAGACAACGGTCCCCCTGCGGTGAGCTCAATGAGCCCTGGCCTTTCCGCACTCAACGATCACAGTGCAGCCGCGGCTCCATCCTCCATCTCTCCCACCGCCTCTAACACAATCTTTCATTATCACCCCTCAGAAGACTCCGCAGGAGGCAGCGGTGCCCCGAAGAACGCAGGCAGTGAAGACCGCCTCTGCACCGCAGCTTGAGGGGTTTAGAACTGCAGCCAAGGGGCGGGACCGCCAAAAAAATGGCAGATGTGCCTCAGCAAGATACACTGAGATGAATGAAAGGCTTGTGCTAACGTCTGACTGCATGTGTAATGTGTCCTCCAGAGCATATTAAGCATTTCCTGGCAAGTTTAAGAGTCGTATAATATAGTTGTGCCATTTAAAGGTTTAACTGAATAGTTATCAGTATTTATTTACCCATATATCATCCAAACAAAATGACTGAAGAATGTAGGCTACTCTTTTTGACTTAAGGAAAGTGAATGGGAACTTCGACTGTCAAGCCCATAATATGACAAAAAAAGCACTTGTGTCATATTCCAAACCTTCAGAACCTAACAACTTTGCATGGCAAATTGACAGATTCAAAGGTGTTATTCATTGAAAATCTCTGCAGTCATTAAAAAAAAAAAAAAAAAAATGGTGAAAATTGACGACTTATTTTTTTATGGAATAATGCAGTATTTATCAGATTCATCCATTTTTAATTAATGTGCCTCATAATCTTGAATCAAAATATCTTACCCTCCCTCTTGCAATGACATCTCTTGTCTGATGATGAGGGTGGGGCAACCTTTCAATCACATGAGATCCACCAATAGCAAACCACAACCATCCAATCAATTCCCCACAGATAAAATTAAGCCCCACCCTACATTTTTCTTGTTCCAGAAGCTGTTTGTAGCGTCTGGACCAATCAGACACACAGTTATTCATTATATCTAATGAATTACCCAGAAACTCACTCTCTCACAAGTCCTGTTAATTCCATCATCCACAACTGCAATACAGCGACAGAATAGGTGTCCTATTTCTACTTTATTGCGGTCAGGAATGTGCAGAGAAGACTCCGACTTCATTCTTTCTGAGAAGGACAAATAAACCCTTTTAATCCTATATATTCTATATATAACCACATGAGAAATGTATAAACGTGTATCCAATTTTCCCTGCTCATGATTTTCCTTTTATAAGGTTTATTCTATGTATTAATTCTCTCTTTTGAACTATTTTTGTATTAATGTTTCAGAGTTGCAAAGTTATAATTACCTAAAATCACATGGGTAGCATGTTTGGTATCTATGGACTCCAACTTTCGTTTCCTATTTGGTAATTTATGTTACATGTTACTAACTCTGTGACACTCTCAAACATCCAATCCAATGTCTTATGCTAATATCTTGCTACAGGACAAAGACTCATAAAAGTTTCCCTCAGAGGGGAAAACTCCTTATTGGCTCAGACATCTCAAGTGGGTGCGACATGTTCACCCTTTAAAATCATTGATCACAAGATCACTCTCTCCTTATCCTGCTTCTTGGACGACTAAAAAGACACCTTATTGCTGCAGGCCTCTCCAGGCCAAGGCCTGTAGGCCTGCCGGCCTCAGCCTACAACCAGCCATGTGCTCATCTATGACAGAGAGAAAGAACTTTTGTTCCCCACTAAGAGTCAAATTAACAGCTTAAGTTGTTTCATAGTACTTCATCCAACGCAGAAGATACTGGCAACAACTTCGAACCGAATCATCGATTTCTCCTCAGTCTGCAGATCCGATGCTCCTCAGCCTAATGGCACCCTGCAAGTATCGTACATTTGAACACTAAACAGCGATTTAGTATTAATGTGTAGACCACCTGTCAGCAAAGGTGTTTTATTACTGAGAAATCTGATGATTCTTTTTCCAGACTCTTTGACTCTTTCCGTAGCTCTATTTCCGGTCAACTCTATCATTGCTCATTTTTACCTACGTATATGTGTGACCTGCGTGTATGTTATGTGTTTGTTAGTTTAGTTATGTGTTTGTGAGTTAGTTAATAAAGATTGTGCACAATAGATGTTTGGTTCTGACTCCGTCTGCTAATAAATTGCCTCTTAAATGATTCAGATCTTGACTACATGCTTTGAGTAGTACTGTACAAATAGAATGTTGTTTTTCCATAACCTGGAAATTAACATTTCTTAGACTTAATAAACAATTAACACTAAGTGTTCACTGGACGAACAGGTTAATTGACTGTAATATTAATTTTAATGTAGCTACATCAAGTTAATCTGATTAACTAATTCACATATTCATAATTAATCATAATTAATCATCAAAATGAGTTATGAATAAATATTAATATTTCCACTTTGAGTTAATTTCGCTACATGTTTCACTGGGATATACGGCACAATAGGGAAGAAAAGATGAGCGCAACTTCTGTTTCATGATGCCTTTAATGTGGCAAGATTCTTAGTCAATGTTGTGTTAATCTTGTTATCTAATTTACTGATGAAAAAAATTGTTAATGTAGGTTTTTTGATTTTGTCAATGGTAACAAGCTGCATCATACTGATAATTAAATTAAATCAATTAAAACATACTGTTGACATACTGTTGATAAAACAAGAACCATGATATTAACCCTGCACTAACAATGATTTTTGAAGAAAATTCTAGAAAAAACAAAATGGCAGTCAATAATATTGGGGATCGAGCTACGTGAGTTGAAGCTAAAAAGCAAGTGAAAACCGGTAAACTGAAGGACTTCACAAGGACAGTTTTCACATGATGTTTAAGTTAATATAAACTATTAATATACACAGATCAGGCATAACATTATGACCACCTTCCTAATATTGTGTTGGTCCCCCTTTTTGTGCCAAAACAGCCCTGACCCGTCCCTGGAGCCCTGGACTCCACTAGACCCCTGAAGGTGTGCTGTGGTATCTGACACCAAGATGTAAGCAGCAGATCCTTTAAGTCCTGTAAGTTGTGAGGAGAAGCCTCCATGGATCGAACTTGTTTGTTCAGCACATCCCACAGATGATCGATTAGATTGAGATCTGGGGAATTTGGAGGCCAAGTCAACACCTCAAACTCGTTGTTGTGCTCCTCAAACCATTCCTGAACCATTTTTGCTTTGTGGCAGGGAACATTATCCTGCTGAAAGAGGCCACAGCCACCAGGGAATACCGTTTCCATGAAAGGATGTACATGGTCTGCAACAATGCTTAGGTAGGTGGTACGTGTCAAAGTAACATCCTCATGGATGGCAGGACCCAAGGGTTCCCAGCAGAACATTGCCCAAAGCATCACACTGCCTCCGCCGGCTTGCCTTCTTCCTATAGTGCATCCTGGTGCCATGTGTTCCCCAGTACACACACCTGGACATCCATGTGATATAAAAGAAAACGTGATTCATCAGACCAGGCCACCTTCTTCCATTGCTCCATGGTCCAGTTCTGATGCTCACTGTTGGCTCTTTCGCCGGTTGACAGGGGTCAGCATGGGCACCCTGACTGGTCTGCGGCTATGCAGCTCCATACAAAACAAACTGCGATGCACTGTGTATTCTGACACCTTTCTATCAGAACCAGCATTATCTTCTTGAGCAATTTGAGCTACAGTAGCTCATCTGTTGGATCGGACCACACATGCATCAATGAGCCTTGGCCGCCCATGACCCTGTCGCCGGTTCACCGCTGTTCCTTCCTTGGACCACTTTTGACAGATACTGACCACTGCAGACCGGGAACACCCCACAAGAGCTGCAGTTTTGGAGATGCTCTGACCCAGTCGTCTAGCCATCACAATTTGGCCCTTGTCAAACTCGCTCAAATCCTTACATTTTTCCTGCTTCTAACACATCAACTTTGAGGACAAAATGTTCACTTGCTGTCTAATATATATCCCTCCCACTAACAGGTGCCGTGATGAAGAGATAGTCAGTGTTATTCACTTCACCTGTCAGTGCTCATAATGTTATGCCTGATCGGTGTAAATTAGATGCCAAGTAAATCTAACTTATTAACGAACCAAATATATCAATGAAATACTGACAGAAAGCAAGTCACGTGGGTTTGGAACAACCTGAGGTGAACTATTCCTTCAAACTGAAGCTAACATTGATAGCGGGAGAGCGTGTGATGGAGGATGTTTGTGAACGGTCTGTATGAGTGCCTACCCTTTTAGGGCCGTATCGCCTCAATCACATGCTGATGCCACTCATCCATCAACATCCCATAGTCCTCCCAAGGAAAGAAGACAAGCACAGCCTCGCCAGTTAATGATGATGATTTACACATGAAATGAAGATGTATGACTAGCGTTTAAATTGCGTTGGTTTCCCGGAAAGCTTCATCTCCCTATGTGCTCTGTAACAACATCAGGGGCTGACGCAGTTCAGCTGAGTCAGTGTTCAAACAGTCAATATAAAGTTGCTACAAATACATTTTTGTCAAGTTCAAACTTCGACATTTTCAGAGTCATCCGCTGGGAAATAGAAACCTCGATCAATCCCTACTAGAAATGTCACATCCGAGTCTTTTGTCACCATTAGCCAGGAAAATATCACAGTTTCTGTGATGAATAAGGTTTTCTCCTCAAAGATTGTCCATGTTCTGAATGACGTTATTTGTATAATCTGACATGAACATCACGATAACAGTCATGAACATATTGTTGTTGTTATTTTATTGATTATATTAAGTAAACACTCCCATGATAGTCTGATAGTCAGTAAGATTTTCTATTTTAAAGAAATGGATACTTTTATTCTGCAAGGATGCAAAATATTGATAAAGTGGCAGTAAACATATTCTGAATGTTACAAAAGATTTCAAAATAAATGAACTTTTTAGTCAAAGAATCATAAAAAAAAAAAAAAAAAAGGTTGTTTGTCATGTGTTTTAATGCAATATATGTTCTAAAGGTTTGTTCAATGAATTTACAGGTAATGTATTATAACTGTGGTTATTCATGAGGCCATACAATGCATTATAAGGTGAATTACAAGGCATAATTAGGGTTAGTTCATCCAAAAATGAAAATTCTGTCATTTATTACTCACCCTCATGTCGTTCCACACCCGTAAGATCTTCGGTCATCTTTGGAACACAAATTAAGATATTTTTGATAAAATCCGATAACTCAGTGAGGCCTGCATAGCCAGCAAGACAATTAACACTTTCATTGCCCAGAAAGCTACTAAAGATGTATTTAAAACAGTTCATGTGACTACAGTGGTTCTACCTTAATGTTATGAAGCGACGAGAATACTTTTTGTGCGCCAAAAATACTAAATAACGACTTTATTCAACAATATCTAGTGATGGGAGATTTCAAAACGTTGCTTTATGAAGCTTTGAAGCTTTACGGATCTTTTGTTTTGAATCGGTGGTTCGGCGCGTCAAAAGTGTTTTGGAAATTCAATAGTTCACGTGACTTTGGCAGATTGATACGCAATTTGAACCACTGGTTCGAAACAAAAGATTCGTAAAGCTTCGAAGCTTCATGAAGCAGTGTTTTGAAATCGCCCATTACTAGAAATTGTTGACACACAATTTAGGCACACAAAAAAAAAATTTCTCGTCACTTCATAACATTAAGGTTGAACCACTGTAGTCACATGAACTGTTTTAAATATGTCTTTAGTAGCTTTTTGGGTATCTGAAAGTGTTAATTATTTTGCTGTCAATGCAGGCCTCACTGAGCCATCGGATTTGATCAAAAAATATCTTAATTTGTGTTCCGAAGATGAACGAAGGTCTTACGGGTGTGGAACGACATGAAGGTGAGTAATTAATGACAGAATTTTAATTTTTGGGTGAACTAACCCTTTAATGCTTTAAAGTTACTTTTATACTGCATTATATATAAAGGCTTTAAAGGCACAATATGTAAGATTTTTAGATTAAAACATCAAAAAAACACTAAAAAAATGTTATATATTTTGTTGAATTGTGTACACGATTTCCGATTTTACTTCCGTAGAAACCAAGACGCTTTAATATATTGTTTTATTAGACAGGTGAGCAATTGTTTGGATACCTTTATCGCTAGAAAACTAATCATTGTTATATAGCTCAACACGGTTAGTCATAGTTGGCATCTCTTGTTTTCTTGATTTACCACGATTAAGCCGCACACACACTTGACAATTGTAAGGCCGATTATGAATGTAAATTTATGCTTAAAAAAGGCTCGTGCTCAAACGCGTCCAGTCAGAACCAGTTGCGTTCAGTCGGCGATTACAGTCAGCGTTTAAATTGTGTGTGTAAGTATTCAAATCTGCTTCAGTCGAAGGAAACAATCAATGTGTTGAGCTCAGTCTTAGAATGATTTGGCTAATGTGTGCCCAGCTTTAGTCACATTTAGTAACGTGTTTGAACCATGCCTCAGAGACAATGGAGAAAAATCGTCTCGGTTACGACTGTAACCTTAGTTCCCTGAAGAGGGAACGAGACGTTGCGTCGAGAAATTGACGCTTTGGGAACGCAACGCGTGATGTCGTCATGAAGCACGTGTGAAATCAGTCCAATGGTGTGTCGAGACGTCAGAAGCGGGTGACGTCACGGCCAGGAAGCTATAAAGCACGCTCAAACAAAGCAACGCTAGCTTAAAGTGTCTGAGGTAAGCGCTGACAGGCGTGCCGGAAGTATGGCAGGGCGACGCAACGTCTCGTTCCCTCTTCAGGGAACTAAGGTTACAGTCGTAACCGAGACGTTCCCTTTCAAGGGAACTCGCGTTGCGTCGAGAAATTGACGCTTTGGGAACGTTAATACCAACGCCGCCATAGTTACAAGGGCCTGTCCGGTGGCTCGTCAGTCGCCAGAGAGAACCCGGGCCCCGGGGGAGCTAAGGTCAAGTTGATAAAACCTGACGAATGTGTGCGGTGAGGACCAGCCTGCCGCATCACAGACGTCGTGTAGAGAGGCTCCCGAAAGAAGGGCTTTGGAGGCCGCCATACTTCTGGTAGAGTGGGCTCGGACTGCTAGAGGTGACGGCAGTCCGGCCGACTCGTAAGCAAGTGAGATAGCCTCGACTAACCACTTACTCATCCTCTGCTTAGACGCCGGGGCCCCTTTATTGGGGGACCCGAAGAGGATAAATAATTGCTCAGTCTTACGCCACAGGGCAGCTCTGTGGACGTAAGCGTCTAGGGCCCGAACAGGGCAAAGCAAATTAAGGCGTTCCTGGTCTGACGTCCTGAAGGGAGGAGGACAGAAGGCCTGCAGTACAATGGGGCTAACCACATTAGTGGGAACTTTAGGAATGTAGCCAGGTCTGGGGTGAAGGAAGGCTTTCACCATACCAGGTGCAAATTCTAAGCACGAGGGAGCAACCGAAAGGGCCTGTAGATCTCCTATTCTTTTCAAGGAAGATATGGCGAGGAGGAACAGTGTTTTTAGGGTCAAAAACTTAACTGGAACCTCCTCAATCGGTTCAAAGGGGGCTAGGGATAGGCCTTGGAGCACCACGGCCAAATCCCATGCCGGAACCCTCGTGCGTACCGCGGGCCTCAGCCTCAGGGTGCCACGGAGGAAGCGAGTAATAAGTGGGTCTCTACCAAGAGAAGAACCAGCCAAGGGTATGTGGTAAGCCGCAATGGCCGCCACATAAACCTTTAGCGTGGAGGGAGATAACCCTGCAGTGAACCGTTCCTGCAGAAATTCCAAGACCGTAACAACGGGACAGGAAACTGGATCAAACTGACGACTACTGCACCAAGAAGTGAAAAGTTTCCACTTCAGGGCGTATAGCTTCCTCGTGGAGGGAGCTCTAGATTGGAGAATGGTCCCTACAACCTCGGTTGAGAGACCGGAATCTATGAGCTGGGCCCCCTCAGAGGCCAGGCCCACAGGCTCCAGAGCTCTGGGCGGGGGTGGAAAATCGTGCCCCCTGCCTGGGACAGAAGGTCCCTCCTGACGGGAATCTCCCAGGGAGAGCCGTCCAGGAGAGATACTAGGTCCGAGAACCACACTCTGCCCGGCCAGCGCGGGGCTATCAAGGTGAGCCGGACGTGGTCCCGGCGAACTCTTTCTAGAACTCCCGGGAGCAGAGCGATCGGGGGAAATGCGTACAGACGAAGCCTCGGCCACGTCTGTACCATAGCATCCAGTCCGAGAGGAGCTGGATGTGTGAGGGAGAACCAGAGTGGACAGTGAGAAGTCTCTCGAGACGCAAACAGATCCACCTGAGCCTGGCCGAACCTTTCCCAAATTTGCTCCACCACCTCGGGGTGGAGCCTCCATTCCCCGGGCCTCAGCCCCTGCCTCGACAGGATGTCTGCTCCAACATTCTGGACCCCGGGGATATAAGCTGCCCTGAGTGACAGAAATTTCCCTTGGGACCACAGGAGGATTCGGCGCGCCAACTTGGAGAGTGGGCGTGACCGCAGACCCCCCTGATGATTTATATAGGCGACTACCGAAGTGTTGTCTGACCGGACAAGAACATGGTGGTGAGATCTGAAAGAAAAGTCTTGAGGGCCAGAAAGACCGCCAGCATCTCCAGGCAGTTGATGTGCCAGGAGAGGTGGTGAGCGCCCCACAGACCTTGAGTCGAGCGTCCGTCTAGGACCGCTCCCCAGCCCGTGAGGGAAGCATCTGTCGTTAGCATTTTGCGACGACAAGGAGCTCCCAGCACGGGCCCTTGGGATAGAAACCAGGACTTCTTCCAAATGGCCAGGGCACGTAGACAACGCCGCGTGACCTTGATCATGCGAAAAGGATTTCCCCTCGGGGAGAATCCCCTGGTTCTGAGCCACCACTGCAGGGGTCTCATGTGCAGCAGACCAAAAGGTATCACGTTGGATGCCGCTGCCATCAGCCCCAACAGCCTCTGAAACTGTTTTACAGTGAGTGACTGGCCTAGCTTTAGCCGGCTTACGGTAGAAAGGATTGATTCGATGCGAGCAGGAGAAAGATGCGCCTGCATCGCAACAGAGTCCCAAACCACGCCCAGAAAGGTGGTTCTCTGAACTGGAGAAAGCATACTCTTCTTGGCGTTGAGCCTCAGCCCCAGGCTCTTCATGTGAGCGAGGACGACATCTCGATGCCGAGCCGCTAACTGTTGTGAATGAGCCAGAATCAACCAATCGTCTATATAATTGAGGACACGAATGCCCTGGAGACGTAGAGGTGCAAGAGCTGCATCCATACATTTGGTGAATGTGCGGGGTGATAACGCTAGGCCGAATGGAAGAACCCGATATTGGTAAGCTTTGCCCCCAAAAGCAAACCTCAGGAACTTCCTGTGATGTGGAAGGATGGAGATATGAAAGTATGCGTCCTTGAGGTCGATCGTAACAAACCAGTCCTCGGACCTGATTTGAGATACGATCTGCCTCAGTGTCAACATCTTGAACTTGAGTTTCATAACGGACTGGTTCAGTTGACGAAGATCTAGAATAGGACGCAGCCCGCCATCCTTCTTTGGAACAATAAAGTAACGGCTGTAGAAACCGTTCTCTGCATCGGAGGGAAGTACATAATCTATGGCTCCTTTCTCCAATAGAGTTTTTACTTCTTGTTCCAGAACCAGAGCCTGCTCGGGGCCCACCACAGTGGGTAGGACCCCCATAAACCCGGGCGGGCGAGACCCAAACTGAATGGCATAACCTTTTTCGACTGTACGCAGGACCCATTGAGAAATATTTGGCAGTAGCTTCCACGCTGTCAGATATTCTACTAAGGGAACCAGTCTCTCGAGACTGGCTTCTGGTATAACTTGAATAACCAGTTCGGTGCCCCGATGCGGCGCACCGGCAGGGGGCAACCGAACTGATCGCTCTGAGACCCTCCTCGGAGGGAGCGAACACCCCAGCACCGCTAAACTTACGGGCGAATGCTTGAGTGAATGTTCGCTGGGGGCCGCTGCGCCCTGGAACGGCAGGGTTGGCAGAACGGTCCCCTGAGGGCACCGAAGAGAAGTGAGCGCTGTGCGCTGAGGTGTAGAACACCTCTCTCCGGAGGGGACTGCCCTCAAAGCCCTGACGCTGCTGGCGTCAGGGCTTTTTCCCCGCAGCCTTCTTGGCGATGAGGACGGATCGCAGATCCATCCTACCCCTCGAAGGCTGCGGTTGAGACCGGCCACCCGTCCCCCCGTGTCGCTGAGGGGGAGTACGGGTGGTAACGCTCTGCTTCTGGGCAGCACGATGTTGTTGTGAGGAGCTGGCTTTAGAAGTGTGGGGCTGCTGGTGTTGTTGAGCAGCCCCGGGGGTATGAGAGCGGCGGGGGAGGAGCTTCTGGAACGCTGCCGCTTGCTTATTAGCCTCCTGGAACCTCTCGATGACCGTATTGACGGCGTCGCCGAAGAGGCCAGGAGGCGTAAGCGGGGCGTCCAGCAGGAAATGTTTGTCCTTCTCTTTTATGGAGCTAAGGTTAAGCCATAAATGCCTCTCCGTGGCCACCAGGGCTGCCATGGCACGACCGACAGATTTGGCCATCTCCTTGGTGGCCCGGAGAGATAAATCAGCTGCCCGACGTAGTTCATCGACTACGTCGGGAGTCATTCCCCCGCCCTCATCAATATCCCCCAGAAGTTCGGCTTGGTAGGCCTGCAGCACGCCCATAGTGTGAAGGCATGCCGCGGCCTGACCAGAGGCCTGATAAGCTTTGCCCACCAAGCTAGATGTAATCCTGACGGGCTTGGTGGGCAGTGTCGGGGCCTTTAGGGGCGATGCCGATTGTGGAGAGAGATAGCTAGCAAGCGTCTCCTCCACCTTTGGCATCGTCCCATACCCATGCTCCTTGAGCCCCACTATCGATGCATAGTGCGTGGTTTGAGCACTATGCACACGATAGGAGGCCGGTTTCTTCCAGGACCTCGACACCTCAGTGTCTGGGAAGAAGGGGAGACCCCGACGGGGAGGCTGCGCTCGCGAGGGCAGGAAGCGCTCATCCAATTTACTTTTAGGACGAACGTCCTGCCTCTCCGCCGGCCAGTCAATATTTAGTTTGGCCACGGCGCGAGTTATGACCTCAACCAGCTCCTCGTAAGCCGGAGAGTGGGATGGCGAGTCCTCACTCTCTGCTACGTCGGTGCTCTCCACATCCAGCTCCTCGGAGCTGGACACGTTGAGCACCGGTGCTTCACCCAGTGTGGAAGGAACCGCAAAGCATGCTTCCAGGCACTGGGAAAAAGCACTGGATCTGTCAGGTGAGGGCTGAGATAGGGCGGGGCCCGTCTCAAACCCCTCTGACAAATCCATTTGCGATCCCCAAGATCTGGATCGGTGCTGTGCCTCGGCAGCAGCGGGACCCGAACCCTGGGGAACGCGAGCCTGAGCGCCCTCATCAAAAAGCGCCAGGCGGGAGCGGAGCGTCCGCAATGGAAGGCGGTCGCAGTGCTCACAGCCAGCACCCTTGAGTGCTGACCGGGCATGCTCCACTCCCAAGCAGGCAACACAAAGATCATGTGTATCCCCGCCCGTGATGTAACGTGGGCAGGGATGAACACAAGATCTAAATTGCTTGTCGGCCATAATAACGAGGAATTATAATAATGACAGACAACACCAAATAGGACATACGAGACACAGAGCGCAACTGAAGACACAGAAGCTAGCGTTGCTTTGTTTGAGCGTGCTTTATAGCTTCCTGTCCGTGACGTCACCCGCTTCTGACGTCTCGACACACCATTGGACTGATTTCACACGTGCTTCATGACGACATCACGCGTTGCGTTCCCAAAGCGTCAATTTCTCGACGCAACGCGAGTTCCCTTGAAAGGGAACCTGGAATGTTTTCCTCTAAAACCTTAATTTCTTTTCGACTGAAGAAAGAAAGACATAAATATCTTGGATGACACGGGGGTGAGTAAATTATTAGGAAATTTGAATTCTGAAGTGAACTAATCCTTTAAGTAAAGTGTTACTGAAATGTTTCTTGAGCATTAAATCATCAAATTAGAATGATTTCTGAAAGATCATGTGACTGGAGTAATAATCCTGAAAATTTAATAAATAAATAAATAAAAATAAATTACATTTAAAAATATTTTCAAATAGAAAAATTATTTCAAATTGAAATAATGTTTCACAATATTAATGTTTTTACTGTATATTTAAAATAATAAATGCAGCCTTCTTTCAAAAACATAAAAAAAAAAAAAAAAAAATCTTACCAACCCCAAACTTTTCAATGGTGGGTGTATTTATGTAAGCTTATATTATACTATACTGTATATTCTTATTAATTATAATACACTAATTTTTAATGGCAATTGATAAAAATTCTATAAAATACTATATCATCTTTGCCTACCTTCAAGACTTGGCTAAAAACATATCTTTTCAATATGTATTTTGGATAATGTGGCTATATCTGGCCTTATGTGTTTGTATTGTGTATGTCTGATGTGCAAATATATTGTATAGCACTATGTGAAGCGACCTTGAGCTATGGAAAGGCACTATATAAATAAAACTTCTTCTTCTTCTCTCTCTCTCTCTCTCTCTCTCTCTATATATATATATATATATATATATACAGTGGGTACGGAAAGTATTCAGACCCCCTTAAATTTTTCACTCTTTGTTAAATTGCAGCCATTTGCTAAAATCATTTAAGTTCGTTTTTTTTTCCTCATTAATGTACACATAGCACCCCATATTGACAGAAAAACACAGAACTGTTGACATTTTTGCAGATTTATTAAAAAAGAAAAACTAAAATATCACATGGTCCTAAGTATTCAGACCCTTTGCTGTGACACTCATACATTTAACTCAAGTGCTGTCCAATTCTTCTGATCATCCTTGAGATGGTTCTATACCTTCATTTGAGTCTAGCTGTGTTTGATTATACTGGTTGGACTTGATTAGGAAAGCCACACACCTGTCTATATAAGACCTTACAGCTCACAGTGCATGTCAGAGCAAATGAGAATCATGAGGTCAAAGGAACTGCCTGAAGAGCTCAGAGACAGAATTGTGGCAAAGTACAGATCTGGCCAAGGTTACAAAAAAATTTCTGCTGCACTTAAGCTTCCGAAGAGCACAGTGGCCTCCATAATCCTTAAATGGAAGACGTTTGGGACGACCAGAACCCTTCCTAGAGTTGGCCGTCCGGCCAAACTGAGCTATCGGGGGAGAAGAGCCTTGGTGAGAGAGGTAAAGAAGAACCCAAAGATCACTGTGGCTGAGCTCCAGAGATGTAGTCGGGAGATGGGAGAAAGTTGTAGAAAGTCAACCATCACTGCAGCCCTCCACCAGTCGGGGCTTTATGGCAGAGTGGCCGACAGAAGCCTCTCCTCAGTGCAAGACACATGAAAGCCTGCATGGAGTTTGCTAAAAAACACCTGAAGGAATCCAAGATGGTGCGAAATAAGATTCTCTGGTCTGATGAGACCAAGATAGAACTTTTTGGCCTTAATTCTAAGCAGTATGTGTGGAGAAAACCAGGCACTGCTCATCACCTGTCCAATACAGTCCCAACAGTGAAGCATGGTGGTGGCAGCATCATGCTGTGGGGGTGTTTTTCAGCTGCAGGGACAGGACGACTGGTTGCAATTGAGGAAAAGATGAATGCGGCCAAGTACAGGGATATCCTGGACAAAAACCTTCTCCAGAGTGCTCAGGACCTCAGACTGGGCCGAAGGTTTACCTTCCAACAAGACAATGACCCTAAGCATGACCCTAAGCACACAGCTAAAATAACGAAGGAGTGGCTTCACAACAACTCTGTGAATGTTCTTGAATGGCCCAGCCAGAGCCCTGACTTAAACCCAATTGAGCATCTCTGGAGAGACCTAAAAATGGCTGTCCACCAACGTTTACCATCCAACCTGACAGAACTGGAGAGGATCTGCAAGGAGGAATGGCAGAGGATCCCCAAATCCAGGTGTGAAAAACTTGTTGCATCTTTCCCAAAAAGACTCATGGCTGTATTAGATCAAAAGGGTGCTTCTACTAAATACTGAGCAATGGGTCTGAATACTTAGGACCATGTGATATTTCAGTTTTTCTTTTTTAATAAATCTGCAAAAATGTCAACAATTCTGTGTTTTTCTGTCAATATGGGGTGCTGTGCGTACATTAATGAGGAAAAAAAATGAACTTAAATGATTTTAGCAAATGGCTGCAATATAACAAAGAGTGAAGCATTTAAGGGGGTCTGAATACTTTCCGTACCCACTGTATATATATATTTACACACACACACACACACACACACACACACTATACACAAAATATGTGTATAGTGTATATATGTATATATATATATATATATATATATATATATATATATATATATATATATATATATATATATATATATATATATATACACACACACACACACAAACAAAAACAAATAATACTTGCATATATATTTTAAGGAAGCACAATATATTTCTTTTTTTTCCCTCTTGATTTTGGTGTTAAATGTGACCTGATGTTTTCATGAGATTCACCCTGTAGTCGTCTGATGTGTGATGACAGCAAGCCAGTGATTCTATAGGAACAAATCATATCTGCAGGCTCATCACAGACAGGAAACAGGAAAGAACTCGACCGTAATTCTATCTCAGAGATAAACAGCAAGAAAACAACCCAAGAACACTCAGAACAAACTCCTACCATGAGTAAAAAGGAAATGCAAAACATGAAAAAAGTTTTTTCACATTTTTTTTTATTTATTTCTCTGGAGGAATGCTTAAACCATAATTAAATAAAACCTGTACAGTATTTACAGTCAGATATTTTACACCCAGCTTGGTCGCATGCACATGTAACAAAAAGAAAGAAACTCTGTACAAACATTTACATTCCTTGGGAGGAGTCAATGCGATAAAAGGCACCTGTGACCGTTGTTGGTATACGCCCCGCAGCGTTTCACAAGCCCTCAGCAGTCGCCTAAACCATCAGCTGAACTCGAGTTGAATGCCTCGAAAATGACTGATTGTTCCGTCAAGCCTTTAATTTCAGCCTCTTTTCCTCTATTACTTAAATGTCTTTTCTAATCTGCGTATTAACTGCGTACCTGGGTTGCCAGGTAACTAGAAAGCACCCATTCAAACAGATTTTTTTTTTCCCAAAAATGCATAAGGCATTTAAAAGCAGCGTTTCGCGATGGAATGATGTTCCCCACACTGAAAGTAAGGTAAGGTGTCGGGCGTATTGCAGTGCGGCCCTGTGCCTCAGGCCGGGAGAGACAGAGAGGGTGTAAGGCAGCTGGGGCGACACCTTTGGCATTACAGTGGGGCAAAGCCGCAGGTTAACGCTACGCTGATCAATAGACAGGTGTCAACAATCTCCCCTGTACAGAAAAGCTTTCCTTTAAGATTCTATACAGATGTAGAAGCTTATACAACATGTCCATGCCATGCATCACTGGCCTAGAATAAAAAATATAAGCAACAGTAAAGCTACATCACTAAACGTACCCCTGGTAAACTACTGCTGTGAAGCTGAATGCGTAAGAAAGATAAACCCTAAAAGCTTCAGATACATTGAAAGTTAAGACCGTCTTTAAGCTGAGCACCAGGAATTGCAGGCCACTGACTGGCATGGCTGTAAAAAGCATGGAGTATTTAAGGTTGTAGCTGTCAATCTCAGCTGCAGCCTTGTGAACCAATGAGCTTTCAGACACAACGGAGAGAGACAGAGAGAGAGAGAGCTGAGAGGCTGAAATTATCTGTGTGGACGACGTGTTATGGAACTGTATTCGCAAACCAATTTCACAGTCTTTAAGTCCTAGCAATACCGAGCACATTTTGACAAGCTCCTTTCCCAAGAATATTACAATTGTACCAAAAATGCTTCAAAATGGTATTCAAAACAATGCTTTTTCATTTCTAAAATGAAATGAGTCTTTTGTAATCTCACTAATGAGGGGCACTTATTAAAAAAGGGTTGACCCTGTGATAGGACGCATTAGTACAGAATAGTACAAACGTTACAAACACAAATTCTGAACCTCAATCGTAGAAACGAATTGAGGAAATTGTACGTTAAATTATCGGTGTAAATTGTTGCACTGAATTAAAATGCATAGTTGCACTGTACACAAAAATGTCTTTGCGAGCGACTTTGTTAAAGGGATAGTTCACCCAAAAAATCACTCACCCTCAAGTCATCGGAGGTGTACATGACTATCTTCTTTCAGCCAAACACAGTCAGAGTTACATTTTTAAAAATCCTGGCTCGTTCAAAGCTTTATAATGGGAGTGAATGGGGGATGAGATTTTGAAGCACAAAAAAAGTGCATCCATCCACCATAAATGTACTCCACGCGGCTCTGGGGGTTAATAAAGGCCTTCTGAAGCGAATTGATGCATTTGTGTAAGACAAATATCCTTATTTAAAACTTTATAAAGTAAATAACGACAGCCATACGCATTCGACAAACATCTAAAAAGCGGTAACTTCCGCAACATAATAGTAAATGCCATGACATTCTACGCTATGTCCTACATTATACTGGATAACAAGCGCATCGATTCACTTCAGAAGGCCTTTATTAACCCCCCGGAGTATGTTTATGATGGATGGATGCACTTTTTTGGGTTTCAAAATCTCATCCTCCATTCACTCCCATTATAAAGTTTGGAAGAGGATATTTTTTTTATATAACTCTGATCGTGTTTGGCTGAAAGAAGAAAGTCATATACACCTCAGATGGCTTGAGGGTGAGTAAATTAAGGAGTCATTTTCATTTTTGGGTGAACTATCCCTTTAAAGGGTAGAATTAGGCCTCTTGTTCGTTTTGCTTGAACCATAACCAGTACAAACCTACAATTCTGATTCATTTTTGAGGGTTTAGAAATGTGCAAGTGATTATTTAAACCGAAACTTTGGTAACACGTTTGATGTCGTACATTTTGATCTCACTTTAAGAACAAAACACACAGACTCATATTAAAAAAAGATGCAAGATGGAATAAAGCAGCATTTTTCACAGTTTTGAAAACAAAAATTCTTTGAAGTAGATTCTCTGATCATTATTTAATAAATTTGGCCTTATTATAAAAGACTTCACAGAAAAGATCCAAAAACAGTTCTTTTTATGAGCGCATCGCTTAGATTCAAAGGGAAAAAATTGATAATTTGGTCAAAAACACCTTATAATGTTAACAGTTCCACATTCTAGAATCGCAAACTCGTATATAATCTTAATGAGGCTTAATGATACTACTATCTAATTTAGAAAGGTGTATATGCAGTGAACCATTGGCAGAAATCTATTAACCTAAAGGGTAAGGAAGCCCCTACTGCATACTTCCTCATGAATATGTATGAGCTTTACATTATACAAATGACTCCAGTCTAAAGATTCATCCTTAGAAACGCGTTGTAGTAGCTTTAAATGACTGACAGCAGCTATACCACATCATGTTGTTTTCGAAAATACAGATCAAAAAGGGTAACTTGCAAATTTGATCAAATCTCTTGTCGTAGCTTAGGAATCCCGACTCCTGCAGCGCTTAATGTGCGATTATCCATGCTGTGGGTCGTTCATCAGATAAAGCACATCCCTGTCGACTGGAAATAAGAGCTTCCTCCTTACAGCAGCTCGAGTACATGGTTGGTTCAGGTGGTGAATTGCCAAGGGCTGCCCGAAAACCTTTGTGATAGATGTTTCTCATTAAAAAAGATTGTAAATCTGGGAAAACCCGAGAAGGGAGTGGCGTGTGGCACAGCAAGATTGATGGCGTAAAAATAAACAAAGTTGCATGTGTTCTACCAAGACAAGCTCTCCAACACCCACATACCCCCGTCAGGCACGCCATATCCTCCAATGCAGAGGAGGCTGCTTCCTATTTCATTTAATAGGGTGTGAAACTCTGAGAAGAGGACTGGAAAACACAGTGCCTAATCTGACCTACTTTAACACGGCTGGTTTTATCATGGATGCTTGTGCGGGAGAGAAGAATCATCAATGGATGAGGTTCTTCTTAGCATGATTTTACATCTTATTAGAGTGATTAAAGGGATTGATCACCTAAAAATTGTAATTCCGTATTAATTTACTGAATTTGTTGTTGTTCCAAACCTGTATGACTCTTTTTCTTCAATGGAACACAAAAGGAGAAGTTTAGCAGATTGTTCCAGCTGTTCTTTTCCATATAATTACAAGTCAAGCTCCAAAAATTACAAAAAAAAAAAACTAATCATAAAGATGTCCACTTGACTTGTGCACTATATTCCAAGTCTTCATAAGACAGATTTGCTTGAGAAACAAACTAAAGTCATTATAGATGTGACAGATCTTTAAATTGCATACTTGAATATACATGGACAAGAATCAGAGGTGAAACAGATGATTTTTGTTGAGTAACTAATTGAATTGTACATTTTAAAAAAATGGACTGTGTGGCTTCCAAATAGTGTTGTCAAAAGTACCGACTTCGGCACCAAGTTGGTACTGAAATTTAAAAAATGTGACGCTTGTTGAGGGAATTCATAAACACCTCTGATTGTTCACGAGCTCAACAGATATGTCTGTGCTTGGCTACAGTAATCAACGCTTCAAAAACATGTTGTAAATAGACAACAATGGCGCTCTTCACCGAGCGCTTACACAGATACACACGGGAGCGTTTCAAAGCACCGGTCTGCTGATAGACAACTGCTTTTAAATGCTCCCGTGCGTTGATCATTGTAGCCAATCACAGATATATCTGTTGAGCGCGTGAACACAATGGCCAATTAGAGGCGTTTAAGAATCTACTCAACAGGGCTCAAAGCGTCACATTTTTTAAATTTCAGTACCGACTTGGTACCGAAGTCTGTACTTTTGACAACACTACTTCCTAAGTCTTGGAATAAAGAACAACAATTTTATATATTCCCGTTTTTTGCTCATTTTTGAAACTGAGCAACTGAGCTGGAAAAGAGCAGTTTGAACAATCTGTTAAACTTCTCCTTTTATGTTCCACTTAAGAAAAAAGGTTTATAAGTAAATCACAGTTTCCATTTTTGGTTGAACTATTCCTTTAAAAAACAAAAAAAAACAAAAAAACAACAACACAGGACCAGACATGCAGGGCACCAGAAAGAAAACATCAAAAGACAATTGTGCAAATTTTCCTAACACTTCTGTTTTAAAGTGTTATAGAGGGTAGCCGTAATATAGAAAAAATATAGGGCTAACAAAATGACCAAATTTCTATTCAAAAATCCAGTGTTAGATTGTCTGACAATCGTACCAGGACTGTGTCCAGCAACATGAAACAAAGCCTGCCGAATCCTTTTCTACTGTCCTCATGGGATCGTTGCCTTCGATCAGACGCTTGAGCCTGAGGAAGCATCTAATTCTGCCTAAGAGTGTCTGCTAGTGTCACTAAACTTTACAGTCCCCCAATGAGATGGGCTTATTACACGGGCAGACCCTCAAAATGCTGACTCAGCAGACTCTGAATCCTGCTTTATACTTCTGAGACCTCTGTTCACACATCTAGAAGACAATAAAGCTGGAATCCTATCAGAGTCAGTGAAGGTTTCACGCACGAAATCTAACTTTAAACCTGAGGTAGAAAACATAAAATTCACAGCAGGATGGAGTTTAAAAGCAAAGGAAGCCTATCGGAAGAGGGCTGTACAATGTTTGTCTGTGGTTTAGGGAAGTTTAAGGAAGCCATTAGTTATTTGAAATGTTCAGAGAAACCCCCTAAAGAGGAAGGCATCGAAAAAAGTGGTGGTCCATAGTATTGCACAATGTTTCGAGGGACCATAGGACTGGGATTGACGACGACTCTGCATCTGCTCATCCTTAGTAAACACAAAAGGTGCCAATCTTCTGGATACTGAGAGAAAGTGATTCAGTTTCTGGTAACAGGTCAAGGTCAAGTCATACGGCTCTCTAAGAATAAAAAAAAGTGATCTAGCTTGGACTATTCTGTTTCCTTGACGTGATAAATATTCAGAAATTCAGTAAAATCAGCAGCTACAGATGAAGTCATCTCAAGGACTTGTTTTCATTTAGACAGGAAGTGAAGGAGAACACTTCATTGTACAGATAATACAGTTTCGGCGTCACCAAAATGGCACCTTAAAACATCTAGAAGAAAGTAACCGGCAGTTTCTCAGACAATCACTGGATCATATTCCTCGGATGCGTCAGACAACGTTTGCAGCCGGTTGAAAGGGTTGTGTCTTCTAAAACAGACGGCTGTGTCTCATCTCCTTCAGGCAGGTCCTTGAAACTGGCCTTCTGGATTCAGGCGGCTGACCCCTGGACTCCCTTCCAAGGTCGGTTTCGGACACCTAAAGTTGTCGCGTCCAATTAGCCCAAAAAGGCACCATCGATAACAATCGTTCCAAACGGAGGATCTTCACCTTTTCTTCCCTATCTTCGGATTCCAAATCTTCACTCTCATGTCACTGTGGGATGGAAGAAACACAAAAAAACAGACATAAAATGAGAGGTGGAGGAGATGCACAAGGCCAATAATCAGTAAGACAGAGACACTCGGTTGTCTGAGTCTTCAGACACCGTCACTGTGGCTCCTCACATTGAAGAGATGGCACAGACATCAAAACCAAGAGTTCACAAAGGAAACCGCCATACGAGTCCCCGCTCTTCTCACCAATTAGGCGCATGCACTGCTTTATCCCAATAAAAATCAAAACCCTGCTGTGTAAAGCAGCCCACAGAACCACACGCTTGCATCTTAACTAACACACGGCATCTCTGAGGAAAAAGATGAGTTCTGAATCGCAGCGTGATGCAAATGAACTAGTCATTAGGTTGGGATAAAGTTCAAATAAGCATACATTTATTGCACCGATACAGCATTTCTCAGCTGATACCGATAGCTGATTATTCAGAATGATATCGGCCGATGCAGATACTGATAGTTTGGTTTTTCTTATGGAGAAAAAAATAAAATAAAATCTCTCCCAAACAATGCTGCAAACTATACAGAGAACCCTCTCATTTGGATTTAGATATTATAATGACACTGAAATAAAAATTGAAATGTTTGTATACAACTCAGTTGCACATATAAGGTAGTTTTCATAAGCACTTGCTCTCATGGCAAATTTATTCAAACACATATATAATTAATAGTAAATAAGTTCCTCTCTAGTGTTTTTTTTTTTTTTATAGCTAACCGATGAACTGTGAGCACTGGATAACATTCCCGAGGTAAATGCAACATTAAATGATATTGCTCACAAGCTGTTTTATTGACATCTTTCCTCAGTTGAAACACTGATAGAGCGATTACATGAGACATAATACAGAGTATTTTAAGTTGTTCTGTATCTTTCAACATATCTTACATCGATACAACGATCTGTCACGTCACATTTAAAAGCATCAAAACGCCATTTATTGTTTGAATTCCATGATACAATTGACAGAGTTTGACAGCTGAGACTTAATTTCTTTTTAGAAGTAACAGTACAAAGCTATCAGGAAGATCAATTCACTTGACAAGCAAAATTGCATAAGATAAGACAATTTTCAGTTGGGATAAAGTTCAAATAAGTGTATTTTTTTTATAAAAAAAAAAAAGTTATTTTATATATATATATATATATATATATATATATATATATATATATATATATATATATTTCCATGAAACAAAACAAAACAAAAAACAAGAATAATTCACTTGAGAAGCAAAATTACATAAGACAAAATTTTCAGTTTGGATAAAGTTCAAATAAGCGTATATTTATAAAGAAAACTATATATATACATATATGTATATGTATATATATATATATATATATATATATATATATATATATATATATATATACATATATATATACATATATATATACATATACATATATATATACATATACATATACATATACATATATATATACATATATATATACATATACATATATATACATATATATATATACATATACATATATATATATACATATATATATACATATATATATACATATACATATATATATATACATATACATATATATATACATATATATATACATATACATATATATATATACATATACATATATATATATATATATATATATATATATATATAAATTCACTCAAAAAGCAAAATTATGTAATTATTATTATGTAACAATTATTTGTTGGGATAAAGTTCAAATAAGTGAAATTTATATATATATATATATATATACATACACACACACACACATACATACAGTGCCCTCCACAATTATTGGCACCCAATTATTGCAACATCCTTTTCCTTTAAGTCTTCTTCTAAAATGCCTGATGAGTTTGGAGAATACCTGGCAAGAGATCACCTGACATGGAAGATCCAATCCCGGCCCATTATAAGATTTCTAGCAGAAGCAGTCAGGTTTTGATTTTTTTATCTGTTAGTATTTGATAGAATCCATGATACCATGTATCTGAACAAGATGTCCAGGACCTCCAGCAGAAAAATAGGCCCACAACATTAAAGATCCAGCAGTATATTTAACCGTGGACTTTTTATCCATGTGTGCACCAAACCCATCTGGTGGGTTTGCTGCCAAAAAGTTTTTTTTTTTTAGGGTGCATTCACACTTGTAGTTCGGTTTGTTTGGTTTGTTTGGTCCGGACCAAAGAAGAAAAAAACAACAACATTTAAGCCTGGTCCGATTAGCGTTCAGATTGGCAATTTTATTACTGAACCAAAAGATACCGAACCTAAAGGCATAAGGATACGTTCACAACCTGATTGGTCGGATTTTATGACGTATTGCCAATTCTGAGACGGAACTTACCGAACATCCAATAAGATGATGTGTGCTGAGGTAAATGCGCTCATTGTGTGTGCGTAGGCTGCATATGATAGTATTTTGGCCAGTTGGGAACCCGTGAAGAGCTTATGAAATGAATAAAGGAATCAAAACAGCGGCGGGAATCCATCCGTCACACACACAAACGATCTGCTGCGTGGGAGACGTGCGTCTGATGCCTGTGATGTACAAATGTATGACTATGACGAGAAAAACTGTTATGCGTGAGGATTCTGTCATTTTTAGAGTATCATCTTCCTGTTTTTGGTTCGATTACATGTCTTTGGTCTGTGTTGCGTTCATATATCATTCGAACCGCACTAGAGTTCGTTTGGAAGTGGACCGAGACCCATCTTTTCAGCGGTCTCGGACTGCTTGTTTGGTGCGCAACAGGGTTCGGATGGCAGCGTTCACATATGTTCAAATGAACCGCACTAACAGAGCAATCACACCAGGGTTCGTTTTAATCGAACCAAACATGACAAGTGTGAACACACCATTTTCATCTGACCATAGAACCAGAGGGCTGTTTCATAAAAGACGCTAAGAAAAGCGAGGATTAAACTCCAACACCTGACTTGAATGAACCTAACAAATAAGTTGGGGCTAAAGCGGTTTCATAAAAGGTAATTGAAGTTCATGCAGAATTTTATGATAATTGCGCGTGCACGCTTTTCTTAAGCAGCCCTAGAGGTCGATCATGGATCAAATCGATCCACCATAGGAAACAGCATACATTTTGTGCTATTTTATGCGTTTGAGACATGGTGTTTTCCTCAGTGCATAACTTACATTTCTCAAGTTTATTCTCCATCTGTAAATGTTAGAAAGTCATGCAAATATTTCCATTTTGCTGCTAAACTTCACAGTGAACGAGCGCTGCTGCGCGCCAAACAGACGGAACGCAATAGGAGCGCAATAATTCTAAAATATACATTTTGCTAAAATATTTGATGTTGGACATTAAATGTGCCATATGTACAATTTTAAACCTACAAGTAAGTGTATTTTTATGATAGCAGTAACTGTAAATCAAAGCTAATACACTGTAGGCCAATTACTGAGTTTAGATTCATCTTACCAATTAAAATGTAGTCTGTGCATATTTATTTTTATTTTTATATTTGTGATTTTAACTTCTGCTCTTCTAATAACCATAAAATGTACTACAGCTGCCAAACAAAACCAGAGAGAAATGTATGCATATATTTTAAAACAATCTAATTAAATCTTGGGCACAAAACATTTAGCCAGTAAGAAAAGAAAACCTGTAGGTTACAGATATATAGAGTCCCAGAGGTCTATATTTTAGTAAATATGGGCCTTGGAAAAGGCTAGCTGACTTTACTGTGCTTTGACTACAGTAGGTAGGCCTATTTCTAGTGTGAACAACAACCATGCATGTCACTTCTGCAGGCTGCATATTACTCTGTCACTCTTTTCATAGCTTTTGCTGGCTCTGAGGCACTTGCTTGGTATTACATTTTTTTTTTTTTTTTTTTTTTTAAATCACTCATCGCTAAATAAAAGTTTAAAAATGAAGGCCTGATTGTTTTGGGGGCCTTGTCACAGGTCCATTGATTTTGAATTTCTGTGTTACTTTTGCTATATTTTCACACTTAAAACAATGATTTGGTAATCCTCTTGTACCACTGCCTTCTTTTGTCCTAAGAAATAAGTTTTCCTGACAGTTCTCTCCCAAATGGTTCCATTTTTGTCAGTATTAATTCTGAGAATGATTCAGTGGGCTATATAACACTTAATTTTTAAGAAATTACTTCTCTTTAAATGTTTTGGTTCATCATACTTACATTTTAATAAAAAAAATCGCCTTAAACTTACACCAATGTTTTTTATTTAGCTCTAGTAAATAGGTGCTCAAACATTTTATCACAAAATCATATTTATATTTATTTATTTTTGGACTGATAGTGGTTAATAAAGTCAAATAATTATATGTGAGAGAGTCAGCTCTAATATATTTGCGTTCCTATTGGTCAATGTTAGAGAAGCTCAGCTTAGCCTGACAGTTAGCCTGCTCCAGACCAGGTTAGTTTCCCAGCATAAACTGCCAGAGTAACTGAGTTTAACCTAATTTAAGTTTGCTTTATGAAACAGAATTCACTGACAAGAAGTCTGACTAACTAAAATTAGCCTGGCTTGTATTCTAATCTCGTTTTATGAAACAGCGCTTTGGTCCCTTTTGAAGTTCCAGTCTTGAAAGGTTAGATTTTGGCTAATTTTATGAATTAAAGATCAAAATGATAAACAATACAGATTTATATTTACAGTCATCTTTAATCCTATTTACCACGGGTTCCACTCATTTTTCCCAGAAAAAAAAAGAAAAAGATTAATTCACTTGAGAAGCAAAATTATGTAAGATAATAAGACAGATTTTTTTTTTTTAAGGAAAAAATATATCTTAAATTAAATTACATTTCTACTTAACCCAGAAGAAAATTGGTTTTCCTGTAAATAAGTATAAATCATACACAATTTCATGCGGTTTAAAAAAAAAAAAAAAAAAAAGGGATATGAAAAATGTTTCATCAAGAATGTTTTAACCTAAATTTCTATATCTTGCTAAAAGCACTTCTGCTCTAAACAACAATACTGCAGTGGATCATGGTAAAACTACACCAAGTCTCACAAGGTGGTGAGGTAAGATGTATCTTGTGGTATCTAGACTTTAACTAGAACCAATTAAAAGGATTTACACCACCACTGTTGAACACAATTAAGGGTGCAATAGGTTTTTATTGCTCTCTGAAAGATGAGCACACTTGAGCACACTGAAATGGCAAAAAACAATGCATGGAGTCTAATTAGTACAGTTCCTCTTTATTGGCCCAAAGTGAAAGAGCCAAGGGAAAGTTCTGTGGGATCAAACATTGGAGAAGTTGGCCTATGAATCGAAACTGGTGCAAAGTATGAGAGAAACAGACAGATACACATAAAGATGGATGATATACAACTGACAGAGTGAGAAATAATTGACAACAACAAAATGACGCATCCGAGCCGTGTAGTTTGTTCTCAGACATTCTGCAGCTCACGTCCCCTCGAGTGCATTCACACCGCTGCCGCTCAACGTGTCTTTAACCTTCAGGAACTGTCACGCCTTTGCTCAAGTATCTGCACTGACTGCCAGTAGCTGCCAGAAACAAATTCTGTTTGACCAGCAATGTTGAAAATGGCCCGGTCAACCCACTCAACCTGGTGTAAACTGCCCAATATCTCCCTTTTCTCTCCAATATAGCAAAGCACTGAGAAGCCAGATTGAACTATTTAATGATAATTTACTGATTTTCACATAGATGCTTATTTTGTTCCCTTTCAGACGAATTGGGCTCTCTGGCAATATCCCAATTCGTCGGTCACTACTGACATACGTCTCTGTTCCCTCCTTTAGGGAATGAGGGTTACATACATAACCGAGACGTTTTTTTATGCTGATATATATATATATATATATATATATATATATATAGATAGATAGATAGATAGATTTATATATATTTTATATATTTCCCCCCCAATTACTCATTTTAAACCGACCGATTTGTCACATCATTAACATAATTATTTGAGTAGAACTCACTGATGGGCGAGCTTGTTTACATTTCACATTTTTTTAACCATTTTGTAAGCATAAGAACATTTGCATGGAAGATCAGCAGAGAGAGTGTGTCATTATGTGTCGCTTTGAAGGACCGGGTTACAAATTTCCTGTCTACCTCTAATTATATCTGTCAGTAAAATATTGTAACGCTTAGTATTTCCATGTGATATTTATATCACAAGAACTTCTGCAGCAACAGCTCCTTCCGTTTTACCCAGCACTGTGTTGTAGGTTCTTGTTGTTGTTTTTTTCTTTTCTTTTTGTTCCACTCTTGCAATGTGAAGATCTGCTCACTTGATTTAATGAACAACATCTCATGAATTATTCCAGTGGAATATATCTAGAAACTCTCGTTCTCTTCCTAAATCCTCACTCATGTATCTCTCCTGGTCTATTTTTAATTTTCAGGGGGGACTTTAAAGCAAGCATGACATTACAATGGACAATTCTTGATATTTAATGCAATGTGGCAGTATTTATGATAAATGATATATCTGCGCACAATGCACATATATATATTTTTAATTAATGTGCATTGTAATCTTGAATCAGAATAACTTTCCCTCCCTCTTGCAGTGACTTCTCTTCTCTGATGACAAGGGCGGGGCAACCTGTCAATCACATGAGATCCACCAATAGCAAACTACAACCATCCAATCAATTCCCCATAGACAAAATAAGCCCCGCCCTACATTTGTTCTTGTTCCAGAAGCCGTTTCACTGGGATATACGGCACAATAGGTAAGAAAAGACTGTCGCAACTTCTGTTTCATGATGACTTTAAAACTTTACTTGCTCCCCTTGTCTTCACATTTATACCAATTTTTCTCATTTTCAGTTGACATGTTTGCACACTTTCTGAATATAGGGCAAACGGTTGAGCTTGATATCTCGAAGATACACAATGGCTCAAAATAAAGTTCTTTGAAAGATTCAAATGTCATCTTGCAAAGTTTGTCAAATCTGGCAACTAGTTCGTCCTCAGAAGCAGTTATTATAACAGCCACTTTGTTTCCAAGCAGACTCACAGAAACCAGAATACAGAAGCTGCAAATAAGCCAACCAATCATATCACAGCTTGAAGTTCTGGAAGATTCTTGCCACATTTATGTGTAATACGCATCTGATAATCAGCGGCACACCGTCTGAGGCTGAAACCACCACTTTTATGTGGCAAGTACAGCACGCTGCTATGTTGTAAGAGTTGCAGCTAAGGACTTGTCACAGGGAAAAAGGGAAAAGGGGGAAATGTACTCAAACAGAGAGACATAAGAAGATTAGATAGAGAAAGGACAGTACCAGAGGGAAGCAGGCAGGAGGTGGTTAGTGGAGGCTCAGGGGAGGCTGGTGGCTCGGCCCTTGATGGCCAGGACCCGACGGGGCAGACAGGGCGTGAGCCCGGGGACATAACTCCACAACTTCACCCGACAGTCACTGCAGGTATGAAGCCCCGCAGCGCAAAGGAAAGGCATGAGAGAGACAGACAGAGAGAGTTGAAGGAACAGGAGAGCTTTGTTAGAGACACAGTAATGAAGAACAGTCAAACAATCCCCTGCCCACACCATCTGCTCTACAAACAAGCACCCCCGAAATGCACAAAAGTAGGTCTTAAAAACATTAGTCTGACTGAACATTTCTAAGTAGTCTAACTGTCTGGAAAAAGACGTCACAAGAGAGTAAGAGACTGAACAGAGTCACAGAAACAGACGAGCAAGACATAACAGACTCATTGAGCCGATGACCCATTTACAACCATTAGAGGACCGTAAATAATTACCATATTTTAAACCTGTTCTCTTCATTTCTTTTCCCAGTACACATAAGTTTTCTCTTCTGTTAATTTATAGCTTTAGGAAGTTCAAGCTGCAAACAGGTTCTTTTAAACAAACATCTCTTTTTATATACACTACCAGTCAAAAGTTTGGAAACAGTAAGATTTTTAATGTTTTTAAAAGAAGTTTCATCTGCTCACCAAGGCTGCATTTATTTAATTAAAAATACAGTAATATTGTGAAATATTATTACAATTTAAAATAACTGTTTTCTGTTTGATTATATTTTATAAAGTAATTTATTCCTGTGATGCAAATCTGAATTTTCAGCATCATTACTCCAGTCTTCAGTGTCACATAATCCTTCAGAAATCATTCTAATATGCTGATTTGATGCTCAAGAAACATTTATGATTATTATCAATGTTGAAAACAGTTGTGTACTTTTTTTTTTTCAGGATTCCTTGATGAATAGAAAGTTCAAAAGAACAGCATTTATCTGAAATACAAAGCTTTTTTTAACATTATACACTACCGTTCAAAAGTTTGGGGTCAGTAAGAATTTTTATTTTTATGAAAAGAAATTAATACTTTTATTCAGCAAGGATGCATTAAATCGATCAAAAGTGACAGTAAAGACATTTATAATGTTACAAAAGATTATATTTCAAATAAATGCTGTTCTTTTGAACTTTCTATTCATCAAAGAATCCTGAAAATCATGTGACACTGAAGACTGGAGTAATAATGCTGAAAATTCAGCTTTGCCATCACAGGAATAAATTATTTTATAAAATATATTCAAACAGAAAACAGTTATTTTAAACTGTAATAATATTTCACAATATTACTGTATTTTTAATTAAATAAATGCAGCCTTGGTGAGCAAACAAAACTTCTTTTAAAAACATTAAAAATGTTACCGTTTCCAAACTTTTGACTGGTAATGTATTACCACACATTTTGTGACATTTAAATGCTTTAAACTTGGGGTGTACGATATGTATCATCTACGAAAATGTTGTAATTGTTGTTTAATGATGTGAAAGCAGCCATTTTTTTCAAATACGTTACTCATTTTGTCTTGAGAGCATGCTTTTATGCATGATGTAGTCTCGTAAAATGGAGTTACAATGACCCCAAATTTAATATATGGGGCAAATGTATGCCCCTGTATGAGTTTCCGTCTTATATTTCTTATATTTCTATATAAAATATAGACTGACTCTGTGTTCGAACATGGCTACTTCCATAATATAGGCGAAAAACAGTATGTGAGCCGAGTAGCATGTCCGTGTTCACTGTATTCATAAAACAGTAGGCGAAAAGTCCCTGGATGACCTACTACCGGTTAGATTCTGAAGTGCACATTCGATGGACACTTTACTATCCCATGAGGCCATGGGGGAGGAGTTATGAATGAAGGAAATGCGACACAACTGATGCCTTAGGTTAAATGACAACATGGTGGATGTAATACGTCCAAATTTCATTCATACTACCCACATTCATAATATACATAGAACACATTTTTTAACAGTCACAAAGTAAGTTTCAAACCAAATGTACCTGTATAGTACCTACTATACAGTATGTGATTTCAGAAGCAGCTGCTGTTCCTAAACGCCAATAATACAACTTAATGTTGACCGAGGAATATCTAGCAGGGATGTAGTTTCACAAACTGACTTATTGCAAAGGTGGCATCCTATCAGCGAGCTCTTCAGAACGACCCATGTCTTCACAAATGTTTTTAACTGCAGACTGCATGGCTAGGTGCTTGATTTTGTATACCTGTGGCAATGGGTCTGAATGAAACACCAGAATGCAATAATTAAGAGGTGTGTCCCAATGCTTGTCCATATAATGTAGTTCCAAACAAAGCCACAGCAGAACTGTTGTGCATCTCCAAATAACACACAGCAGTGTTTCGTTCCTACAGAGCCCTGCACATGACATGCAGGGGGAAAAAAAGTAAATTGTCTGCACTATTTACTATTTTGTTCCCTTGGTTTACTAAATTGTGCGCATAATTTATTATTTCATTCCCTCGAATTGCTAAATCGTGTGCACAATTTACTATTTCGTTCCCTCAATTTGCTAAATCGTGCACACAATTTATTATTTTGTTATCTTGATTTGCTAAATTGTGTGCACAATTTACTTTTTCATTCCCTCAATTTGCTATATCGTGAACACGATTTCCTATTTTATTCCCTCGATTTGCTACATTGTGTGCATGATTTACTATTTCGTTCTTTCGATTTGCTAAATCGTGCGCACAATTTACTATTTTGTTCCCTCGATTTGCTAAATTGTGTGCAATTTACTTTTTCGTTCCCTCAATTTACTATATCGTGAACACAATTTACTATATCATTCCCTCGATTTGATAAATCGTGCACACAATTTATTATTTTATTATCTTGATTTGCTAAATTGTGTGCACAATTTACTTTTTCATTCCCTCAATTTGCTATATCGTGAACACGATTTCCTATTTTATTCCCTTGATTTGCTACATTGTGTGCATGATTTACTATTTCGTTCTTTCGATTTGCTAAATCGTGCGCACAATTTACTATTTTGTTCCCTCGATTTGCTAAATCGTGTGCAATTTACTTTTTCGTTCCCTCAATTTACTATATCGTGAACACAATTTACTATATCGTTCCCTCGATTTGATAAATCGTGCACACAATTTATTATTTTATTATCTTGATTTGCTAAATTGTGTGCACAATCTACTTTTTCGTTCCCTCAATTTGCTATATCGTGAACACGATTTACTATTTTATTCCCTCGATTTGCTATATTGTGTGCACAATTCACTTTTTCGTTCCCTCAATTTGCTAAATCGTGTGCACGATTTATTTTATTCCCTCGATTTGCTACATTGTATGCATGATTTACTATTTCTTTCCTTACATTGTGTGCATGATTTAATATTTTGTTCCCTCAATTTGCTAAATCGTGTGCACGATTTATTATTTCGTTTCCCTCGATTTCCTAAATCGTGCACACAATTTATTATTTCGTTATCTTGATTTGCTAAATTGTGTGCACAATTTACTTTTTAGTTCCCTCAATTTGCTATATCGTGAACAAGATTTACGATTTTATTCCCTCGATTTGCTAAATCGTGCGCACCATTTACTGTTTCGTTCCCTTGATTTGCTATATTGTGCGCAATTTACTGTTTCGTTCCCTTGATTTTCTAAATCATGCACACGATTTATAAATCGAGGTAACGAATTAGTAAATCGTGAGTATGATTTATAAATTGGGGGAAAGAATTAGTAAATCATCCGCACGATTTAGTCTACTATTTTTTTCCTGCATGTCATGTGCGGGGCTCCGTACGTTCCTTATCCGTTCATGATCCACTTGCTTCGCTCCTGAATGAATTATCTTTTTTAATGAATCGGCTGAATAAATGAATCAGTGACTCCCTCATTAAGACAGTGACATTCTGCCCCCTACTGACAGTCATAGTTTCATATTTAAAAAATCTTAAATTTCATTTAAAAAAAATATATTATAAAAGTATAGTAACATTATTCAAAATATACTAGTAATTTAACTTCTTCCTGCATGACATACGAACCTGGAGGCAGTAAAGATCTGTTTGGAATTGGTGCAGATGGCATTGATGGGGCTATCATGGCCCTTAATCTCTCCGATTGGCGTGAAGTTGTCTACGTTCCACACCTTGAGCATGCCTGCTCTGCAGGCGCTGAGGAGCATGGGCCGCCCGGGAACAAACGCCAGAGCACACACCCAATCCTTGTGCGCATTTGGGATTTGCTGTGGAGAAATAAGTAACATTCAATTTATTAGATCTTCTCTCCACTATAAAAGCACAAAGTCCCTCCAGCAGGAGTTATTCTCTATATCAGTGTCACTGTTTCTGAACTCCCTGAAACGCTTCCGTTGTAGTCTTGAGTTTCCTTCTGGGAACAAACATGTCACAATATTCCTCATTTAAATAACTCCAGCCCAAGGCATATGCAGAATAAAGGGGCGGGGCCTGGTTGAGTTAGTTAGTAGTGTGTTAAAAACTCACAGTTATGGTAAGGGTTCCCAAACACAACACACTGATCAAGCCGACCAATCAGCGCACATTGTGCTTTTCAGAACGAGGGGATTCATAGAGACGTTTCACATAGAGATATGTGAAAAGGGTGTTTTTAAAAATTCAAGCCTGAAAACCTGTTCTAGTAAACTCCAAAAATCAAAATCAAGACTTTGTAAAAGGGGCATAATATGACCTCTTTAACTCTTCAGTTCAGGGTTTAACCTCAGCAAAAGTAAAAGTGATAGCAAGCACCACTAATAATAAGACTACAAATGAATTCAATAAACTAGCCAAAATAAAATTTAAACAAGCCAATAAAAACAGTAATAAAAATAGATAGAAATATGAACTGAATTTTATAGAAGGATTATACAGATGCTATAAAAGAGTTTTAGAATTATGGAGCTCTATATATCGCTATGATGCATTTCACTTTGTGAAATAACCACCAAATTCCAGCTGAATCCACCAACAGGCCTCTGGGGAAACGGACAGAAATTCTCATAAAAGAGAGCAACCAAAGCACTTTATCTTGGCAAATTTACCCAGTTGTTCAATCAGAGAAGACATGCGAGTAAGTAGTGTGTGTGTTTAGATAAACTCACTACTTACACATACACATTGTTAACCACACTGGGATTTAAGCATCTTCGTACTGAGGGGAATTACAAAAAAAAAAAAAAAAAGATATGGATATGCAGTAACAGCTGTGGACTGATTCAGCCCAGATGTACGTGTACATCTAATATAAGAGTGAGGGAGCGCTGCATATATTTGCGTAATGAAAAGAAAGTAAAGATTGACGTGAAGATATCGCTTTATATAAAGAAGTCTTTCATCTACGTGCCCAAAAAACAACAAAAAACTAAAAATGTTTACAGGTAAATACCATTTAAAGAGCTTTAGTCATGACACATTGTTTTTCCTGGGGATATTTTACTCGAAATGTGATGAAATTATCAACATGCAACACACACAATGAAATTTACCTGTGAAATACATAATTCATATAATCTTGACGGGTAGGAGCCTAGTTTTGTCGAACCCATTTTCATTTCGTCTTATAATAATCTTCCATTATTTCTGACCTTTTAGCTCTGGATGATGGGAAACTTCTGAATGTGTTCTTGTCTAATATAATCAGCTGGAGAAACCATTAAAATCAAACTTATTATTAAAAGAGCTTCCTCAGCTGTCAGCACGCGATGACGTCAACCTCCAGTGATAAATGAAGCTATTCTACATCTATTGACACAGGAACAATAGGTAAACGCTGGATTATTACCTTCTGAAACATCATTTGTCTGTGTATATATTATTTTTCAGTACTGGATATTGTAATTTTGTTGCTGTCAATCATGAAAGCCCATCTTAACTTTAATACACTTTAAAGCACTTACAGCTTAATAGTCACACAGTTCTTTGCCATTTTTTCCTTAAATTAATATTTAACTCAAATCTTACTGACATTTTTTGAGACTAAATCTACATTTCATCTTAGTTTCTTTTGGTAATTATGGGTAAAGAAGGAAAAAACATTCTCCAGCGGCTCTTTGCTTTTTCTCTCCAGCTCTTTCCTTTGACTGTGAGCTACAGTATGATGATCGTACACAGCAAAGGAATTAATATATTCAACCATAAATAGTTAATACATTATAAACAGGGTGTATATTATGAGTGGGGTTCATGTGACATTATGACATAACACATTAATACAAGACCAAAATAGGCATACATGTAATAGTAATCTTTTAATATTTACCTGAATCAGCTCCTGCTGTCCCAGATCCCATTTCTTAATGCCGTTGTCGCGAGAACCACTGAACAGTATGTCACCGTGCACAGCAAGACACTCAATCCCATCGTAATGAGGGGGCTCGAAGTTATGAGCCGGTCCGATGTTGCCCTGGGCTCCCTCCGCAATGTCAAATATCTGCATTAAAGGGGTCATGAATTTAGAAATCAAAATTTCCTTCATCTTTTGGACATTGTGCCGTAAAACATACTGAAAGTTCCAGAACTCAACTTTCTTTAAAATTTCCCTACATGATTTTCAATTTATGAGTGAAATAAGGTCTGTGATAAACATAACTTGACGATACGTTAAAACTTGCTCCACAACGTCAATTACACACACCCATATAGAAAATGCAAATTTTAAAGCTGTTATGTTTATTTAAAATAACACCTGTATGTTTCTAATAAGTAACTAGAAAAGAACCTTTGGGTGTGAGTGTGTGCAGTTTACATTTTAGGGTCATAACCAAGTGTTTGAGGGAGTGTGGAAGCTGAAATATTAGCACGCTTACTGCAGGACATGGAGGTGCCGGCGCGATGACTTGCATTTTTTCTGAACGGCAGAAACAACTCAAGCAATTTTTTTGTCATGGGCTACAGATAAGATTAAGACATCATTCGAAACTGTAAAGGGTCTAATTTTATTTGTGTAAACTCACAATAACAAGAAAACATTGTGTTTTTTTGTAGAATAAAGAAAACAAACAGGATGCGCTTTCTGCTGTCTCTGTGTTCCTGAACTGGAGCGCGTCAAAAAATTTTTTTTACGAAACTCGTCATATAGCCCGCTTGCAGACATTAGAAATAAATCTATAGAAAGCTTGAAATGTCTTTTAAACAAACCAATTCAAACAGAAAAGAAATACTATCTGATTATGTAAAATGCATATGAAAGGTGCATTTCTCTCTAAAGGCTTGTCCACTAGCCTATACTGCAGAGATGGCAAATCAACATTGTCAACTTCATCTTTGCAGCCGACACTGACTCAGAAAACACTAGTTTATTAATAAATAATTAAAATGCGTCCTTGCTATTTTTTCCCAGACACATTCATAATTAGTCGACGATCCTGCGATTAGTCAACGGTCCTGCGATTAGTCAACTAATCGCTTAAATCAGGGATGTCCAATACTCAGTCCTGGAGGGCCACTGTCCTGCAGAGTTTAGCTCCAACTTACCACAACACACCTGCCTGGAAGTTTCCTGTATGCCTAAAAATCTTGATTAGCTGGTTCAGGTGTGTTTAATTGGGGTTTGAGCTAAACTCTCCAGGACAGTGGCCCTCCAGGAGCAGGATCAGACACCCCTGGCTTAAATGAATAACTACTAGTCGACTAGAAAAATCTTTAGTCGGGGGCAGCCATTATTCTGTCTGCTACAGAATAGTGTCGCGACCAGCGCAGAGCTGCTCAATATTGGTATTAGGTGGGTGTGAGTGCATCTACAGGCACAGTGAGGCCAAGACTTTTGGACAATGGCCTGGTGTCAAGAACGGCAAGAAAGAAGCCACTTCTCTCCAAGAGAACATCAAGAACAGACTGAAATTCTGCAGGAAGTACAAGGATTGGATGGCAGAAGACTGGTGCAAAGTCATTTTCTCTAATGAAGCCCCCTTCTGACTGTTTAAGACCTTGTCCTGTGTTGTCCCAACTGTGTTGTCCCAACAGTGAAGCATCGTGAGATCTTCTCCCAACAATCCAGGAGCAATTTGGTGATGATCCGTGCATTTTCCAGCATGATGGAGCACCATGTCACAAGGCAAGAGTGATAATGAAGTGGCTCAAAGATCATTAAATTGAAATTTTGGATCCGTGACCAGGCAACTCTGCAGATCTTAATCCCATAGAGAACCTGTTATCAGTCCTCAAAAGGCGAGTGGACAAGCAGAAGCCCACAAATTGTGATCAACTCCAAGCACCAATAAGCAAGAATGGATCGCCATCATTCAGGATTTGGCCCAGAAGCTGATATCCAGGATGTCAGAGCGAATTATGAAGAAGGGTCAACACTGTAAATATTGACTCTTTGCATATATTGAACCTTTTGGCAATAAAAGCCTTTACATCTTATGAAAAGCTTATCGTTTTCCAATATACCACAGAAACATGTCAAAAAATAATTTACAAATACTGAAGCAGCAAACTTTGTGCAACACAAAATTGATGTCACAACCAATACTTTTGGCCACGGCTGTAGAAGAAGAAAATATGAAAAAACAGAGAAATAAACTAAAATGGTTAAACTGACCTTCACGTAATGGTCTTTGGATCCAGTGATCACCTGATCCTTGCCTCCTCCAGAATAACCCACTGTAAGACACATGACTGACCCAATGTGTCCTGTCAGCTTCCCAGTGGCCTGCATTCTGCACACAAAATCTTAAAATCAGCCTACTGTACCACAACGTTTATAATAAAAGAACAGAATATACACAAGGTGATGAACCCTGTACAGCCTATTTGCCTGGTGGGTTTTTAATTCATCAATAAATGGACATCAATAAATGCTAATACTAGCTCTGCCTGTACTTGGCTAAGGAATGAACTATGCACCTGTTGAGGTCCCATGTGCGGACAGTGTTGCCTGCAGCGGCATAGAGCACCGATCCAGAGGGATTGAGGGCAATCTGGTTGATCTGATACTCGCCCTGGGCTGTAGTGATGGTGCGGGTGGTTGTACCAGCACAGGCATCACCTGAGACCACCTGACCCGATGACCTGATAAGGCAAAGTTTACATTTTTTGTACTAAACTTAAAACTAGGTGCATTCAGATGCTGCCCATTTCAGACGTTGAAAAGATACTCACGTGAATGTTCGGACACACTTGGCAGAATCACGAATGTCCCACACTTTGATATACGAGGTGGAAACTGTGAAGACCAGGCTGGAGTTGCTGCAGTATTTGACGGACACTACGTTGTTAGGATGTCCTCTCAGGGTGACTATTTCCTGTCCGGTCACCAGGTTCCACATCTTGCAGGTTCGATCTGAATACCAGGTAAAAATGTATTCATATTGTTTATGATGAACTATGGCAGGTGTCTGCAACCTTAAAGGCATAACAGATATTTTAGATATTAATCTGCATATGTGATGAATATCAGTTATGCTCATCTTTGCTCTATATTTAATGAAGCACATACAAAAGACCTGAACTGGAAGCGTTACGGCCTGTTTTACTGATTACAGAAGATTGTTGCGCATAATCCCTATTAGAGGAATATTACATGAAATATTACATATTACAAAATTGTATACAATTTAAATTTATTTATGTTTGTTTTGGAAACCCAATTATGATTTCAGTTTCATGATGATTTCACTGGCAGCTTATAAATTAATAATTGCAGCATTGTGAGTAATATCTATAGATTCACAAGATCGAGCTACCCACGGTTAGCCTTCTTAGCCCAATAAAGCATGCTGAAACTTTGACCTCGAAGTAAAGAGAAAATGTATTTCGAATTGGCTCATGTGTTTATGCTTAAGGGTGTTTATGTTTTCCTGTTACAGACTCAGAGTGAAATAACTGTGAGAATGGACCTTAATGGTGTACACTGTACCTTTGGACCCGGTGAAAAGCAGCTCGTCAGTGGCATCCAGGCAGAGCACAGGTTTGGTGTGTCCCTCGGCCATTGCTACGCACTGTAGAGGGGCCGTCCTGCCCCCCTTCAGCCCACCTGTGGGAGTGATCACACCCCTGCACAAAGACATGTAGCATTTCACTGTTGTGAAGTGAGGAAGTCTGTGAGGTTAGTCTCAAAGCGAGTGGGTGGAAAGGAGGATGCAACAAAGCTTTTTTGTGTTCAAATATACAACGTGTGCCATCTGTTCTATAAGGATTTTCTAAAAGCCTTTTTTGTGTGTGTGGATGTGAGAAAGAGTGACAAATTGAGTGAGATAGAGAGAACAGAAAGAGAAAGAAAAGATAGAAATAGGAAAAAGGTCTCCCAATATGATAAATCCCAATCCATTATAATTACAGGTTACGGTCAGGTTTGTGGAGCCACTAAAGTATCAGTGCCAAAGTCCGCCTAGGAGCCCACAGGGTAGCCGTTGGTAATGCCTGATTTAAAGCGGAAAAGACTGCTGTGTTTATATGTAGGGTAAGAGACTTAGGGTATGGGCTAAGCTAGTATGTTATGCTAACAGTATGCTAAACAAGTACATCAAGCTGTTAGCTTACAAAAACAACTGAAAAACACAAAGAATGATATTGAAATTAGGCTACTTACCACCATATGTAACATAACTTAAAAAATATGATAGTATTTAGGGCTGCCCTCAACTAAAGATGTTTGTAAGCGATTGTCATTTAAGCGATTAGTCAACTAATCGCACATGTATATTAATAATCCATATAAGTCATAATAATGAGCCTTTAGTCGTCTATATATATAATACATAGCCTAATCAGGCTAACCAGGCACGCATAAAGCTTGCCATAGCACACCAGCAAAAGTAATGATTATAAATGAATTTATTAATAATGTTTTCTGTGTTTTCGGCTGCAGAGATTAAGTCGATGACGGCGACTCTTCATCTCCACAGTAGTGGACGTGGCTATATGCATGTTTCATACAGATTACATAATCTGAGAATATTTGTTTTGCACTTGAATTGTCAATGAATGAATGAACAATCGCTTAACATTTCAAATTTTCTATAGATATATTTTTCAGCGATGCAAGTAACATTTTCTTGTTATTGTGAGTTTACACAAATAAAAGTAGACCCTTTACATTTTTGAATGATGTATTACTCTTATCTGTAGCCCATGACCAAAAATGACAGAGTATTTTAAGTTGTTTCCACTGTTATCATAAAAAATGCAAATGATCGTGCCGGCATCTTCATGTCATGCAGTAAGCGTGCTAATATTTCAGCTTCTGCACTCTCTCAAACACTTGGATATGCGCCTTAATAAAGGAGAAGAGTTATCTAGGTTAACGATAGAGGGAGCAGCCATGTAAAGTTGCTACTTACATGTTTCAAATGAAAATCCATATTTGAGGTCAATGGATGATAGGCGAACGTTTGGATTTCCTGCCCGACATATCGTAATTAACAAAAGGACCCGCCGTTAACGATAACTTCGTTAACGTAATTCAGCAAAAGGTTTTTTTTTTTGTTTTTTTTTGCGACTAACAGACTAATACAATTTTTGGTCGACTAAGCTTCTTCGAGTCAACTAACAATTATTCGACTATTAGCAAAGCAATTTTGTAGAATTTCTTATCAGGCACTGGACAGAGTGCTCATTAAATGCCTGCTTTGGGGTCCTAGGCAGACTTGATTGTTCACGGCAACCTCTTGAGATCCGTAGGATGAACCCTGCACACTTCAGACCCTCAAACCTCGGTTGCTCTCCGTGGAGTTCATTGACAACGTGCTGATATTTCATTTGATTTATCAGACTCCAGCTGTGTTTTACAGCACCCCTGTGCAGTCCCCCACTCCGTCTTCCTATTCGGGCTCCATGGGATATGGCCATCAGCCAGGCAGACGAACATCAGTGAAAACAATAGAACAGACTCCATATATCGAGCAGGTGTTAATTATGTCCTACTATAGTGTACCACTGCCAAGCAGCAGGGGAGCCGATACATGTGACGTCAATGTCACACCGACTGCCAAGTCGAATGCACACTTGAAAGAGAAGCCTGCTTGACTGATGCAAACTGCAGCCAAGTCCTCTGTGAGTTGTGGACTTTGGTTCAGAAGCTTAAATCCGCATTTCAAAGCCGCTCGGTTGGTCACTGCTGACTTTGCACAGTGGCACAGAAAGTGGATCTATTTTAAGACATCTTCAATGTCCATATGTTTTACAGAAGCATGATCGGCTCTGTTGTGTCGCAAGTGAAGGTATAATGTTTATCTCTAAACCCCAAAGGTTGTGTCTGATGCCAATGTTAAGCAGCTAGGTGCCGTTTTCCATTTCCCCCAAGCAAAAGTAGCATATTATTAACTATGACTCAGATATATATGACATTTTGGAGTGTCAGTGCAAGGCACATTAATATGCGTGTTTAAAAACATGTATCAAATGTCAGGGTCCCAAAAGGCACCCTGTCCTCACCACTGCTATCTCTAATTGCAAATCTGTATCCTGCATTTGGGGGGCCCTCGTTTCAATCATGCACTCTATGTGCCACAGTGTTCCACTGGCCAGGAGGTCATATGCAGAAAGGGTCCTGGTGTTCATTTCCTTTATCGCATATCCTGAGGCTTTTGATGCCCCTTACCCTATTGGCCTAGTCCATTATTCAGTCGATATGTACTAGAACAGGAAGCAGATATTACTTGTGCATGGTGCTTGTACATGTGTGCTGATGCAGCACGGAATTTGCAAATGATCTACGGAAACTCTTCCACTAAGGCGGAGATGAAAAGGTACCCATCACGTCTGAGGATGCAGAGCAACAGAGGGCTTTTTAAACTTATTTATATCCACATAAATTGTTTAAAAGCTGGAGACAGGCAGCAGTTCTTCCTCTTGACAGCCTGTATGCGAGTGAGATGGTCCCAATTAGGAAACAGAGTTTCCCAGCAGCTCCCAAAAGACACTTCAGATCTCTTCCTCACCAGTACGAACACCGTCAAACCGCCCATAAGTTCTTACAAGCTGTCAATCACTGAGACCGCATCCAGAGAAAGGCGAGGCAGGAACGGATGCTCTTAACCATGTTGGGACTTGTGTTAAGATGTCACCATTTTGTGGTCTGTCTAATGGCTGACGGACTTGGCAGAACCATCACACGACACCTGTCATGGCTGCTCATATCACATCAGGGAGCGGACAATGTTTCGTCTTGGACCGTATCCACTAGCTTTTTCTGTTTTCCCCCAACAATAGCACAGGCAAGCTGGTGTGCAATTGAAAACCACAATCTCCACATCCATCGTAACAGCTCCACAGAGCCAACTGCAAATGGATGTAACGTTTACTGACAGCTGGCAAGCCGAATATCTGGTCAGATTTATGATGGACGACTGCCACGGGCTGAATGTGGGTTTCTATCGCAAGAGATATGTGCTAAACACACGTTGTTTTGATGGAGGAGAGGATTCGTCTATAAACTGCTCCAGAACTTCAGGAAACAAAAATAAAACTTTAAAGTCTCAAGGACTTGTACTTGAGGGACCAAGACAAGTAAAATGACTTCGGGGTTGAGCTCTCATCTCTGGTCTTATTTCAGTCTTATTTTCCCATGCTCCCCCTTGTGCGGAGCGGAGGATGTTTTATGTCAGTCATAACAGTGGGGGCGTTTTCAGCTCAGTACTGACCCCTTCTGGAAAGTGGAGAAGTCATTTCTTAGAGTAAACAGGTGGAAGTAATCTGTCAGAAGAAAAACAAAATCAAACAAAAGTAGGCATTACTTTTCAAAAATCACCTTTCTTTTTGGTGTCAGTTTTTGCTACCGAGAAAATATTGCAACTCCAGTTGTGGCTGCCAATTAGCCCACATACATTGGCAACCTGGCAGGGCTAAACAAGCCTTCCCTCCCCTAAAAAAAAATAATGAGGCTCTTCCCCTTCAGGCTGACAGCGTTCCCAACCAGCCTAGTCTCGGAACGCTCTTTCCTGCCGGCCAAGCGAGACGGAAATGAAGCTGGAGTTTGGGATGAAGGGAAATTGGTCTCCTGTGGGCTGAGATCAGCCTCTGTCCGGCTCAGAGCCTGTGAAGTCCTAATGATGGTGGAGCCGTCAAAGCCTGTGTGCAGGCACAGTCGCACAGAGGTGACAAGAGGATGGCTGATTAAAGAGGAAACTGGGACATCCCGGGCCTCAGAGGACAGATGAAACGAGAGAGGCTGCTGTTGGCACATTTGTGCTCTCTAAAGTGGAAAAGACTCCAGGGAGGTCCGGCAAACAGGAAATGATGGTGATCGGGTTCCAGACTAACATTGTGTGAGGGGTTTAAACATTAGTACACTGTAAACCCATAGTAAATTGGCAAAACTCGAAACATTTTAGGCAACCGGAATTTTCAAGCTATTGGCAAAGTTTAAGTAAGCAGAACTGGCAGATTTTTATTTGTACCCATACATTTTAACTGTTCTTAACTTGAAATGTTTGAGTACACTAATTCATACATTTAACTTAAAATTTTCATGTAACCTCAATGTGAACATCTTTATTAGTGTAAACTTAGCTATAACAAGCTAACTCAGAAAATGCTAACTTGCTAATTTGCTGACATGTTAACAATAGCATAGTATAGCAGTATGCCATGAGTGGAGCAATATAAAGCATTTAACGTACTTGCTCTCAAACCAAGCCGCATGCACCACTCGTCACCATGATGGTAACTCTCCAAAAACCCACATTAACAGAAACTCTTCTAGCATAACAAAACATTAATCACTACTAAATCTCCCACTTAACATTAATCTTGCATAAAAAAAACATTATATAACACTTAATTTTAGCATTTACTCTCCCTTTCGAGTGCCATGGGCAAAGCATGCTGGGAAATAGAAATCCCAGCCCAGTTTCAGTTAAATTTAAGTTCATCTAAATTGAAAGAAATAAGTTCATAAAACTCAAAACAATAAAACAGCTCAGTTTACTTAAATATATTAGTTCTGTGAACTTGAAAGAAAAAAAAAAGTGCTAAATACTCATAAAAGTTAATTTGACTGAACTAATTGGATTAATTTAAGTTTGTACTACTCAAACCAATTAATTATTTTGAGCGTTAGGGTTTACAGTGTAGCTTATGTCTGTGTGAACTTCAGTTAAATAATAAAGCATTTTACTGAAGCTGTATTTACATATCATTAACATGTTTTAATTGTATATGCAACTAGATTTTTTCCATTTGAAGGAAATATAAGTGGCGTTTACCCATGTGAAACTCATCGGCACGATGTTAGGGTGTTCTCTGTGGTTTCCAGGGCATTGCTATGTGGTTGCTAAGGTGTCTTATGTGTTTTCTAACCAGGTCAAATTATGACACCTTGAAGCATATTGCTCAGGCTCTTTCTTTAAAAGATTTTTTTGTATTCTTTATTGCCCACCAGGCAAAGCAGTTCACAGTTGGGAGCTGGTAATGGTGCTGTTTGCCTTAACAAGCTCCAATAATGAGTACCACACAATTTCTCCACACCATGCAGCTTAATTTTTTGCTAATTTTTTATCGACTCATTCGAGTCGATAAGTGAGGAATTAAGAGTTTAGAGTGAAAGTAAAAATGTAAAAAAATAAATAAATAATGCTAGCAATTTGATTTCTTACTGAGTTTCAATCAAACAAACTCAATACAGGTGTAGAGCCATGCTGTGCTTTAAACATTACTGCTGTAAACCAAAAATCAGACTATGCACACACAGCCAGAAACTCAACATGCAAGCCCTTCAACACTAAAAACGCATGAAAAAGGATACACTCCATTTCACATGAGTGCCAAATCCAAAACATTACAACAAATGACAACAGCAAATTTGAAGAAAGAAAAAAAATCTAAGAAATGATAATCTAAAAACTAAACCTTCATGCAGCACATAACCAATGAGGAGTGAGCTCATGGTTTTGGACCCTTCCGTTGGGTTAAAAGCAAAGACATGGTGTGTGAGGGGGGGTGGGGGGTGGGGGGCATCCTGTTGCCTCTTCTCCAAGTCTCCTCCGTAGAGAAGACGAGCATGAGGAGGTCAGGATATGGAGGTTCTGTGCTTTTCATGGATAAACGAAGAGGGGAGTTGTTATGAATGAACCTTATCTGAACATTCCCATAGCAGGATTTAGAGCAGACTGCTTCATTCAGAGAATAAAAGCCTTCCCTACTGACTCATTCAGCTTCACGCCGATCGAAGAGGGTGTTGATCTTAAAAAATAAATAAATAAATAAAAACAGCTAATCCAAACTGCAGTTACACTGGCCCTAGATAAGACAATTTAGATGAAACGCTAAAACATCATAGCATGAAGTTTATCATCATGCTGTTTTGCTTCATTCAGGAATAGTTTATCACCACTGACTCACTTGGTGAGCAAGTTAAGCCAGCTGTCTGTGATTCTCCCCTTAAACAGATTTGTCTCTCAAAGGAAATTTGGGGCAGAGTTGTTCCAAGCACTCCATGTTCCATCATACAGCCATTAACTTCTAATGGGATAACGAGAACAACTCGAAAGAAATGAGAAAAATGCAATTGTGCTGTCAGGATAATGGGGTGCAGAGAAATCACAGTGTCACTATATTGGATAAGAAAAGAATACTGAGTAACACACAAAATTAAACCTGTGGGGTTTATCTGAACCAATTTTTTTGCAGTCTTTACAACAGAGACCAGAAGAAACAGCTCTTGCCAAAAAAAATAATTAGATCAGTGGTGGTTCATAGGGGTAAAGGATGTAAAACTTGTTTAACAAGTTTGGCCAAAACCTCTCTAACCAATTTTCAAGTTAATTTTTTTATTTTTATTTGTAAGCTTCATTTACATAGTTGTTGAAGAATCAAGAGACAGGGCATCTCTCAGCCAGTGGGGGTTAAAGGGATAGTTCACCCGAAAATGAAAATTATCTCATGATTTACTAGGTGTATATGATGATCTTTAAGACGAACACAATCAGAGATACATTTAAAAATATAGATTTTGAAGCCCATAAAGCACATCCATTTATCATAAAAGTAATCCATACTGCTCCAGGGGGTTAATAAAGGCCTTTTGAAGTGAAGCGATGGGTTTTTGTAAGAAAAATATCCATATTAAAACTTTATAAACTAAAATAACTAGCTTCCACCAGATGACCGTATGCATACTGCGCAAGTCGACTTGCGCCAAATGAGTAACCCCTGATGCGATGGATGTAGGAGTATCGTAAGCTTAGACGTGTTTTGTGGTTCAAACAAATTAAGCTGTGCAACAAACTCAAGCTCCTCTTCTCTTATATTGAAATCCTCTGACATTTCTATTTAAAATTTCTTGTTTTAGACTTCTAATTATTGACCAGTGTTTTGTTTTGCTCTATCCTCTGCGCTTCCGCATTCGTTATGCGTCAGATCAGAGGTGTACAGCCGTCTACCAGAAGATAGTTATTATTAGTAGTTATTACAGTTTTAAATATGGATATTTTTCTTACAAAAACCCATCGCTTCTCTTCACAAGGCCTTTATTAACCCCCTGGAACCATATGGATTATTTTTATGATGGATGGATGCATTTTTTGGGGGCTTCAAAATCTCGCCCCCCATTCACAACCATTATAAGGCTTGGAAGAGCCAGGATATTTTTAAATATATCTCCGATTGTGTTTGTCTGAAATAAGATAGTCATAAACACCTAGGATGGCTTGAGGGTGAGTAAATCATGGGGTAATTTTCATTTTTGGGTGAACTATCCCTTTAACCCAGTCGAACAACTTCTGGACTGCTTGAAAGTATTGGGCGGTTGCTGAGGCAGACTTTCATGGCCTTGGAAATAACCAATGAGGTTCTTCTCTGTCAGATCTGGTTAAGGAGGGAATCAGAGAAAAATAAAGGCAGTTGAGTTGGCTAGTGGGATGCAACCTTTTGATCCCAGTCCAGTGCTGTTGCACGATTCAAATAGGGTTCGTAATAGGACCTTCCCAACAGATCGGCAGGAAACAATCAATCCAATGATTTTGTGTCATAAGCTGACATTTAAGCAAGTACATTCAGTACACGATTTTGAAATAGTTTTTCCTTCCTTTGAACCTTCAAGATCGTTAAAGCTATTCAAACAAGTCCATCCATAAGGTTCATTCAATTCTTACAGAGTTCACAGCACAGGACGCAAATGGAAAGGGTACATGCATGCTCACGCCGTGACCACACCTGGTGGGGTGTGGCCAGGCGGGGCAACCAGGCAACAGGAAACAGAATGACAGACAGAGATCTCTACCTGAACACCTCCGAGAGAGAGGAGTCGCTGTCATCCGACCTATAGGGCAGAACAGCAGTTGGGTTAGGGGAAGGTGGGAAGAGTCAGTAGAAGACAGAGAGGGAGGGGGAGGAGCCTTCCAGGGAGCAGGCAGGAGCAGGGGGTGGGGCTGGAGCAAAAGGGGAGGAGTTAGCAGGAGGGTTATGCAGAGTTCATTGGGTGGGGTTACTGGAATAAGACTCAATGTTAACAGCAAAAGCCCACTCCAAACCTTAGCTCCGATCCACCTTTACAAGCCTCACAGTGATGTATTCCCACAGCTCATGTTGTCGTAATGGATACTTCACGTCTCAGTTCACTCGGCTGTTTGATCTGAACTGTTTTTATTGTGACTATCAAAGAAATAAAACATGACTAATAAAAAAGGCCAGCATTTTAGTGAGACTTATTATCAATACACGTTTCATTCATGCACCGTCTCCTATTGAAATTGCAACAACACTATAGTGCTCTAGGCTAAATGGCTCCCACTATTCACAGAGACAATATACAAGTACATGAGATTCAAAGCCACATGCTGCAATCATTATTCTAAGTGCTATTATGTGAATGACTGCGGATGTAAAGAGAATAAAATATGAATGAGATATAAACATAAATTGTTTTCTTTCATCAACAGAAATATTTAGTGATTAAAATGGATATAATGCAGGGTTAAATTAGTATTTTGGAAGTGGTGAAACTCTAAAGCCAGGTTAGGCTCTATTAAGCTCTATCAACAGTATCTGTGATCTGCAGTCGATTACTATGGAAATATATGTTTGTCAAAAACAGCCTTTACAGCAATGCATTTATAATGGAAGCCTATAGGGCAAGACATTGCACTGGGATTAATGTTAAAATGCACAACATAAGACTTTAATAATAACAAGTGACAAACTCACTAATCATGTCTGTGCAGAATTGCATTAAATGTTTTAACTGACCATGACCATGTAAAACCCATTAAGATGTTTATGTCTTCCTTCAGTCGAAAAGAAATTATGGTTTTTGAGGAAAACATTCCAGGATTTTTCTCCAAATAATGGACTTCAACAGGGTTCAACGGGTTGAAGGTCCAAATTAGTTTCAGTGCAGCTTCAAAGAGCTTTACACGATCCCAGCTGAGGAATAAGAGTCTTATCTAGCGAAATGATCAGTCATTTTCTTAAAAAAAAGGTCAAAATTTTATACTTTTTAACCACAAATGCTCATTTCGCACTGTTGGAAAGGTCACGCGTAACGTAGGCGGAAGTACTGTGGTCCAATAGGTGATTGTTTTACCTTTTTTTGTAAAGGCCATTTGATTTAGTCTTTGCACGTTTGCTTTGTAGGCACTGGATCGGTACTTCCGCCTATGCCACGCGTGACCTTTCCAACGTGATTACGTAATGCGTGGCGCATCGCAGAGCTAGTGCAAGATGAGCATTTGTGGTTAAAAAAAGTCTTTTTTTAGAAAATGACAGATCCTTATTCCTCGTCTGGGATCATGTAGAGCCCTTTGAAGCTTCACTGAAGCTGAAATTTGAACCTTTAACCCAGTGAACCTCAGTGAAGTCCACTATATGGAAAAAAATCCTGGAATGATTTCCTCAAAAACCTTAATTTCTTTTCGACTGAAGAAAGAAAGACATAAACATCTTGAATGACATGGGGGTGAGTAAATTATTAGGAAATTTTAATCCTGAAGTGAGCTAATCCTTTAAACTACCTTACTAACTAGTAATAAGCAGTATATTAAGAGTTTATTGTGGCAGAAGTCATAGTTAATAGTAAATGTGTTCCCCATACCAAAGTGTTACCATGATTTTTTTTTTTTAATTAATAATTTCATTCGGAAAGGATGCATTGAATTGATCAAAGTTACAGTGAATGCACTTATAATGTTACAAAAGATTTCTATTTCTTTTGAACTCAACCCCGCTAAACATCTTCGAATTGCATATGTACAGTGCCGCTTGAAAGTTTGTGAACCCCTTGCAGAATCTGTGAAAATGTGAAAAATGTTAACAAAATAAGAGAGATCATACAAAATGCATGTTATTTTTTATTTAGTACTGTCCTGATTAAGATATTTTACATAATAGATGTTTACATATAATTCACAAGACAAAAAATAGCGGAATTTATTAAAATGACCCCGTTCAAGTTTGTGAACCCTTAATTCATAATACTGTTTGTTAACCTGGATGATCTATGCCTGTTTTTTTGTTTTGTGATGGTTGTTCATGAGTCGCTTGTTTGTCCTGAACTGTTAAACTGAGCTCTGTTCTTCAGAAAAATCCTCAAGGTCCTGCAGATTATTCTCCAGAATCTTCTGCGTATTTTATCCCTTTTCCAGCAGTGGATTTTGAGATCCATCTTGAGGACAACTGAGGAACTCAAACACAACTATTAAAAAAGGTTCAAACATTCACTGATGCTCCAGAAGAAAACATGATGCATTAATAGACAGGGGGTGAAAACTTTTGAATAGGATGAAGAAGTCCACATTTTTCTTTTTTGTTTTTGTTTAAGTATCATTTTTTTTTTTTCGTTTAGTACTGCTCTTCAGAAGCAACAGAAGATACTTTCATGTTTCCCAGAAGACAAATTAAGTACAATTTACCTTGATCTTCAAATTCAAAAAGTTTTCACCCCCCGGCTCTTAATGCTTCATGTTTCCTTCTGGAGCATCAGTGAATGTTTGAACCTTTTCTAACAGTTGTGTTTGAGTCCCTCAGTCGTCCTCAGTGTGAAAAGATGGATCTCAGAATCATTCAGTCACTGCTGGAAAAGGGTTCAAATATGCAAAAGATGCTGAAGAATCTGCAGGACCTGGAGGATTTTTCTGAAAACAGAGCTCAGTTTAACCGTTCAGAACAAACAAGAGACTCATGAACAACCATCACAAAACAGAAAAAACAATCGTAGATCATCCAGGTAATGAGACACAGTATTAAGAATCAATGGTTAACATACTTTTGAACGGGTCATTTTTATAAATTCAGCTATTTTTTTGTCTTGTGAATTATATGTAAACATCTTTTATGTAAAATAACTTAATCAGGACAATACTAAATAAAAAATAACATGCATTTTGTATGATCTCTCTTATTTTGTCAAAATTTTTCACAGATTCTGCAAGGGATTCACAAACTTTCAAGCGGCACTGTATGTGCGACAATGTTTAATGAAGTCAGTGCTGAGTCAAAAGAAAAACAATATGAACCACTGGCAGTCCCTCAGATAAGCATCTGATTGGCTGAAATGTTAATAAAGTGTCAAGCATTAATCGCTACTTTAAAATACAGATTCAGTCAGACTGGAAGTCCAGAAGCTTAAGACATACGCACACACTTGATAAAACATTAATGAGTGTGTGACCAATCTGACAGGACGCTTTGATTCACTGACACCAACACTGATTTGAATGTTGATGAAGGTCTATTAATATTGGCCTGCATGAATGTCTTGCGTCTGCTGTCCGGTTTTGTTATTCTGTGCTAACCCAAGCAAAGACTGAAAGGCTGTCAGGATTCCAATCTAATCAAGTCAGACCCGCCCACTGGGGACCAATCAGTAATCAAGTGGGCTAAAATAATTAAAATCACACTAGCTTATATACCGAGACTGACATGCACATTAACAGGTGAGATTATTAATGTAAAGGCACGCCAACAGACATGAGAATAGGATCTAATTAAGTTCTAAACAAAAAAGGAGCGGCACAGAAGGAAGTTCATTAGCACCACATGAAAATAGTCAAAGTTAATTCCCATATGACGACCAGCGTAGACAGAAATGTTACATCTTCAAAAACTATATTGAGTGGTGCTTGCCCGTGCACATTACCAGAGTGTTCCGATGTGGTTGCAAAGAAGTTCTGAGTGGTTGTTAGCATGTTGCTATGCAGTTGCTAGGGTGTTATGGGTGGATACTTATTGGTCCAAGTCAAAAAATCCCACAATCTCCCTAAATATTGTATTACTACATCAATACAAGTTTAAAAGATTAGTTCACTTTCAAATGAAAATTACCCCAAGCTTTACTCACCCTCAAGTCATCCTAGGTGTATATCACTTTCTTCTTTCTGATGAACACAATCGTAAAAATATATTAATAAATATCCTAGCTTTATAATGGCAGTATGCGTTACCAAACGCATCCATGCTTTATAATGGCAGTGTACAGGACTAATGAGTATGAAGCTCAAGAAAGTGCATCCATCAATAGCAAAATGTATTCCACAGCTACATATTTTACTTTATAACTTGTTAAATATCAATATTTTTCTTACACAAACGCATCGATACGCTTCAGAAGGCCTTTATTAACCCCCCCGGAGCCGTGTGGAGTATGTTTATGATGGATGGATGCACTTTCTTGAGCTTCAAACTCATTGGTCCCGTTCAGTGGTATTAATAAATATCCTAGCTTTATAATGGCAGTATGCGTTACCAAACGAGTCTGAGCTGAAGAAAGTGTCTCCATCCATCATAAACATATTCCACACGGCTATGGGGGTTAATAAAGGCCTTCTGAAGCAAAGTGATGCGTTTGTGTAAAAAAAAAATATCCATATTAAGTAGAATATCTAGCTTCCGCCAGACCGCCTTTCGTATTCTTTAAAAAGCTTAAGTTGTATGTACTACGCCTTCCCTGTTCAACTTATGAAAAAAATGGAACTGGAAGTTGAATAGGTAAGTCTTAGGACATACAGCGTAAGTTTTATGAAGAATACGGAAGGTGGTCTGGCGGAAGCTATATATTTTACTTCATAACTTGTTAAATATGGATTTTTTTTACACAAATGCATTGCTTCGCTTCAGAAGGCCTTTATTAACCCCCCCAGAGCCACGTGGAGTATGTTTATGATGGATGGATGTAGATGGAGACCCTTTCTTCAGCTCATACTGGTTTGGTAACGCATACTGCCATTATAAAGCTTGGATGCGTCAGGATATTTATTAATATTTCTACGATTGTGTTCATCAGAAAGAAGAAAGTCATATACACCTAGGATGGCTTGAGGATGAGTAAAGCTTAGGGTCATTTTTATTTGAAAGTGAACTAACCCTTTAACCCTAGAAAGGGGTGAAATTGACACAATGTGTAATTAAAAATAATAATAATAATAATCTTTTAATAAAGCCATTTAATTCCTTAATATTCCATTTATTCCACACAAATCTTGTATAGGTGTGAGAGTCTCAGCAATGCCAGTTACATATTTGTTGGTCATAAGTTCAGAAAAAGTCACTCATAAAAGTCTTCATAAAAGGGGTCAGTATGATCTGAAATCACCAAATTAATATTAATAATAAATAATCATTTTAAGTCATCCTGTGGCCCCCTTGAAAGTCTTAAAACTTCTGTAAAATAAAAATGCTTTTATTTTGGGTCATGCATTGTAGGATTTTTTGGCCAGTTCAAGCCTGAACTCTTATAGAGCAAAAGTAATATTGTGCTTCTCCTCAATAATCCTGCAAGATCAGTGGTATCACTTACACACACAAATGGTGCGGGACGACGGGTTACACTTAAGTTTAATACTGTCAGGGGTTTGCTCGAATCCCTAATTCTAAGTATGAGCTACAGTAATAGTGATGCTTGCCTTAGCAAATGGTACTAATTATGGTGATTTCACACAGAACACAAAATTACTGTGCTAAAGGTGGTTGAATAACTACGAACAGGATGGCAATCCGAGCATTGTAAACAAACTGCGGAATAGCACGGACTGGTAGAAATTACATTAAGAGAAATCTACAGTCTGATACGACTGTCCTACCCCACACTCACACACACACTCACACTAGGAGCGCAATATTCAAGGGGTTGGAAAAATAATGAGATAAATCCCTGACAGGCGCATCAAATGACCAGTTTAGATCTCTATGGCAATATCAGACACTGCTGATTCAATTATGGCAGGAAAGTGCAAACAAAACCCATCTTCAGAGGGTGGAATAATTGGTTATCCTACCCTAATGTGCCCACTTGTGGTGTTATAATGAGAATTCACAGGAGCCGAAGAACTGACGGTAGCTTCTGCTGTCGGCTTTGAGTTATACTAACCATTCGACTGCAATTAGAGATCGATACTGCCGGCGGCACGCGCAGGGTTAACGCTGAGCTACCGAACTAGTGGATTAAAATACTGTAATAAAGCACTCGAAGTAACCTGACAGAAAGCAAAATCATTTACTTATAGCTGAAGGAGTAAAATATAGTTAGGTGGAAAAGGGAAACAGTTAAATAAACTAAAATCCATGCTCGGGTACAATGAGGAGTTGGACCCTATAAAGGGTTTCTTACATAACAAGATAGTTCATGCTGTGTGTGTGTTTGTGTTTGACTCACTTGTCGAGTGCCGAGCCCTGACTCTGGTTGCTCGTCAAGCGGGAAAAGACATTGCGGTCATTACGTGTTCGGAGAGGAGGGGAAGAAGGAGGGGTGTAGCCTACATCTGGACTTCTGGCATAAAACACACACATACACAAAAAGAGCATGCCTGATAAGATGAAAGAGTATAACATACAGAACACTGAAACTTAATAATTCTGAACATATCAACTTCACCTTTAAAGGATTAGTTCACTTTCAAATGAAAATAACCCCAAGCTTTACTCACCCTAAAGCCATCCTAGGTGTATATGACTTTCTTCTTTTAGATGAACACAATCAGAGTTATATTAATAAATATCCTGACGCATCCATGCTTTATAATGGCAGTGTACAGGACTAATGAGTATGAAGCTCAAGAAAGTGCATCCATCAAAAGCAAAACGTATTCCACAGCTACATATTTTACTTTATAACTTGTTAAATATCAATATTTTTCTTACACAAACGCATCGATACGCTTCAGAAGGCCTTTATTAACCCCCCGGAGCCGTGTGGAGTATGTTTATGATGGATGGATGCACTTTCTTGAGCTTCAAACTCATTGGTCCCGTTCAGTGCCATTATAAAGCTTGGACGCGTTAGGATATTTATTAATATAACTCCGATTGTGTCCATCAGAAAGAAGAAAGCCATGTACTCCAAGGATGGCTTAAGGGTGAGTTAATCTTGGGGTAATTTTCATTTGAGAGTGAACTAATCCTTTAAGTATGTTAATTTTGTTGGTCTTCAGGTTATGTTCAGAATAGCATACTACCAAAACATACCGTTTCATCTACTACCAAGTGACCGTTTTCCTATATTGTCAATTATAAGAGCCAATTTATAAAATGTTTGCAAATATTAAATAATTGGCTTTAATATTGTTATTATACTAACGGTCTAAGAAAATTATTAAACCACTATCTGAAAGAATATCTTTACTTTTAGATATAAATATTATTATTACTTTTTGTTTATTTTCCTAAAGCAACAGGAAAGCCTCACACAAAGTTACAACAAAAATACAAACTAGGGGTGTGACGAAATCTCGTGGCGACATTAAAACATGAGGATCAATAAAACCATACTTTATTTAAACCAATTATTATTACCTCATTGTTTTTATACATGTATTTTAAGTCATTTTAAAGGCTATTGTTCAGTTAGGTCTATTTTTATTACCACAAAAAAAACAAACGTCAACAACAACAAAAACAATTTAATCGTCAAATGAATTGATCAATTACTCAATTAACAAAAAATCGTTAGTGACAGCCCTAGATTAGTTAGAACATTTCAAAATACACCTGCATTGTTTTGTATTTTGTGACTTTCAGTCGAATAAAAAACTATTTATCCAGTCATATATTTCGTCATTGAAGATTTCTGTGTTAAAATGTTAAAATATGGTCTCGTGAGCTGAGTATATCGTCACACCCCTAATACAAACTATTCTTGAAAATATGTACATTGCAATATAAATACAATGATATCGAAAGCTATGACTGTCTATAGAATAAATTACATATTAATTTTGTGATTTCTGTCTAGTCTTTAGAAAGCAAAATGAAACTATTTTTGCTTTTACTCTGAATTGTTCTTCTGAAACTTTCCCAGGTTCCAGTTTGAAACCCCAGAACTTGCCTTGCATTTTAAAAACATTATTTGGCAGATTCCCGCTGATGAACTTACCTGTATGGCTGGCCTCGGTCATATGACTGCCTCCTTGTTAAGGGAGATGTGTCGGACCCTCTAGACTGCCTTGGGCTGAAACATAAACATATAAACGGCGTCATATTCTAAAAAAACTGAATAATTGTGAAAAGACAGATTACAAAAAGGCTAATTACACCTTCCTATGTTCTATATAATGGATGTAATTTTCACTCACAAAGTGTGCCCTCGGACAGGCAGGCTGATGGTTCGAGACACCAGCTCTCTGGAATAGGGCTCTTTGAGGACCAGGCCGTTCTCATGGATCTCTGACAGAGAGGCCAGCGACTTAGTGATGCTCTTGGAGCTGAGGTCCAGAATAGGGCCCAAATACTCAGCTGACACCGCTTTCATTTGTGCAGATAGCCGAGGCTCAACCTGTGAGAGGATATGCAGTGAATATTTCAACAAAATACTACACTGCCACCTGCTGGTTATAACACAGAACAGAAATGAGTGCTGCTGAGCCATTAAAAGGGGTCCTTGATTATGATTTCACTTTTTTAACTTTAATTAGTGTGTAATGTTGCTGTTTGAGCATAAACGTCCTTCGGAAGAGAGGTTAAACCAAAGTCCTGACTCTCTGTGGTTGTTAAAAATCCCAGGATGTCCTTCGAAAAGAGTAGGGGTGTAACCCTGACATCCTGGCCACATTTGCCCATTGGCCTCTGTCCATCATGGCCTCCTAATCATCCCCATATACTGACTGTCTTCATCACTCTGTCTCCTCTCCACCAATAAGCTGGTGTGTGGTGTGTGTTCTGGCGCAATATGGCTGTTGTCGCATCATCCAGGTGGATGCTGCACATTGGTGGTGGTTAAGGAGATTCCTCCTTCCATATGTAAAGCGCTTTGAGTACCCAGAAAAGCACTATATAAATGTAAGGAATTATTATTATTAATTATTATAAACAATGTCTGCAAAATTACAACGCTCAAAGTTCAATGCAAAGGGAGATATTTTCTTTTACAGAAATCACTTTTTAAGGACTACAACAAATGGGTGGTAGGGACTACAATGAGCTTCTTCCCGGGTTGGTGACATTACAAACCCCAAAATGTACATAAACCCTGATCCCGAGAACACACAACAAAGGTGATGAGGCCATGTTGGGCTGCTTTAGAGAAGAGGAAGAGTTGTTGTAGTAGAGTGTTGTTGTCATGCCGTCATTTTACGCCGGACTGCTTCACAAACGAGAGTCAATTCAACGCTGGATTTGCACAAAAGATTAACATGACGGCACATGCTAGTCGATGAGTTGAATCAACTCCACAGCAACTACATAAATGTATCCACTAACTGTTCAGAAACGTCCAGATGCATTCTAAAACTTCTTCCTGAGTCTCTCCATCAGTGTCCGACTCCGGTTTGAACAATGTAAGGCTGAACGCCGTTACTGACAATCCTCATTTTGGCTGCGTGAGATTCTCCAGCTTTGTTGTTGTTGAGCAACCGAAGCACGGGCTGTTAAAGCTCCGCCCTCTTCTGGAAAGGGGGTGGGGAGCAGCAGCTCATGTGCATTTAAAGGGACACACACAAAATGGTGTGTTTTTGCTCACATCTAAATAGAAGCAAATTTGACAAGCTATAATAAATGATCTGTGGGGTATTTTGAGCTGAAACTTCACAGACACATTCTGGAGACACCAGAGACTTATATTACATCTTGTGAAAGGGGCATAATAGGTCCACTTTAATACTGTAATACTTATTGATCAATGCCAAGACACCAAGTTAGAGTTGATTACCTTCATCTTAAAGTCATCTTGACTCGCAGACAACTTCATTTGGGAGAAACTGTAGCAGAAAGATGAGCGGTGATGTTGAAATTGAAACAAACGTAGATTATTTCATGATAAAGTATATGTGGATGTAGAAAGTAGTCATACCCGCCCTCTGACGCCTGACTGAACTCAGACACCTCCTCATCTGTGCTTGCATAGCCATTCTCTGAGGAACATATGAAACACCATATTTACAAAAATGTGGAATGTACTTAAAAATAAAAACTTCTCAGTTTCTTTCTACATTACTACAGTATGTCAGTTTGTCTGCTGCACATACAAAAAGGAATAGTAATATTTCTTATTCCATGGTAGAAAAATGAAAAGAAAACATTTCATCAAAAGTATTGTAAAAACGAAAAAAAAAAAAAAAAAAATTAAGTGATTATTCACCTTGCTGGACGTTGTGGATTAGAGCGTGTAGCTCAGGGATACACTCCGCCTTTTCCCTTAGAGCATCCAGGATCATGTGATTTTGGGAAGAGCCAATCACATCTGTCTGCCGCAGCTGACCCTCCAGCAGGCGAATCTGAGCCTCTTTCTGAGCAACTTGCAAGCCCTATACACACAAATACACTACCGTTCAGAAGTCTGGGGTCGGAACGATTTTTTTTTATGTTTCTGAATGAAGTCTCACCAAAGCTGCATTTATTTAATTAAAAATACAGAAAAAAAAAAATACAGTAATATTTTGGGAAATATTATTATAAATATTTTCTATTGCAATATATTATAAAATGTAATTTATTGCTGTGATCAAAGCTGAATTTTCAGCATCATTACTCCAGTCTTCAGTGTCACATGATCCTTCAGAAACCATTTTAACCTTAATCTTAGGCTTGTTCGACTTAGGCCTCACAGACCGATCGGCGGCTGACTTGAAGCAGTGCATGCCGGTAAGAAATTTTGTACAACCTGAGACCGCGCAGACGCCATGTGACTGTGACGTATGGCTTCAAAGTACCGCGAGAGCAACTCGAGATCAGCCACCTGAGTCAGCCAGCGCAGTTTCTCAAGAGGAGCTGCACGAGCTCTGATGACGACACAGCTGTTTCATGATTGGCCGGATTCACCGCATGACAACGATCAACGAAACATGTGTTTCATGTTTATTGTCACGCCTTCAGTTCCACTAATGCTCACAAATCTGTATTTTTATAATAGTTATAGCTCTTTTCATGTAGTCACAATATTATATTGTGTCATGTTTATCAAAATAATACTGATCAAAAACTTAGATCCCACTACATTAGTTTTTATATAGTATATGTTTATATTGAACTTTATTCTTGTAAAAACAGACGCTGTAAGCAGTACACAGAACAGGGCTATTCAACTGGCGGCCAAATCTGGCCCGCCCAAGGGCACCCGCACCACTAATCCTACCCAAGACCACCAAGCATATTATATGCATGCCAAAACTCATTTTGCCGTATATTTTCTATGAGATTACACGCACGTACTATTGATACGCATTCTCATGTGATCGGGTTGGGTGGCCGCAGTGTCGCCTGCAGCTGCACTGTTTTTACCATGCACGCTCCTCCGACTGACCTGAGAAATGTTTTCCGTGCGAATATTTCAGCAGTTATGTGTGTCCCGTATTTCTGAACCAGCGATACCAATCATTCGTGAATGAATCATTCTTTTGTCTCGATTCTTTCTTTTCCGTGAATTGGCCAAACGCACTTGCATAACGATCTGAAACGATTTGGATTCATTCGGACTGCTCTGTCACGGAATCATCTGAAGTTGTTTCTTGGTCAGTAACAACAAATACAGAACAAATAGCGCTGTTTTCAGGTGTTTCACTAGTTCACGCAGCACGGCCCAGTGGATAACGGAACGAACGCTTAAAGGAGCTGCGTTTATTCCCGGTCACCGTTATTAAACAGCGTTGCAACATCCAGTGAGAAGCGTTTCAATTCAACACACACCTCTCGGTTACAAACCACAAAACACTCGATGATTAAACTAGTTTTAAATCAGATGAAACAGCCTCAACATTCCCAACAATGAGGAAAACAGGAGAAACGTGCCATGAATGAAGATAGAAGACTTTTAAATACCCAAATCACCACACTTACAAACATTTACCATGAATGAGCTGTAGTAACTTACCATGGATTGTGGAAATGTGGAATATTTATATTGATTACCATGTTATTGCCATTTATATTGCAATATATTTATTAGGTGGGTAGGGGAATATATAATTCATTTCTTTGTGAAGGTGTGTGTAATTTGTTTAGGTGTTTTTTATAGGCCTATATAACATATAATATAATATCATTTGACAGTAGTGAGTAGCCATGTATGGTTTTACCTGTGTCTCACTGTCAGAATATTTTCATTAAAGCCTATAATAATTATAGATAAAATAATTCTTACCAATAAGAAACCCCGGCCCTCCACAACTTTTTGATTTGACAATCCGGCCCTCGAATGAAACTACTTGAATAGCCCTGACATAGAGTATTGAATGAAAATGTCTCTAAAACATCAGTGTATTAGTCAAATATAGTATTTACTTCAATTCAGCTGTGATAAAGTATGCAAACGCAGCACGAGTGTCACTACGGGAAGCAGAAAGTGTCTGACTTCACGTCTCCGTTTTCAGCTCCTCCCCGCCTGCATGCGGCTACTCTCGCCGATCGGTTACATCCAGCCGCAGCCAATGTCGAACACACCTCTTGTATTACTCTGGATGACCCTAAATTATAACACCAAACAGTTTCATTGGATTTGTCTGCCTGGACGTACCTTGTCAATAGAGGCTTTGAGGAAGTAGTCCAGGAGAGAACGAGCTTCAGCCAGCGAGCAGGAACTGATGACCACCGAGGTGTCCACTGAGTCCAGCTCATCCTAAAGTAACGATTTTACCAATTATAAAACACCCACAAGTAAATATAAGTAACCTGTGATTTGCAAATTGTGCAGATTCAATTACATACAAGCAGCCATACCGATGTTACAACAATAAGCAAGCAGTCACATGTGAGAAGCCCGTTACCTTGGTCTCCTCGATCTGTACGATGGTGGCCTGGCAGTCTGACAGACTGTCGCTGATGTAGTCAATGTTGGCATTGAGAACCTCGATCTCCTCATTCATCTCCTGAAGAAGTCTCTCCTCTTCATCCTCTCTGAAGCCTTCGTTCAGTAACTTCTCTCTCTTGCGCAACAGTGCCTCCTGCTGCATGGACAGCTCCTCACGTTTCTGAACATTACAACAAAGTTTGATCAATTAAATATCTGTGTTACACGCACAACAATCTTATACAAAAAAGAGCACAGGGTTTCAGGAAAAATCACCAAAACACATTACTGTATAAAAGAAAAACAAATGCAACAATCACCTTAATGAGGCGATCCATATCAGCTTCTACATTAGTGATGGTCATTCTCTGCATCACAATATCCATAATCCTCCTCTCCAGAGACTGCCACTTCTGACGGGCTGTCTTTGAAAAACTTGCACTCGTACCCTTTCGCTGGAACTTTTTTCTGCTACTGAAAACAAATAGAGAAATACACTGTATGGACTACAGTTTGAATTGTACGGAAGAATTGTAACCTGAACCGCATGGTGAAAAAAAAAAAAAAAAAACTTATGGTGGGGAGGTAAAAAAAAGAAAACTAATCTTGTTATTTCACCATAATTTGTTATTTCTACATAATAAGTCGTTATTTTGACATAACTAGTTTTTTTCGAGATATTAACTCGTTATTTCGACATAATATCTTGTTATTTCGAGATATTAAGTAATTTCGACATCTCATTATTTCAACGTAACTCATTATTTTGACATAACTCATTATTTCGACATATCGTTATTTTTTAACATCTCATTATTTCGACGTAACTTGTTATTTCAACATAATATCTCGTTATTTCAACATAAGTTGTTATATCGAGATAATCGAGTCTTTATTTCAACTCGTTATTATTTATAAAGTTTATCAAAAGACGTGCGAAATTCAATGTTCAAATCCGCCTTTTGCCAAACTCGCTCTTCTCTATTTTCCCATCACATATCACATCAGAAGTGCATTTATTTTTCAGTAAAAATGAAAATAATGTTCTAAAAGTGGAAATAAACTGCCTAACGAGTGTTTAGTAAATTGTTTATTGGGTAGGGTCAGGGGAAGGTGTTGGGTGGGTTTTTATTCTCCCGATAAGGCAGCATCCATTTAATAATTTTAATAAATATAATCATTTACAGTGCAAATAGCTGTAGATGCTATATACACGAAGTGAAAATAGCGATACATTCTATTTACACTAAGTGACGATAGCAGCATTTTCTCTTTCCATATTAGAATATTTCTGCCACTAGAGGGCAGAATAGAACAGGGACTCAATTAAAGAACACATTGCAATTATGTTGACCTACTGTTACAAGTTAGTGTTCCAAAATCCCAGAGGTTTATCACGGGAATTAGCATTAATGCCAGGCATGCATTCATTCCAGGATAACCTTTATTGAGGTTAAATTTACGTAGCCCATAAATGTTACATATTACCATAAAAGGTTGTCATAAATACCCTATAGGCGTTTATTCTATGTAGGTATATAGATATTATTGCATCCTGTTAATGTACAAAAAGTGCAAATAGTATCTGCCAATACAATGTACAGCATCTAATTACTATTAACACTTCTTGCAAAGAACTGATACCTTTACATGGTGTAAATAGAATCTATCGCTATTTTCACCTAGTCTAAATACCATATTGTTAAAATGCTGCTATTGTCACTTAGTGTGAATAGAATGTAACACTATTTTCACTTAATGTAAATAGCATCTACAGCTATTTGCACTGTAAATTATTATATTTACTATGGGCTACATAAATTTTATCTCAATAAAGGTTAGCCTGGCATGAATGCAACTTCCCATGATAAACCTTGGATTTTGGAGCACCAACTTGTAACAGTAGGTCAACATAATTACAATCCGCTCTTTAATTGATTCCCTGTCTTATTCTGCCCTCTAGTGGTTAATATCGAAAGAGAACATGCTGCTATCGTCACTTAGTGTAAATAGAATGTATTGCTATTTTCACTTATGTCGAAATAATGAGATAAGTTTTCTTTTTTTTCCATCCCTACTATAAGTTCTCTTCTTTCTTTTTTTTTCCACCATGCGGTTCAGATCAGGGCTTCCCTAAAATTGGAATGCAAACATATTTTTCTTAATAAATATATTTTTAAAAAACCATTTTTTATGTACTCATACACATACATGTCTATAAATCCTAAACAAAATGAGATATCACCACCAAATTTGACACTTATTTATGGGCACACTCTGAGGACATATAAAAAAGGTGGTGGGATTACGCCAGTTGGTGGCATTATAACTGAACAACATATAAAATTGCCACTAACTAAAATGCTATATTTTACTGATGATCTTACTTCTTGTTGCTTCTTTGTGCTTGGCCCCTTAATGGCTGCTTGTAGCTATTATTATTATTATCATTTTAAAATACTTTTATAATAATGTATTTATTTACAAATAAATGTAATAATGTTCAAAAGTATCAAATGTGACAGTAAAGACATTTATGTTACAAAAGATTTCCACTTCAAATAAATGTTGTTTATTTGCAGCAGCACAACTGTTTTCAACATTGATAATAATCATAATCAGCATATTAGAATGATTTCTGAAGGATCATGTGACACTGAAGACTGGAGTAATGATGCTGAAAATTCAGATTTGCATCACAGCAAATGACATTTTAAAATATATTCAAATAGAACACAGCTATTTTTAAATTGTAATAACGTTTCACAATATTACTGTTTTTACTGTATTTTTAATCAAATAAATGCAGCCTTGGTGAGCAAAAGAGACTTCTTTGAAAGCACTGATTGAGTCATGGATGTGTGACTCACTGACCTGGCCAGGCTTCCTCCAGTCCCATGGCTCTCGTTCTCTCCCAGGTATCCATTCAGTTTGGTATTCCACTGCCGTATGATGCTGGAAACCGAGCGTGTAGAGTCCAGTACAGAGGGGGGTGTTGTGATACTGGTGGTCAGCTCTGCTCCAGAGTCCACGCTGGTGAGTCTGCGGGCCACGCGTCCAGCCACACGCTCTGACATTGGCTTGGCCAGCCGCCTCAGAGCCGTCACTTCCTGCGTCTTCCTCCGCAACACGATCTCCTGCTGACGCTTCTGGGACTCCAAAGAACGGATCTGATACTGATGGAGCAGGAAGAGCGAGAATAAATACTTTATACACCACGATAGACAACCATTTTTAATTGCTAATCAGACAAACCTCTTGTCGTCGCTGCTCTTTCTTCAGTTGTGCGATTTCTCTGTTCCTCTTCGCATCGATCACCCTCCTCCTTTGCTGCTCCTCCTTCATCTGCTTCATCAGCGCCACCTATAGGTGGAATGACAAACAAGCACTGTGAGAAACACTACTAAACAGCAGTGTCTAATGGTTAAAAAAAAAGGAATTAGTAGTCCAGTGTTCCAGTTTGTGGCCCAAATCATAGTACATTTCCATTTTACAGTAACGTTGCATATGAAGCTATTTAGGATTTTTAAATGAATTGTGTGTACAAATTTTTTAACTTTTGGCAGGATTGTCAAATAAGTGAAAACAGAGGTGTTAACATTTTGGCTGCACTTATTTGTGGCTTATTCATCACGCTGGAACGTGATATTCAAGTCAAGCACACTGCATTATATGACAGACTTATTCCATATAGTGTTCTTTTTTCGTATAAATGCACATTTTACAAAAGTTTGGATTTTGTAATGTTTTTTTTGTTTTTTTTTTGCAAGAAGTCTCTTCTGCTCACCAAGGATTCTTTGATAAACAGAAAGTTCAAACGAGCATTTATTTCAAATAGAAATCTTCTGTAACATTATAAATGTCTTTACTGTCACTTTTGATCAATTCAATGCATCCATGCTGAATAAATGTTCATCACTTTAAAAAAAAATTAAAATAAAAAATATGTAACTGTAGTGACTCCAAAATTTTAAACCATAGTGTATCTAGGTCTAGCCACTTTTCCAATGCTGGTACATCTCACAACACACTCAAAAGTAAGCACATTACCAGCATGCATATTTTTAGTATACATTATAAGTATGCAAACTGGGACACAGTCTATGCTTAAGGGATCAGCTACTTTCATCAAAAAATTCTACACTCATGGGAAAAGTGGTGCTTTTTTAATTACAGTCTTATAACAAAAAGCTGGCACTGCGTTCAATTACAGCCAGTTATCTCTATAGTTGATGAAACCATTGAAACATTGAGGTGTTTTTTCTCCTGATGGCCTCAAGGGGGCAGTGTGTTTCTAAAAATAAAGCTCTCCAGGTCTCACCTTTGCTCTCTTCATTTCAGCCACCTCAGACTGCAGTTTCTTGAGCTCTCTCTCGTAGCGGCTCTGGTTCTTCAGCAGGCGAGCGTGTTCCTTCTGAGCGGCCTGCAGCTTCAGCAGGTCTCTGTTCATCTCCTTCAGACGCTTCTCGTAGTCTGATTTGATTTTACTGGCTTTTTCTTCAGTGTAGTTCTCCATGGACACTAAAATCACAGAGAATAATTGTGGAAGAAATGTTTACTGGGATTATCAAAGTGCCTTAAAATACCTATTTATACAACATTCCAGTCGCACTTCCTGCTCAAACCTACGTAGGTTTGTAGCAAATTTGCATAATGCCAGTCTATGGTCTTCATTGGCTGCCGTGAACAGCATCTACTTTGACCCCCAAACATTGTAGTTGTATCTGAGACTGGAAGAGTTTGGTTTGTGTTGTTCATGTCGAGAAGACGCTGTTTTCTGCTGCCAAACAAGTTTCTTGTCATTTTGACTTTATTCTCATAAAACGCTGCTAAATTGCAAAAAAAAAAAATTCACACAAATACATCATAAATGAGAAAAATGGTGTGAATGTGGCAGACGCTCACTGAGGTTGTGCAGCACGCGGTCTCTCTCCAGCTGTGTGTCTCTGATCTTGTTCTGAAGCAGGATCAGTTTCTCCTCATACTGGCTCTTCAGCGTGAGGAGCCGCCGCTGGCTGTTCTCCAGCTCATCGATGAGCCTCTGCTTTATCTCGATCTCGCACGTCAGGTCTGCAAGATCGGCCTGCAAGTTCACTGAGAGAGGAGGAGCCACAGGTTAAAAGGTTAGTGTGAATTAAAGGGACTGATTGGATGTTTGCATATCCCAGAATGCACCTTTCTCATCCGAGTCAGAGTCAGAATCCACCAGGCTTTCGTCGCTGTCAAACTCTTCCTCCTCCCTGGTCTCCTCTTCCTCATCCTCATCACAGCCGCTCTCCTCGTGATCGTCCTCCAGAAGAGGATACATGCCATCCTGCATAGGGTGAAAATAACACTGAGCATTAAAGGATTAGTTTAATTCAGAATTCAAATTTTCTGATAATTTACTCACCCCCATGTCATCCAAGATTTCTTCAGTCGAAAAGAAATTGGTTTTTGAGGAAATCATTCCAGGATTTTTCTCCATATAGTGGACTTCACTGGGGTTCACTGGGTTGAAGGTCCAAATTGCAGTTTCGCAGAGCAGTGCAAGACGAGCATTTGTGGTTAAATAGTATACATTTTATTTGATTTATTTATATATATTTTTTTAGAAAATGGCAGATCGTTTCGCTAGATAAGACGCTTATTCCTCGTCTGGGATCGTGTAGAGCTCTTTGAAGCTGCACTGAAACTGAAATTTCGACTTTCAACCCCTTGGTAGCTGTTGAAGTCCACCATATGGAGAAAAATTCTGCAATGTTTTCCTCAAAAACCTTCATTAAACCTTAACAAACATCTTGGATGACATGGGGGTGAGTAAATTATCAGAAAATTTTCATTCAGAAGGGAACTAATCCTTTAAATATATACACAGAAGTCTCTTCTGCTTACCAAGACTGCATTTATTTGATCAAAAATACAGAAAAAATTTAATATTGTGAAATTTTAATACAATTTAAAATAAAGTTTTTCTGTTTTAATATACTTGAAAACAATTTATTTCTGTGATGCAAAGCTGAATGTTCAGCATCATTACTCCAGTCTTCAGAAATCTAATATGCTTCATATATATTTAATATACAGTAATTATGCTTGTACAAAAATTTTACAGCTCTATTCTTGTAATATTACGACTTAATATTTCTTAAAAAGAAAGTCACAGCAGTGTGTTGTTATAAAACATATATATAACTTTATTCATGTCATTTTGATTTTAAACTTATAAAACACTGCTGTATAACGTTTATTCTTTAATATCAAGACTTATTTAAATAAAAACTTTATTATTGCAGTATTATGACTATGCTTAAACACTTTATTTGTATAATATGACTTTACTCTAAAACAAAACATATATGAATTTTCTTGAATTACTTCAACTTTATATTATTCAACAATATTACGGCTTTATTCTCATAAAATACTGGTATATGACATATTATTCCTGCAATAAGATTTATTTATTATTTATTTCAAGACTAAAAATAAAAAATAAAAATCTTTTTTTTTTCTTAAAATATTAAGGTTTTATTCTTGTAATATTACAGCTTTATTGCCATTAAATACTGCTGTATGATTTTTTTTCCTGAAATATGAATTTTATTCTTGATATTTTATTGCCACGCCCCTTTTTTTTTTTTACAAAACATTACAATTTCATTAATTTTGTCTTTATTCTCATAAAATATTGCCATCAAAAATTATTCTTGCATTATTACTACTTATAACCACTTCTCTTATGACTTTCTCATAACATCACGCATTCATTCTCATAAAACACTGTCATGCAACTTCATCCTCACAATATCACAACTTTCTTAGACCAGTTTCCATACGATGAATAAAACCTCCTCTCTCACCTCTTCAGGTTCATTATCAGAGTCTCCGTCTCCATTTTCTCGTCTCTCTTCGTTTTCTCTGCTCAGCCCATTCTCGCTCTTTTCTCCATTTTCTTGAGGATGAAGTTTGGCTCTCTTCTTCAAACCCTTTTCTTTCTCAGGACTAAAAAAAAGAGAGACAATAGTGAACTATCATTAACATTTCAATAGACAATCGACAGACTGACAGATGTAATCAACACAGCATCACACAATCTCGCACATAAAATAATGGATCAGGCCATAATTCTGACAATACCACCAACATCTGATGCAAACATCATTTAATAGTCATGTAATCGCACCACAGGGACTCATGCAGAGAAGAGATTTATCCTGGCACTTCTGCTTTTTACACTTTGCCGGTCAGCTAGTAGTAATTCTGTAATGTTGGGTTCACAAATTACCCATGGCCTCTCTCCCATTACGGCCACATTAGAGCGGGACGTTCCTGTAGTCATATTCATTATGACAGACAATTTACCGAGAGATACTTGTATCTATGCCAACCTGCTGTCCTTTGTTTGTCTGTGTGCCAGTATGTCCCGACCGACTCAAACTAAGAGATAAATCTAATTCTGCCACGTTTTATAGCCTCTTATTGGCTCAGTAACATAAGAGGGCAAGCATATTAAACTCTTCCTTTCAATCAAATGCTAGGAATTTTTTTTAAGAAATAACAGAATACAAGAATTAAAAAAAAAAAATGAAATAAAATAATAAAATAAATAATAAAGAATAATAAATAAAATAAAATGTAAATAATTAAATAAATCATACATATGCACACATGTACAGACATTGGTTGCTCCTCAGGCCTCACCTCTTCCTCCTCTGATTTCTCTCTTTCTTCTTTAGCCTCTCCACATCTAATTTGGCCTGACGAATCACATCGGTCATCTCTGCATCCATGGAAACAGAGGGGGAGGAGCCTAGAGCGTGCGCTGGAGTGGACGGGTGGGAGGCCGGGTATGAAGAGCGCGCGGAGAGGCGAGACAAACTGCGCCTCAGAGACTCGTTCATGGCCTCACTCTCCAGCAGCTTAGACCTGAGAGAGACAAAGAGAGAGTAGAGTCATTTATTTTTTTATTGCTATGATAAATCCAAAATACAAAAGTGTCACTTCTTTTGTTACCTCAGCTCTTCAATTTCTCGAATGTAGTTCTGGATTAGATTGCCAATCTCCTCATTCGTTTCACCTGCACAAAGAGTGATAGATTTATTTAGCATAGAATAAATGACAAGAAAGAATGACGTTTGTTTGTTTTTTTAAGTCCGTGCCAGCTTCTTTGGCTGTTTTCATTGCAAAAACTATACTCGAGTTACTAAAATTTAAAATAGAAACTAAATAATATTTTTTTTTTTGTTGAAAACCATTTCAAGGGTATCAACAAAATAAAACTATTTTCTCAGAGAAGTACAAATAAAACAATCTCAAGAAATAATTAAATATTGTATGAAGGCCTTCAGTGGCCAGCTAAACTAGTTAAGATGAGTTACATATAATACCCTGCTATTTTGCCATTCTTAACTACTAGATCTGGGTCGTATAGCTTAAAAAACAATATATTTCTTCTCTAATAGTTTTTACATGAATAACATTACTCAGTAAGCAGAAACATTCACCAACATAAAATTTTACTAACACAATTCAAAGGCCGTGACACACCAAGCTGACTTCAAAGAACTAGCGGTGACAGTGTTGTCGCATCGCAACGGCTGCGTCTCGGCCAAAAAGACTACAGCTGACTGTCAACCAGCACGTGTGTTCTGCGCCTGCGTGTAAGGAACCGTCTAGATTATCTGGTATCAATCTATATTCATCATTCAAAAAGGCAAACAGAAACTAGGACTGCAGATATACAAACCATAAACAAAGCAGCGCTTCCTTACAATTTCGAATGTCAATTAGACAGCCTTTTGTCTGTGCCGTCTTGACTTCTTTGCTCGCTTTCATCGCTTTCGCTTTTATTCTCATTCGTTAAACTGAACAGCCAATCCGATCAATCTGTCTCACTGATGGCCCGACGCTGATTCCAACATGCTGGATCAGGTGAACTTGAGTCGACGTGTGGAACACACCGCAAAAACTAGCCTGCCAGACACTCTCCAATGGCCCAACGTTGGCTTGGATGTGTCACGGCCCTAAAGCATGCAAAGTGGGGACTTTGTGATGTGAACATTTCAAAGTAATTCAAATGAAAAACAAATGGAAATAAGCAGTTTGACAGAATGGATTCAAAGAAAACAATTTTAAAGTTTAAAATTGTGTTGTGTTCACGTCATGTCGGAATTACCGTAATTATGAGATGTCAACTTTTAAAAAGTGTTTGCAGTAGAACCCGTAATTACAACTTGTAAACAATTTTCTGAGAGCTACCACCTGAATGCTGCAACTTCATGTGGAAAACACTCATAATCGCTTTATAGCAGTAAAATGTAGTTATTTCATATTTCTATTAAAGTCCCCCTGTAGTTAGTAATTTTAGCCCTTAAAACTCATCTTTGATCACCAAAATTACATATTTAAACATTTTTTTTTTCTGTGAAAAACACTTTTCATGCCTTTAAATAACTTGAATGTAAATCAATACCCTTGTTTCATTCAGTATATGTGGATCAATAAATATGATAATTAGCCCCGCCTCCACTCGCTCACACCAGCTCAGAGATCCACTTGGTCAACTTACTGAGGTAAACGAGGTAAACACAATGGTATCGCTCTTTACAATGTCAGATACATAACAGTAATTAATATGATTAGCCTTTTGCTTGACTGTTATCAAACAGCTAATAACGTGTTGCTAATGTTACACAAACCGTGTTCCCATTCGCCATCAGAGTCAGACAGCTGCCTTCTAACAATCAGTGTCCTTAGAAACGTTTTTAACAACTCATCACACTTGCTAAATCTACCCAATTTTTCATATCAACACAACAGAAAAATATAGCGGGATAACCTGGCTTCTCTTGAAACTCTCCTGCTTCATCATATATGATATGCTAAAGCCCGCCGGCACGTTGACATGATTGGTTACAAGGTATTTTGTGATGTAAGAAACACCAGCGATTTCAAACCGCGTTTTTAAAACCGCGTCTTTAGATCACTGCAGTTTTCAGAAGAAAATTCTCACCAATGGTGTTGTCTGATGAATTTGAACATGGTTTGTCTTTAAAGGATATTAAAAACACCACATAGACATATAAACAACATTAAAAACTTGATTTTCTTTAACACATAATGCAAGGGTAATGCCCTCACCAGTTTTAGTGAGCAGCAGGTTGACTCCGTTGGTGAGCAGCTGGGTGACTCGAGTGTTGAGGTGGTCGATGGTTTCCTGCATGGCTTTGACCCGCATACGCAGAGTATCATTCTCTTTCTGGAGCATCGAGTTCTCCTGAAACAGATCGCTAAACCCCTCGGATCCATCGTCACAGGCCACTCGCTTTCCCTGAAAGAAACCCAAAGAGCAAAAGACTGAGCAAGAGAAAACTAGGCATCCTACCCTAGCAACAGACCCCCAATTCTTTCGTACTCTGTCTCTCTGTCAGGACGGCTCAACTCTCTCAACGCCATCACAGCTAATCGCTAACTTCTTCCAGAGGCCGTTTATCATCCAGGTCAGGCTGAGGCGCTAAGCTACTGCTACGCTCCATTAACTCTAGCGAGATCCCATGAGCTCAACCATGTTATCATGACCCACAAGCCCACCGCTCAGGCTTCCTCATCTCCTGGACTTATTACATAAACAGCTAGAGCTCCAACTGGGTGGCGGTGAAGGAAAGAGAAGAAATAAGTGTAGGCATGAAAGAGTATCACCAGACTTATTATCTACTGTAAGTTCTCCATTTGATTTCATAACAGAGGAAGTAATTGTTTAGCTGCTTGATGAGACTTTAATGTCAACTCGAATTGTTTCCTCTCTAGTAAAATAAACAAGCAATAAGATATCTTGACATTTAAAGTCAATTCTGTCACTCTAAACTGGTTCCCGCTGCCTACAACATCCTGGCATGTGTCATACGTCTGCTATCCTAATAACTCAAGCGAGTTGGTACTTCTGTCTTTCAGGTTCGCCCAAAAATGAAAAATCTGTCATCACTCTAAGCCCATATGATATCCTCTCGAAAGTAAAAATTGACATTTGAGAGATATGATGGAGGGCAACATGATCTCACGAGTGTGAAATCTTGCTCGAAAATGTATGTTTTGTTGGTCAACCGTCACCATGAAGGTTCACCCCTACAACTAACCCTAAAGAGTGTGAGTAGATCATACAAAAACACAAACATTTTTACCCACAAACATCTTCAAGTAAAATCGTATGAATTAGACGATTTGTAGGTAGACGGTCACCATGAAGGTCTACCCCTAAACCTACCCTTCAAAAGCTTTGAGTAGAGGTAAAAGAGATAATTCGAATGATCATAGATGAATTCACAACCAATGCATGATGACATTTTACCTACAAAATACATAGACCTACTATTTGTTGATAAAACACCACCATGAAGGTCTACCTGCTGGATGAGGGCCAGATTTTCAGATTTTTCTGGTTGTTCCTCATTCGAATGGCTTCAGCACATTTGGAATATAGTCCACAAGTAGTATGAACTACTTCTGAGTACTTTATTTTGTCATTTTAGCAGCTTGACAGCCCCAGTCCCAATTCACTCTCATAGTTTGGAAATAAACAGTCAAGGCATTCTACAAAACATCTTTTTTTTTCTTCTTCTTCTTTTTTTTTTCTCACAGAAGAACAATTTATGTTATGGGGGTGAGTAAATGATGACAAAATTTTCATTATGGAGTGGATTATCCCACAACCTTCCAGGTCCTACTCCTCACCGCTTTGTACTCCATTAACTCCATCTGAAGGCGTGCGATCTCGGCTCGTAAGGCGCTGATCTGCTGACTGGTTTTATCCTGGTTCATGATCACTTTGTTCTTGATGTTGCGAGCACGGTTGGCGTACTTCAGAGTGTTCAGGGTCTCCATGAAGTCACGGTCAGAAGGGCTCACGCAGGCAATCATCACAGTCCGACTACGTACATAGACACACAGCAGAAGAAGACAGGAATTCATAAGGGTCTATGAGATCTTTCACAGACAAACACACAAGACAGAAAGATAAAACAAACAAACAGATGGCAGATAAACACAAACGCTCTTATGGACTGCACACACGCTGCCCGCGTGTTTTGGTGGATGCGGCTGGGACTGAGCGCCACTGTCTGCAGTCCCTCATGTTTAATTCAATCAACTCCCCCTCTGAACCCACATCATAAGAATATATGGGCAGCCTGTGCCGTCCACTGTGGGCTGAGTGACCTAACACTGCGCTTCCACGCAGACCGATGCAGTGCACTGTAAGCATGCATTAACCTTCAAGACACAATGACTGCACTGTGCACAGCAATGTTTACAAGTGCATGAACCATCCGAGGCTAGTAAACAAAGGGCGTAAGACCAACTGTTTCAACAACTTAGCTTTCAAGATAAAGTTTCTTATAGTGAATAAATAATGGAAATAATTAGGGCTGTTATTTTAAAGTTAAATTACTTATTAAGTAATTAATTCATTATTTAAAAATACATATTCAAATTTTTTTTATTATAAAATAAATGTATAATTACAGCTGTCAATTTAATGTTAACTTACTGAGATTAATTATTTGAAGATACAGTAAAAAAAATATTTAAAATATATAGCAAATAAATAAAATAATATTTAAAAAAATGATCCCAATTAATCATGCACTCTGACTGTTAATACATATTAAGTTTATAAATATAAATAAAAAATTTCCAAAATAATCATATGCATGAAATTAATCATGCCCCCTGACAATATAAATTCTATAGTAAGTCATTTTTCTAAAAACAATGAATTATTTAATATAAAAGCAATAAACCTAACATAATGAAAATAAAAGTAGGGATGGTCTCTATATTATTTATAATTATCTTAAATTATTAATAATATATTATAAAATATATTATATATTTTATATATATAATAAAATATATATTTATAATATATAAAATATAATATATATTTTTATTATATAATATATATATATATAATTAAAATATATAATATATTTATAATAATTTAAATATTATATATTTTATATATCATAAAAATATATAATATATTTTATTATATAATATATATAATAAAATACATAATATATTTTATATATTATAAATATATAATATTTTTATTATATATATTATATAATAAAATATATATTTTAATAATAAAATATAAAACGTAACATATGACAATAAAGTCATGTTGCTATTTTTGTGGGGACTAAAAGCTACATAAAGAGACTGAACAATGTCTTATTTCACATACAACAATAACAAAAACAAATGCTGTGTCTTGTGAGAAGGTGTGGTATAATAATTATAATTATCATATTCTAAAAACAACAGAAGTCAATGGGAGGTCCCCACGACAACAAAACTAACAAATCTTTCTTCAGTACAACCTGAATAACTTCATAGCTTCATAAAAGGACTAAATGATGTCTTTGCATCTAAAAATGTAGAGAATCAGGGGTAGGGTTAATCTACAGTAATTATAATTAGCTTAATTGAAGAACAATGGTTGCCTAGTATGATACATAAACACACGTGTGTATGCGTACAAGTCAAATGAAGTATACTTTGCAAGGCTGTGCGTTCGACTGTGTGCATACGGGCTTTAGCCTAAACAATTCTAAAGATGTGTATATGGGTTATAACTTGTGGCGAGAGATTGCCCAGGGACTGGAATTTGTTATAATGCGCATGCGTTGACCGCCTGTGCACGCGTGCACGCTATACGTACAACTGTGCAGTATACTTTGGGCTTTTTGGTGTTTATGTGTGTATACATGTGTATCAGACTTTACCTGTTTCCTCCCAGCGAGTCCTGCAGCAGGCGTGTGAGTTTGGAGTCTCTGTAAGGCACATGACCCGCCTTCTTACTCTGATCTCCCAACGCACTGATCACATTACCCAGGGCCAGCTGCCAAACACACACACACACACACAGAGAGAGAGACCCGGTCACGCTTCATCGCATGCTGCTATCTAAGATTAAAAGCTTTTAAATAGCTTCTCTAACAAATGAGTAACTAGGCTCTAAAACAATAGAGCTCTATTCGGCTCAGAACAATGGCACTTCTTAGCTTTCCTCCAGGCTTTAGTTCTTCTTCAGATCTCTCTCACAATGAAATTACCTTGACTTCCCTTCATCTACTCTGACAACTACTCGAACCCAGCAGCAATGAATCTAGGAGGAGGCACAACTAATGCCATATGAATATCACACCATAGTTAACATGAAAAACCTTGACTCAGCTAAAAGGACCTTCACAATTATGATAATGAAGTCTAGGTATTTTGAAAATCCCTGACAAAGCCAGTTTTGTGGTGTTGGGGTGTTGGATTAGTGCTCATCTTGAACATTTATCTAGTCATGGTTAAAGGGATTGGTCACTGAAAAATAATCCAGTCACAATCTACTCTATCATGTAGCTCAAAATTAATACACCACAAAGTTGAGGACACATCTAATTGTTTAATATTTTTTTATAATACTTCATTAATTCCATAATTATTTTAATATGTTTCCACATTTTATTTTTATATATATATATATATATATATATATATATATATATTATATAATATATATAATATATATATATATATATATATATATATATATATATATATATATATATAATATATATATATATATATATATATATATATAATATATATATATATATATATATATATATATATATTATATAATATATATATATATATATATATATATATATATATATATATATATATATAATATATATATATATATATATATATTATATAATATATATATATTATATATATATATATTATATTTATATATATATATATATATATATATATATATATACACATATACATATATATATACACACACACACACACACGCACAGGTGTTGGTCATATAATTACAATATCATCAAAAACTTGATTTATTTCACTAATTCCATTCAAAAAGTGAAACTTGTATATTATATTCATTCATTACACACAGACTGATATATTTCAAATGTTTATTTCTTTTCATTTTGATGATTATAACTAACAACTAAGGAAAATCCCAAATTCAGTATCTCAGAAAATTAGAATATTACTTAAGACCAATACAAAGAAAGGATTCTTAGAAATCTTGGCCAACTGAAAAGTATGAACATGAAAAGTATGAGCATGTACAGCACTCAATACTTAGTTGGGGCTCTTCTTGCCTGAATTACTGCAGCAATGCGGTGTGGCATGGAGTCGATCAGTCTGTGGCACTGCTCAGGTGTTATAAGAGCCCAGGTTGCTCTGATAGTGGCCTTCAGCTCTTCTGCATTGTTTGGTCTGGCATATCGCATCTTCCTCTTCACAATACCCCATGGATTTTCTATGGGGTTAAGGTCAGGCGAGTTTGCTGGCCAATTAAGAACAGGGATACCATGGTCCTTAAACCAGGTACTGGTAGCTTTGGCACTGTGTGCAGGTGCCAAGTCCTGTTGGAAAATGAAACCTGCATCTCCATAAAGTTGGTCAGCAGCAGGAAGCATGAAGTGCTCCAAAACTTCCTGGTATACGGCTGCATTGACCTTGGACCTCAGAAAACACAGTGGACCAACACCAGCAGATGACATGATACCCCAAACCATCACTGACTGTGGAAACTTTACACTGGACCTCAAGCAACGTGGATTGTGTGCCTCTCCTCTCTTCCTCCAGACTCTGGGACCCTGATTTCCAAAGGAAATGCAAAATTTACTTTCATCAGAGAACATAACTTTGGACCACTCAGCAGCAGTCCAGTCCTTTTTGTCTTTAGCCCAGGCGAGACGCTTCTGGCGCTGTCTGTTGTTCAAGAGTGGCTTGACACAAGGAATGCGACAGCTGAAACCCATGTCTTGCATACGTCTGTACGTAGTGGTTCTTGAAGCACTGACTCCAGCTGCAGTCCACTCTTTGTGAATCTCCCCCACATTTTTGAATGGGTTTTGTTTCACAATCCTCTCCAGGGTGCGGTTATCCCTATTGCTTGTACACTTTTTTCTACCACATCTTTTTTTGTCAATGGTCGTCTACTGGACAACTGTCAAGTCAGTAGTCTTCCCCATGATTGTGTAGCCTACAAAGTTCCAATCAAGTAAAGATTTTACAAATCTGCCTAGAAGAGGACATGTGTCTAAATCATCCTAATGCACAGTAAGGAGGAGAGTTTGAGTGGCCAAAGACTCTCCAAGGATCACAGCTGGAGAACTGCAGAGATTAGTTGAGTCTTGAGTCTCAAAAAGCCTTAAAAAAAAAAAATCAAACAGCACCTACATCACCAAAAGTTGTTCGGAAGGGTTTCAAGAAAAATCCTCTGCTCTCATCCAGAAACAAACTCCAGCATATTCAGTTGTCAGACAAGACTGGAACTTCAAACGGCTTCATCTTTTCCTTCCCTTTCGCCTCTCTATTAATGTGCTTGGACACAAGCTCTGTGAACAGCCAGCCTCTTTTGCAATGACCTTTTGTATCTTGCCTTGTGCAAGGTGTCAATGGTCATCTTTTGGACAACTGTCAAGTCAGCAGTCTTCCCCATGATTGTGTAGCCTACAGAACTAGACTGAGAGACCATTTAAAGGCCTTTGCAGGTGTTTTGAGTTAATTAGCTGATTAGAGTGTGGCACCAGGTGTCTTCAATATTGAACCTTTTCACAATATTCTAATTTTCTGAGATACTGAATTTGGGATTTTCCTTAGTTGCCAGTTATAATCATCAAAATTAAAAGAAATAAACATTTGAAATATATCAGTCTGTGTGTAATGAATGAATATAATATACAAGTTTCACTTTTTGAATGGATATTCAAAAAGATATTCAACTTTGATATTCTAATTATATGACCAGCACCTGTATGTATATATATATATATATATATATATATATATATATATATATATATATATATATATAATAAAACATTCATTTTAATGTGAACAAACCAAAACGCGCGCACAGAATGGCGCTTCAGACAGCGAGCCAGCACTGCATTCAGTTCTCTTTCGTGCTTAAACAAACAAAATTATCTCAAAATGGCAATTTTGTGGAGTATCCTTGCAAGCACTGTTTTAAATGAGTTAAATGAAGTCTTAAATGAATATATATATATATATATATATATATATATATGTGGTCACCCTTGGTAAATGTGATCAACGATGACTGTAAAAATGAATCTGCATTGTTTATCCTTTTGATCTTTAATTCATAAAATAAAAGAATTGATGTTTTTCTCCAAAACACGTTGGCCACAATTATTGGCACTCCTAGAATGTTTTTATGAGTAAAATATCTCTGAAGTATATTCCCATTCATATTTACATTTTTTAGCACACCAGGGTGATCATGAACATGAAATTGTCCAGCCATGACTTCCTGTTCCACAGGAGTATAAACATGAGGAAACACAAGGGCCAAATTCCCGTAATCATTCATCACAACGAGTAAAACAAAAGAATATAGTTCTGATGTGCAGCAAAAGATTGTTGAGCTTCACAAAATAGAAAGTGACTGTAAGAAAATAGCTAAAGCATTGAAAATCCCCATTTGCACCATCAGGGCAATAATTAAGAAGTTCCAATCAAGTAAAGATTTTACAAATCTGCCTGGAAAAGGACGTGTCTAAATCATCCTAATGCACAGTAAGGAGGAGAGTTTGAGTGGCCAAAGACTCCAAGGATCACAGCTGGAGAACTGCAGAGATTAGTTGAGTCTTGAGTCTCAAAAAGCCTTAAAAAAAATAATCAAACAGCACCTACATCATCAAAAGTTGTTCGGGAGGGTTTCAAGAAAAATCCTCTGCTCTCATCCAGAAACAAACTCCAGCATATTCAGTTGTCAGACAAGACTGGAACTTCAAACGGCTTCAACGGCTTCAAATGGCTTCTATGGTCAGATGAAACTAAAAAAAGAGCTTTTTGGCAGCAAACCCACCAGATGGACCCCATGCCCATGGTTAAATATACTGCTGGATCTTTAATGTTGTGGGCCTATTTTTCTGCTAGAGGTCCTGGACATCTTGTTCAGATACATGGCATCATGGATTCTATCAAATACTAACAGATAAAAAATCAAAACCTGACCGCTTCTGCTAGAAATCCAATAATGGGCCATGGTTGGATCTTCCATCAGGACAATGATCCAAAACAAACATCAAAACCAACACAAAAATGTGTCTCTGAGCACAAAATGAAGCTTCTGCCATGGTCGTCCCAGTCCCCTGACCTGAACCCTAAAGAAAATGAGTGGAGTGAACTGAAGAGAAGAAGCACCAACATGGAGCTGGGAATCTGAAGGATCTGGAGAGATTCTGCATGTAGGAATGGTCTCTGATCTCTTGTCAGGTGTTCTCCAAACTCATCAGGCATTATACTGTTATCTTGAAGGGCTGTTATCTTGGCAAAAAGAGGCTGCAAAGAGTATTGAATAAAAGGGTGCCAATAATTGTGGCCAACATTTCATAATGTGATTTCCCCCCACTTTCAATTCTTTTACTTCTATGAAAGGTTAGATTTTTGCTAATTTTATTAATTAAAGATTAAAAGGATAAACAATGCAGATTTTTTTTTTTTTTTTTTTCCATCTTTGACCATATTTACCAAGGGTGCCAATAATTCTGACCACAACTAATAATATATATATATATAGTACTCACTTTTGTGGTCAGCGGTTTAGACATTAATGGCTGTGTGTTGAGTTATTTTGAGGGGACAGCAAATTTACACTGTTATACAAGCTGTACACTCACTACTTTTCATTATAGCAAAGTGTCATTTTCACTTCTGTGAGATACTGTATATATATATATATATATATAAAATGTCTACAGAAGTAAATAAAAAATAAAATAAAAAAATGTTTGCATTCTGCCTGTGAAAGACTGAAAAACAGCCGCCAGGACATTCTGCTAGTAAACTCTACTCGCATTTCACAGAAAAATAACATAATTGTTTCGAGCAGCAAAGTGTTGCAAATCACCCTCGGATGACAGAATCTGATTTTAGGAGGACCTATCCCTATTATAGTTGGGATTGGAAGAATCTGCGTACCAGGCCACAGTTGATAGAGATGCCCTCTCTCGCTCTCTCTCCCGTGGCTCCTGTGCGTTTGAGACGCTCCGATCCTGCCAGGTCCACAAAGTGAAACTTGGCAGTGAGAGTCTCGTACTCGGGCTGAGAGATGGGACTATCAGATACACCGTTCATCTCTCCATTCACCTGGAATGAGAGAGGGAAGAGTTAAGACAGCGTCAAGCTACTAACATAAGCATCTTCTTAAATTATGTGTGCAGTCTTCAACATTCCTGCATTTTCCTTCTGCACTGACATGTTTACTGTTGACGTTTCTAATGCCAGTGGTTTTATAATTACTTTGCTTTGTACCACAGCAGTCTAATTTTTAATACTTTAGAACTTACGACCTGCTTAAACTTGCTAACACCTTTGTAATCCAGTAGTTTAAGCTTACAACTCTCAACATGATGTATGCAGCTTTAATTAATATTCACGTGTTGTCAGTTGGCCTTGGCAAGCAGTGCTTGTTTTATAAAACTGCTGATGCTCATGTGTTGATGTGTCTGGCAGGGCCGTACCAGCAGTGGCTGCGGACACACTCTCATCTGGCAGAGGTGGATGGTGAAGATGGCATGAGAGCGGGAGCTCTGGGCGTTCATCTGCGTGCTGGCGGTGGTGCGGGACAGAGCGCCCAGCTTCAGACACTGCAGGAGCTGAGGAGAACGTACAGTACAGCAGGTGTGAGGGTGACAAACACTGACAGGAATATCTACTGCTCTGTTCATTCTAGTCACAAAAGCTTTTTATTGTCACTCATATAGAGCCATTTAAAACAAATAAACATGACGTAAACAATAAAACTATATTTGCATAGCTTTTAACTACAGTAATGCGTCGTGTATGAGTAAAAGCAAATATTCAATAGGGTGAAGCGGTCACAGTAGTTATCAAAACAATGCAGCTTTTCCAGCAACAAACTACTACTTCCAATGTGTTTTTTTTTAACAAACATTGATGTTTAAATAATAATAATAATAATGCAAAAATCCTAGTCATCATCTATATTTACAATTAATTAAACAATATATAATATGTAACATATACTACTACAACTACTACTATTAATAATAATGACAATAATAATGTTTAACATATTAATATTAGTTCTAGTATTGTTATATTGTATATAAAATATTATTTGTTGTTTATTATTAACAACATTTATATGTACATTTATATATATATTTATATGTACATTTATATATATATATATATATATATATATATATATATACACACACACACACACACACAAACATACACCACAATTACTATTACTTTTAATAATAATATTTAATATTATATCATTTGTTATTTTAGTATTATTGTTATTTTAGTAGTAGTAGTATTCGTCTTCTGTATTAAATATTAATTGTTAACAGCAATATTTAATATATAATATATACTACTACTACTACTACTAATAATAATGATAATAATAATAATAAACATCATATTACTATTAGTACCAACTATATATATATATATATATATATATAAATTACAATAATACATATGAATTACAACATTATAATATTATAATTATATTAATAACTATTTTTAATAGTTTTAAGTTAGTCACTGTGTTTTCAAAGTAATTATATTACAATATGGTGTTTTCTACGTTCATTGTTGGTTTAATAGTAGTTAGCTTGACTACAGTTTAAACTACAAGCTTGTAGCAAGATTAGCTGCAGTTTTAATATTATATATTACTGAGTTAAAATTATTCTCCATTTGCATAGTGGTAAAATTTTAATCATCATTTAATACACAGCATTATATTTTTTTTTTACAATGGCATACACTGATGAACAGTGTACAATAATACCAAAGATATTTTTTAAGAAACAAAAAACTCCATTTTAATTCAAATGACTCCTGTAGATAACAAGGCTGGATGAGGTCACAGGGGACAGATAGCTGACCTCCTCCTCTGAGCTGACCAGCCGTGAGGTCACTCCTGTGGTGTAGATCCCTCCGCTCCCATCTTCATGGATCTTAATGTTGGACTTCCTGCTTCGAGCCTCTGGATCACGTGCGCTGTCAAACAGGTCTAGGATCTCCTCGTTATAGAGCTGCAGGACAAATACACACACTCTGTGACCTTTAGAGGGCAAAGGTCAAAAGGCCAAAGCCCCGCATGTTTGACCTCGAGAAGCCCAGAGACCACACAAGCTGATGGACAAGGAAATTATGAATAATGATAACGTAAATCACAACAGCAAGACTGCAACTAAAGACAGAATGAAAAAAGAGAAAGAAGCGAATGGGGCTTTTCCCAGCTTCCCACTTGGGGAAGTGACACAATGAGAGTCTTAATAAAATCAATGTAGGGTTCAAAACAATAAATCAAACTGCTAACATTGAAAAACAATGTACAAAGTGCACAAAAGAGCTCTGGAAAGGAGGAGACTAATGAAATAAGGGCATCTTAATGCCCTATTAAAGCCACCCCGGGGGATGCCGTCCGTTCACAGCCGCAGGACGCGAGACAAATCTGTCGAGTCCTTCCCCACGGTGAGCCGCCTTTCTGCTGAACAAACAGCAGCCTGTGCCAGACAGCAAGAGGCACAGATCGTTAAAACGTCCTCTTACAGGTTTAAAGTCATTACCTAAGCCAGGTCTTTATGCGAGGAAGGGGATAATCGGTTTACAGCTACACTGCTGTTTGCGCACCCTGGCAGCTGAACGCCTCCTCCTCGCCTGATGTCGGCGCTAATGACTGATATCTAATTGCAAGGGGATTTTCTACGTCATCAAGAGCAGTTCCCTCTCAATCACATTCGTTATGAGACGATGAAGCCCAGATAAATGGAGTCAAGACACTGGGACTCCAGCCATCTGCCAACATGCCCAATACACACTGTAAAAATGATTACTGAAGATGGTTAAAAGGTAATGCAGTATGTTTTACAAGAAAATATTAGTTTAGTCACTCCACCCAGTTTATTGACTGCTATTAGTATGCCACTCATGGGTTTATCTCCTACAAGAGTGTGAACATTGAGCTTTCTAGGCACCATCTAAACATTAAAGGGATAGTTCACCCAAAAATGGTCACCCTCAAGCCATCCTAGGTGTATATGACATTCTTCTTTCAGACGAACACAATCGGAGTTATATTAAAAAAATATTCTGGTTCTTCCAAGCTTTATAATGTGAGTAAATGGTACCATTTAAGCCCAAAAAAGTGCATCCATCCATTATAAATGTACTCCACACGGCTCCAGGGGGTTAATAAAGGCCTTCTGAAACTAAGCGATGTGTTTTTGTAAGAAAAACATCCACATTTCAAACTTTATAAACTATAATCACTGGTTTCCGTTAACAGCCGTACGCGAGTCTAGTAACGACAGAAAAGTAACCACTGTCCCGATGCAAGACATATTGACAAACACCGAAGTGCAGAGAGAGCAAAACAAAACACCGGTCATGAATTAGAAGTCTAAAATGAGAATTTTTAAAGAGAAATGTCGGAGGAGCTTGAGTTTGTTGCCCAGCCATATTTGTTTGAATGGCGAGAGGCGTCTGCTCTCACCTAAGCTTACACTACGCCTACATCATACGTCCTACGCCGGAACTCGACTCTCTTGTGAAAGCGTGGACGGACAATACACACAATAGGGGCATTTGCAAGGATGTTTGAAAATATGCTTTATTTTTGTAATTCCTCCAGGTGCCACTATTGTCGCAGAGACTTCGAAGCTTTACGAATCTTTTGTTTTGAATCAGTGGTTCGGAGTGCATATCAAACTGCCAAAGTCACTCCCCAGTGGTGAACCATTGAAATTTCAAAACACTTATGACGTAACGAAGCCTCGTTTACTGAAATCACGTGACTTTGACAATTTGATACACACTCCGAACTACTGATTCGAAACAAAAGATTCGTAAAGCTTCAAAGCTTCATGAAGCAGTGTTTTGAAATCGCCCATCACTAGATATTGTTGAATGAAGTCGTTATTTTGTTTTTGGCGCACAAAAAGTATTCTCGTCGCTTCATAACATTAAGGTTAAACTACTGTAGTCACATGAACTGTTTTAAATATGTATTTAGTAGCTTTCTGGGCATTTGAAAGTGTAAATTAACTTGCAATGCAGGCCTCACTGAGCCATCGGATTTTATCAAAAATATCTTAATTTGTGTTCCGAAGATGAACAAAGGCCTTACATGTGTAGAACGACATGAGGGTGAGTAATTAATGACAGAATTTTCATTTTTTTTAACCGTTTACCACATCGAATTATATGTGAAATTGTTTTGTAATTATTTGTGAAATTTACTAGCAGTGAAAATGGTCTTTTTTCCCCCCAATGCAACCACAACCACAATTATAATAATTAACATCATAAAGAGAGTCTCACCTCCAGGAACTGGGCGCTGACTTTGAAATCTGGCGGGGGCATGTCGGCGCTCTGTGCCTCCAGTCTGCGTTTTTGGATGCCCTGGAAGAGTTGTCGCACTGCCCGAGGGATGATCCCCAGCTCTTCCTCTGACACGGATACGTCAAAGCCAGTGCCCATGGTGTAGGTCTTTCCTGAACCAGTCTGCATGACAGAGCAAGGCATTCACATTTACAACTAGTGATTTAGTAATTGGGCAATATTTAGTCATTGTAAGGTTATCAGCATCAATGGTTAATTTTCTGTTTGAAAATCTTTCTTTGTGATTTTTGGTTACTTATTGGGTCATTTAATTTTGAGTAGGTCTCATTTGCTGTTGTTAAAATATATTATATAATGTATTACAGCAAGAAGCCATGCACAAAATTAAAATTCTTAAATTCTCGACCCACTGTTACTAGTGATAGGGCCCTATTTTAACAATCTAAGCGCATGGTCTGAAGCGCAAAAGTGTTGGACGTAACATGCAATAAACCAATCAGAGTGTCAACTTCCATTCCCTTTAAAAGCCAGGTGCGCTCACGCCATGGCAGATTCGCTATTTACAAGGCGGAATATAGACACCCTCAACCTGACGAGTCAGTTTAAATACATGTGGTGTGTATTGCCACGATTGGTCAAATAATTAGCCAATTTCATTCGTCATTGCTGCAAATAGGTAATTCTGATACATGCAATGACTATCCATTATGACATGTAGGCATTTTTATCTTTATGTACACAATAATAATCTTTTATTTTTAATATTTGGCATGTCTGTGTGCTGCTGCACACAGTATATGTAACAATATGTATGTGTGTAGCAAGCAGAGTGAACGCGTGTTGTACTAAAAAATATTGTTCCACTGACTTTAGAGCAGGTTTTTGTTGGTCAGTGGTGCAGTCGTTTTCAGTTGCCTAAAAATAGCAACAAGCCAACAATGCACCTGAACACACCTCGTTTTCAGACCAGCACGCCCATGGGCGAACAGATGGGTCAGAGTGCATGTGCTATTTAAACAACGTGGTGCAGGACGTAAAAAATGATAACTGCGTCGGGCTGAAACCAGCAAAAATCACTTGCATCGCATTGTGATAGGGCCCATAAACTAATTAAAAATATATACATTTTATAATATTTACATTTTCATAATATGTACCATTTAAAAAGTGAAAGTGATTATACTAATTTCCTACAATTGGCATGACTTTACAAAAGTAAAGAGGTTTTTAAAAAAATTTAAGTTTAAATAAATTGACAAAACTGTAGTTATGCATATGTCACTGGCATTTAAAGCTGATGTACACATAATCTATTTAAATGAATCAAATTTAAACCAAATTAAGTGATTAATTGTGACTCAATGTAATTATTAATAAAAAAAATAATTTGGTCAAAATTTGGTCATTTCATTATATGCACACTGCTTTTTCTCCATGTCAGAGTTCTTAATATACCATATTTGGCATTTAATATTTTCATCCATGATTTTCAGCCAAATGTCTATTTTGGCCAAGAACCTAAAATGGCACTTTTATCAAGCTGATGAAACTCTGAAGCAACCCATCATAAGAAGCATTATTAGGCACAACATGAAGAACATAATTACATTTACTATTAATAATTTCATATAAAATAACAATAGTTAAATCATTCAAATAAACAGGGCATTATCACTATAGTATTCCTACTGTGTCCTTTTTAAATAGCGCTTGTGTCTCCTGCTTCAGGGTTGCACATTAGCAGAAGTATTCCTCTCAGGTGTTCAAGTGTCTACTCATGTTTTAGTAGAGTTGCATCTATCATACATCTTGTAACACACAGAATTACATTTTGAGCGATTAACCCTGAACGCCGCACAATAGGCACTCTAAACGCGAAGAGCGTGTGACGAGTGGAACTCACAAAAGACGCCCGGCACAGCTGTCGCATCACCAGAGCGCTGAGGGAAAGGTCACGGGTTCACGGCGAACCAATAATGGAGTGATGATACTTACTATTCAGAGAAATGAATGACCTGACGGTACGTGTGTGCAAACAGAAAGGTTTAATATGATTCAGATAAAGTGTGTGAGCGTGTGTGGATGTTTTTGCTAATCTTTTTCTGCCATCGCAAACAACTCATCTGCAGGTATACATATCATTTTATCAAGTGTGGTAGATCTTACTTGTCCGTAAGCGAAGACAGTTGCGTTGTATCCCTCGAAGCAGCCTTCAATGAGCTTGTGAACGCAGGCGCTGTAGATCTGGTGCTGCTGAGCGTCCAAGTCAAACACAAAATCATACGTAAAGGCCTTGTCTTTACCCAAGAGCACCTGGGGCTCCCCAGGAGTAACAGAGGTGCAGATGTGGCATCCCTCAATCTTTTCTTTTGCCATCTGCGGCCGGATCCTGATGAAAAGAACAAAAAACAAATCTAAGTGGGGGGAAAAAATGAACAAGACAACAGAAGTCAAAATACCAAGGATATATGCTGCATCCAAAACATGTGAGAACTGCCGTATTTGACAAATCTGAGAATCTACTCTGACACAGAAACTACTCATTTCCAAAAATGGAAATAGTTTAATAAAGCCAAAAAAGCTGACTGAATGGCTAGCCAACTCTATCTCTATCTCTTAGGTTAATAATACAGCATTTTAAATAGAAAACTTATCACTATCAATTGTAAAAAAAAAAAAATATATATATATATATATATAAGAAATATGAAACAGAAACAGAGGTAGATACCAAACTATATTTAACTGTTGAAGCTGCTTTCATTTAAATGAAAACGGCAATGGTCAAATAGGAAAATGAACAATTTTATTAGCAGTGAACTTAAAAAATGACTTTCAATCTTAAACTATAAAAATTCATAAAAAATATTAATACATGTTCAAAAGTAGTCTAAACGAAAGAGACATTTCATGTATTGTGTGAATGTGATTTATATCAATTTTTCCCCACTGTCCCACAGTTGGGGCGTCATTTTCACCAAACAGAACAATTTTGCCTCTAATAAAGTTCTATGGAAATTGAGTGTACTTGTTCACCAAGTGCACATCAGTGTCGGTGAAGAGTACGCTTGAAAAGAAATTTGAAAGATATGAGAAATCAAAGTAAATATCAAATTTGAGCAGAATATTTTATTGTGCATAATTTCCAATTAAGCTGTAGCGTAATACTGTAATATTATGTCGTCCATATTCTCTAGGTTGTATATCAGTGTAGTATAAGTTGTGTTCATCAGTGTTTAGTACAAGCCGTGGATGAAATGGGTGATTTGTCAGGGCAAATCATAAGAGCCTGTTTAGCAGGAGCGTCTGTACCCTTAACAGGCTAATTGTTTGGTGTTTTGAGAGTAACATGAGCCTTTATGATTATGACTGCGTAGACAAACTATGGCAAGACTTCATCAGCGGAGAAGAATAGTTGGCGAAAATCGCAAACTACTGCAGCAAAGTGACAGCAAACCTCAATATTCACCTTGAAGTCATTCTTTCCATACATTTTTTTTTTATAAAATCACACAGGAAACTTCAAAGCTAACACCAATGAAAGAGATGCATTTTTCTAGAACTTTAAATCACAGACACCAATCCTAAAATGAGAAGAAGACACAGTAATGAATCATGATCATAAAACCTGGTCGGTGCAAGCACCAAGATGAACTTCAATATCTACCCTGGTCCGCTCAATCACCTGACTTGAATCTCACTGAACCACTGTGGGCAGTTTTGGAAAGAAGAGCGAGAAGCCGATTCTCTAAAGTAATTAGCAGATGTTCTGATAGACAGTATTCCCCCTGGAGGCTATTCAAACGTTGAATGAATCAATTGTAAGAAGGTTGGAAGCTGTATTAAAGGCAAATGGTGGGAAAACACCTTAATATAGAAATATTGCCTATTTCCCAGGTGTTCGCATTATTTTATTCAACCTCTGTAGATATACTACTGGATAATGTAAAGTTAAATAACCTAGTAAGCGTGTGAAAGCTGTTTTAAGACCGCAGCGCCAACAGTTGTACAATTACAGTAATTCTAAAGTGACATGAATGCACCAAAGGTGAGGATATAAGCCTCATTATTATACAGTAAGAACCATCAATTTTATACCAGGTTGAAAGAACAGGTTAAAGCACTTTCATTAAAAAGACAAGAAGCAAACACTTATCACGTTAACATCAAGGTTAATTAAGTCTCCAGGCTAAAAGAAAGAAAAAAAAAAAAAAAACACTAGCCTAATTCATTAAAGAATTAATTGAATCAAGTCAATTAGCTTTTACTTGGGGCATTTCAGATAAATTGATACACATCCATCTCTGCTATGGACAATACATTCGTATCAACTGACACAAAGTGAAGTGGTCACCTGACATGATCTTTAACAAATTAGTGAATTCAAAGAGATCACGAGGAACCTGCCCTTTTGATTACAATCAACTTGCCTTTAGCTTGTTTCTCTTTTTAGCATTCAGAACATTATAGCCAACTTTTGTTACTTTCATAAAAAGGTAAAACTGGCAACCAATCAGAAAACTTCAGCAAGCACTTCGCAACATGCTAGAGCTGCACGATTAATCGTAAAAAGATCGCCATCTCGATTCAAGCACCCACGCAATCCTACTTTATTAATGACAACGATTCTCCCGCTCAAATCTGTCTTCGTGCTGCCAGAGTCAGAGAGAGCCGTTTTGAATCACACATTAGTTATTTCTGTGTTACAAATATTCACATTATCACAGAAGTACTGAGATATAAATTTTAAGTTAGTATTTAAAGACCGATGTCTACAATAGCAACAAACTTGGCACGTCAAATAACGGTTGTATCAATTACATCTTATTCCACTAGGTGGTGACAACTGACTGTTAAAAAATGTATTTGTCATTGAATCGTTCATTCAAAGATTCGTTCAAAAACACTGATTCATCCAGCAATGAAATAAGTATTTATTAATGAGTCATTGAATTCATTCAAAACCATTTTTTAAATAATTCATTCAAACATTTTCCAGCAATTTTCCAGCAAAATTATATTTTGTCAGAGCCTCTAGTAAATTATTACATTTTGTTTGGTTATATATTCAGAATCATGATCTCTATTTGAAACCAAAAAAATCATGATTCTCATTTTATCCAGAATTGTGCAGCTCTACAACATGCTAAAAACCACCGGTGAGTGGTGATGTGCAAACACCAATTATATTTTGTTTGGATAATGTAAAAATGTATTTTTAAGCTACATTGTAATGACCACCAAGTTAGACCTTATCGCTCCTAGATAATAACAGCCCTATCGTCCTCCATCTTTGATACACACTGATAACGAACACACACACGCCTGTTTAGCTCAGTTAATGTTACATACAGTAAAAGAGGCCAGGAAACACGGAAAACGTGTTACATATGGACTGACTACTTTCTCTTTCTGACATACACACGTTTATGTGAATGAGGACATACCACAGGCTTTAGACTATTGTTTTTATACAAAGTTAATTTCTAAATCAATCAGGTGAACCAATGATTCAATGGCCCTGAGAGCCTTTTACTTCATTCCTGAATGAATCAGCCATTTGAACGAATTGAATGAATGAATGACTAAATAACTGACTAATTTAGACATTTACTGTTTTAGTTTCTATTTAGAGTATCACTTCGTTAAAAAATTATTTTCATATTTTGGGGATAGTTTATTTACATTTACTCACCCTCATGCAGTTTCAAAACACAGTATAACTTTCTTTTTGCGGAACATAAAAGAAGATAAAAGAGAAAAGCATCAGTAGACATTACAAAAAGTAGCTTTAGAAAGAAATATTTTATTTGATTCAAAATAGAATTTATTACACATAAACTTTATGGCTACAATGGCCATGTTTTTTTTTTGTTTTTTGTTTAAAAAAAAGACTGCTGGTAACCAAACTGTTTTTGTCTGTAAATATATCTAAATACCAATTCAGATGCAGCTTCTGAAAACAAAAAACAAAAAAAAAAACATGGCCATTGTAGCCATAAAGGTTATGTGTAATAAATTCTATTTTGAATCAAATAAAATATTTCTTTCTAAAGCTACTTTTTGTAATGTCTACTGATGCTTTTCTCTTTTAACACAATAATGACTTTAAATGATCTTTTGGGGGTATTTTCTCAACCAAATTTGATGTGCGATTATATATATATATATATATATATATATATATATATATATATATATATATATATATATATATATATATATATATATATATATATATATATATACCAATGTGCAAAACAGACAGACAGATTCGGCTAATGTATGTTTCAGTCTTTGGATACGCATTCTGGTTTCCCAATATGTTACAACAGCGATGATCAAAAGAACATGGACAAAACAGTCGTTCGTTGTAAACAAATGTTCAATGACGTGCCGAAAGCTCTATGCCCAGTCATTTACGCCGTCATCACCCGGGTGTTGACCTGCGAGCGCAGGTGAGACCTGAACATCTCACGTTGCTATCTGTGTTTGAACTAAGCTCGGTAACACTTTAGAATACTGATCCTTCATTAATGAATAACTACACAGGAACAAATGAGTAATGCATTATTAACACTATTAACTAACGAGAAACTCTGATTAATGAATTAGTAAGTAATAGTGCTCAGTTGAAGGTGGTAGTTCACTATTAGCTAATCAGTAACTACTGTTTTTTTATTCCTCCCAGAGAACTACTAAGAACTACTATATACAGGTTCATAATTAACATGAATGATGCATAATGTATAATAAATTCTAAAGTGAAGGTCATAGTAACCCACTACTAATGACTGAAGTATTACCAAATACTTAAGAAAGAATTACTAATTATTTGGATCAGTATTCTAAAGTGAGAAACATAATAACTCTCTAGTAACTACTGGAGTCACTGTAAACTTTTGAGGTTTTTGTAAAGTATTGGATAGTAATAACTCAAGAGTTACTACATAATTTGGATCAGTATTCTAAAGTGAAGATCATGGTAACCCACTAGTAATTACTCGAGTGTTACCAAATACATCAGAAGGATTTACTGTACAAAACTGTACAAAAACCTCAAAAGTTTACAGTGACTTGAGTAGTTACTAGAGAGTTATCATGTTTTTAACTTTAGAATACTGATCCAAATAATTAGTAATTCCTTCTGAAGGATTTGGTAATACTTCAGTCATTACTAGTGTGTTACCATGACCTTCACTTTAGAATTAATTATACATTATGCATTATTTACATGAATTATGAACCTGTATATAGTAGTTCTTAGTAGTTCTCTGGGAGGAATGAAAAAACAGTACTTACTGATTGGCTAATAGTGAACTACCACCTTCAACTGAGCACTGTTACTTACTAATTCATTAAATCAGAGTTTTGTGTCAGTTACTAGAGTGTTAATAATGCATTACTCATTTGTTCCTGTGTAGTTATTCATTAATGAACGATCAGTATTCTAAAGTGTTACCCTAAACTCATTTAAACCTTTCCAATTTAAACATTCATCCATAAGACGCAAAACAGAACTCAAGCGCGCTGTGAGGAGATTTGTGTGTACTTTTTGTGTGTACACGGAGAGTCCCGTCACAGCGCACAAATACTCTTGCGCAAATTCTCTTTCAAGTCTTGCACCTAAACGGACAAATTCACACAAAAATTATGTCAACATGCCTATCTTAACGAGTATCCTAACAAACATGGTAGGTTATGTCTTAGGTGAAAAACGAGACAGACAACGCATGTGTATCAGTATCAGTGTGCTGGATCTTTGAACGTCTTAAAGGGACAGCAGTCTAATATTCCTGCTCTCTGTGTTTTAATGTTAATCAAATGACAAAATCACTCTTGACTGAACAGCTTTTGTAACTTCAATAATGTTTCATCTTTATTTAACTATTCAAAGAAGTTTATATGAAGTTTATATTTGATTACTTTATTCAATTTCTGTATCTGAAAGCTGTTAGATACCTGAAAAACCTGTAAAGCATTGTTTATTTTATATCTTAGCTCTCATGTATTTATCTGTGCTGTTTCTTGTAGTTAGATTTTATTTTCTTTATCTTTATTTGACAATTGTCCTATTTTTTACTGAACATAACACATACCGAACTGTACCGAAACCGTGACACTAAAACCGTGATACAAACCGAACCGTGAAAAATCTGAACCGTCCCACCCCTAATATATATACAGTCAAACCAAAATTTATTCAGACACCTTGAACATTTCATTCATTAATAGTTTATTCACTATAGTTTAAAAAAATGGTAATAAAATATGACAAGATCTTAGAGTTAAACTGTGTCAGAAAAAAATTATCACAATTATGTCAGGCAAAACATGCTCAGGTCAAAATGTCTGAATATTTTTTGGTTTGACTGTATATATACACACACACATTTATTTTACTTTTTTTTTTTTTTTACCATATTTAGCAAACTTCTGGGGACAATTTTTATAGCTAAGTACAAACACACCACAATCTGCAAAAAAAGCCCTTGTATTACAAGATCAGCAAAACATAAAACAGACCACAAATACGCTGTCAGTAGCAGTTCAGACACGGACAACGTATGTTAGTCACATTTAAAGTCTAATTCTGTGTGTTACATTGATCATTAGCATCTACAGCTGTGAGGGATGCACAAACCGACCAAATGCGGCAGGAAATGAGAGCGAACCATGAATAATCAATTAACGAGAGCACACATGCAGTCACACACACTCTGCAGAAAGCAGGCTCAATCCTTTCTGCTTCACACACACACACACACACACACCTATCCAAATCTACCCATCCTCCTCTCTCTGGCCTCAGCTGGGCCTCAGCCTCTCTTTTATCCCGTTCCACAGTCAAAAGAGAAGCATAATCTATAGCACATTGATCAGGAGGACAAACACAACACATGAGGCGCTCTCCTGAGAGGATCACACACTAAAAATAACCCCCACACACACTGGAGGATTACACATCCGCTTTAAAGCTGTGAACGAACGCACCGCATCCTTACCTGCCATCAAACACTGATCCTAGACCAGCTGAAGCCACTGAAATACTCTAACACAGTCCTCAAAACTGTTTTCAGATCAGCGTGTCTCGAAGGCACATCCTTATTGGCTTGATCCGTTTATCTTTAAGAACCATTTATAATTTCCTGTGAGATAAAATGCTAAACGTCTCGGGGAGATTAACACTTTGCTAAATAATTATGTTGATATTCCGCATAACAAAGACAGTTAATTCCCACAGGTCTGGAATTTAAATAGGGTTGGGACTAGCTAGTGCTACTGGTGTCATTATCAATTTTTAATTACGCAAAAGGATTAATCCAAAACATAAACAGCATCTTTAGATGAGTCACAGAGGAAATCCCCCCAAAAAACCCACAATACTAGTACATACTTAAATACTTAAGTAAATCACTATTTCATACAATGTTGAGTTTTCTAATCTGTCAAGACGCTGTTCAGAATACGGTTCAAGTATCTCAGTGGCTCTAAATTAGATTCATAAACAAGAAATCATATGTTGGGCCTCCCATTTTAATATCTGCAGCAATCCATCATTCCTGTCCGACAGTCACGTCGCCCCCGCATGACAGAAATGCTCCTCACACATGACAGCGGGAGACATCTGTCTGCCTGCTGCCTCTGTGTGTGTGTTTGTTTGTGTATGTGTACAAAACAAAAGGAAGTGTGTCATCAGTCTCCTCCGTCTGCACTTCCTGGCCTGAAGAGGGAAGTTCTTGCCACATCCTTCAGTTAGTTCAGTCTAATATCGCGGTGAAGCCACTATAACCGCAGAGACTAATTTTTTGAAAAAATTTAAAGAAAAAGTAGCACTCACAAAATGTGGCGTCTTAAAGGAATGTTGTGAGCTATATGGGATACTTTAGCTACTATACACTGTAGCATACTAGATTACGGCAGTACCAGTCACATGCTGTCCATGAACATTAATGGATTTTCAATAGAAGTTGATGTGGCAAGACAGCGCACCTAAATAAATACTGAAAAACACACCATTTTAAAAGTATAGGCACAAGACTTAAAACTTTATACATGTGAAGTGTCATAAAATTGCCTACCAGCCTTGTCTATGCAAAGTTTAACTCCTGCCATAAGTATACAAAGCCAGAAAACTTCACGAAGGGACGCAACGTACCACATTTTGTTTGAAAGAAGCCACTTACGCTTAGTTATTTCATCAAAAATACAACACAATAAAAATACAATATTGTGAAATTTAAATATATTTTAAAATGTAATTTATTCCTGTGAATTTTAGGCATCATTATTCCAGTCTTCAGTAGGGCTACATGAAATAGGAAAAAACTGACATTGCGACATTTTGTTTTTCTGTGATGTACATTGTGATATGAAAACAGTTTTCACCCGATGAATTGAATTGAATTTGGAAAGAATTAATTATTCTAGAACAGTGGTTCCCAAACTTTTTAGAGTGGAGTAACACCCTGAGGCATTTACCGTCCTTCTACCCCCTCTCTTGCGCTTAGACTGCACCTTTTCCTTATTTGCCCCCTAAATCGACTTTCCAGTGAATTTTTTTATCTTCATAAATACCTTTACAACATTAATAATGTTTTAAATAATAATTAAAAAAAAAAAAAAAGTCCAATAGAGACATGCGATAATAAAAACGTGAAAAGTGATTATTTTAAATACTAAAACTGCCAGTAGATGGCGGTAAGTCACTGTCTTTATTTGTGAGTCATCGAGTCATTTGTTCAATGAAGCAAGTGGCTGTATTTATAAATGAATCACTGAATCAATGACTTTCACGAACGATTCGTTCAAAGCTGCAGATTCGTTCACGAATTACCGCTGTGATGTTATTACCGATGTTTGGTGCAGGAAATATGTATATAAAAACTTTAAAACACACATATATGATCTATGATGCACGTGGCGAGTGTTGTTATACTCATCGCGGAGCTCCGTGCTGAAACTGATCATATGCGCGCTTCGCGTGTATATCATAATCTTATTTTTCATGTGCTCGTATTCAAACTCCACTTCTGACCGCATCGCGGGCAAAATATAAACAACACTCATGTGCTACTGTGCTGAGGGAAACATACACACGGCTCGCGGGTCCGAACGCAGAGGTAAATGAACAGCACTTTTGTAACATTTGAAATCTAGTGCTAAATCTACTGTACATTGTCAAGCATGGCAGTAATGTAGCGCGATTTGCTAAAGCAGCAGATTTTGCGCACAACCTATATGCACTCATATGAACGCTGCTTATGTGGAAATGGATGCAGTCAGTTTTGACCGCAAAAGATGTGGTATTTTGATTGGATGTCATGTAGTTATGGCATTGTGCCTGTTAGAAAATACATGCTTGGTTTTAATGTTATTTTAAGGTGGGGAAGAATTAAACGAACAGCAAAATTTGCTATTTAGCATACCCCAGTTTTGTTGTTTGATTAACATTAATGACACAGACAGCAGCAGGTATATTAGGCTGCTGTCACTTTAAGAGTTAATGCATGGATCCAATATAATGATACGGATCCATTTTCTTTCTCAATTGTTTACATTTATGTAAGCTATAAGTGACTGCGTTTACAAGGATACTCGCAGAGACAGCCATTTTGACATAATTTTGCGTGTATGTGTCCGTTCAAGCACAAATAGACACGGAAGAGAACTGAATTCAGTGTTTACATGCTGTCTGCATGCACAGAAAACAGCACAGTCTAGAATTCTGTTGTTTTACATTATGGTAAAGATGATTTTTGTTTCTTTTTACAAACTTCAGAAGGAGTTAAAATTATTTTACTGTGGTAATCAACAGCACATCACAAATGCTGTCCATAAAGCATAATGTATAAAGAAGGAATCAGAAATATCCATTTCAGTCAAAGTATATTTCACCCAAAAATGAAACTTTTGTCATCATTTACTCACTCTCATGTCGTTCCAAAACTTCATGTCTTTCTTACAAATGAAGATATTTTGAAGAATGTTGGTAATCTAACAATTTTGGTGACCATAGACTTCCATTAAATAGGAACATATGACATAGAAAAACAGTTGAAACGATCCACAATTTTATTTATTTTTTTTTTGTCTTCAGAATAAAGTCATCTTGGTAAGGCTTGGAATGAGTAAATGAAGACAGAATTTTCATTACTGGCGTGAAAGTTTCCATATCACTTTATAGTAAATACATTTCATTGCAAAGCCAAAAGAAACATTTATTTGTGTGCATATTTGGATGTCCACCAACATTCCTGGGCTTTGTTTTCAGGAAATTGAAGAGGGCAACGATCAACCAGCCACATGCGTGATGAAAACAGGATCTGAAAGACAAAAAAATGCACGGCTGGCCGTCCAATCACATGACAATTCACTGAGAGGACAAAGGGTGCCACATGAGCTTCTCTCTTCTTCTGTCAGCACTGTACCACCCCAGTCAAAAATCATTCAAGCGACATCTCCTTGACGACAAACAGCGATTAATCATGACTTGATTACAGTCAACTTTTATGAAAATATTCTGTCCGATATCTCCTACTGTAACTCAAAGCCACCCACACAAATGGGCAGTTGAGTATCTCCAATTAGAGCCAGCATTTATGGATGGAGAATCTCATCTGGGCCTCTGTCCAAAGGGCCCACGCTACTCTGAGCCAAGAGCCATTCGACTGGCAATAAACTCTTTGTTACAACCAAGTCTTTCAAGTTTATGTGGCACTAAAAGGCCTTACGTTCATACCAGTTATGAAGTGAGTAAAACGGAAGTTTGAATGTAGTAAAGCACGAGGAGCTGCGATTGTTTTGACATCATCACCTCCCCCTCCAAATCCAAAGTCAACTCTTCCTCCCATCTCTCACTCTCCCCATCCAGCGCCTGGAAAAACAGATCAGTGGGTCATAAGGGAGGGGTGGCAGTGGAGGAAACGGACCTCCATTTCCTCTCATGACAGACCCTTTAACAGCCAGATCACATCCGTGACTGCCTGAACCCGTTTACGCAAGTTGACGCAAGGTTCTCCCCCATAAAAACCATAATGTAAGAGATCTAAATGACCGCTCGTTTACTACATCTCTTTGTGTCTCTCTCGAACAGAGAAGTTTTGTATTCGTCTCACTCACCGGTTGGATGCACACAGGAGCACTTCTTTAAAAGCAGTCTCTCAAGACAACAAAAGGCATGTATGTGTGAGCCAAGGCTAGTACTCTTGTATTGTGCTGACAAAGCATTCAGCATTTACTTATTGCAAAGGCCATGACAACACACATAAGAAAAAAGTAAAAATAGATAAAGTACTTTTATTTATTTGTTTTAATTAAAGGGGTGCTTGATTATAATTTCACTTTTTTAACTTTAGTTACTGTGTAATGTTGCTGTTTGAACACAAACAACATCTGCAAAGTTGCGATGCTCAAAGTTCAATGCAAAGGGAGATGTTTTCTTTTACAGAAATCGCTTTTTAAGGACTACAACAAATGGCTGGTAGGGACTACAACGAGCTTCTTCCTGGGTTGGTGACATCACAAACCCCAAAATTTACATAAACCCTGATCCCGAGAACACGTAGCAAAGGGGTGAGGCCATGTTGGGCTGCTTTAGAGAAGAGGAAGAGTTGTTGTAGTAGTGTTGTTGTCATGCCGTCATTTTACTCCGGACTGCTCCACAAACGAGGGTCAATTCAACCCTGGATTTGCACAAAAGATTAACATGACAGCACATGCTAGTCGATGAGCTGAACAATGTAAGACTGAACACCGTTACTGACTATCGTCATTTTGGCTGCGTGAGATTCTCCAGCTTTGTTGTTGTTGAGCAACCAAAGCGCGAGCAGTCAAAGCTCCGCCCTCTTCTGGAAAGGGGGCCGGGAGCAGCAGCTCATTTGAATTTAAAGGGACACACAAGAACGGTGTGTTTTTGCTCACACCCAAATAGGGGCAAATTTGACAAGCTATAATAAATCATCTGTGGGGACAAACTTCACAGACACATCCTGGGGACACCAGAGACTTGTATTACATCTTGTAAAAGGGGCATTATATGTGACCTTTAAAGTGCCCCTATTAAAGATCAAACTGCACAACAAATAAAGTTACTGTTTCCTAAAAGAAAGAACCAATTCTGAACTGCCAAAACGAGTCATTAGTAAACAACGTCTACTTCGACCTGGCTTCAGTTGTAGTTGTAGCTGGAAGAGTTTGGTTTGTGTTGTCACCATGTCGAGAAGAAGTTGTTTTCAGTGCTGCGAATCCACTTTGCTGCACTTCCAAAAGATGAGATTGATACGGTAAAACTGACACCATCATTATTGTTCGTATCACAATCAAATGCTGAGGAAGATCCGGAGCTGAAATTCAGATGAGATAATGGGCGTTTGGTTTCCGACACATGCTGTAAGCGGTCGACAAGTCACAACAGACTGGGCCATCTGACCAATCAGAGCAGAGCAGGCTCTCAGAAAGGCGGGGTTTAGAGAGACTAAATCCGTGATAGAATCATTTCAGATACTCTGAGAAAAGAGCTGATGCTGCAATATATTATGAGAAAATTAAAGTGTTTTTTTTTTTTTTTTTTTGACCAAAGTGTTTTGATGCATGTAAAACTATTGTAAAAGACTCCAAAACAAAATTAGGAACCTTTAAAAATAGCATAATAGGGGTACTTTAGTTAAAATTCATATAAATAAAAAGTAACATACATGCATAGATGCATGATTTAATTATATAACAACGAATATATAGGAAATATCTTTGCTTTAGGTTACTTTAAGATATATTTACCTTATACAAAAATCCCACCCCTATGTACCATCTGCAGAAGTGCATCTCACACAAACTAAACACACGGTAACCAAAGCATGACACAAAGGGCGATGACACCAGTACAAACCCTGTAGTGTGGCGCCTTTTACTCAGTCAAATTCATCATTCAGCAGTTCCAAGTCTCCTAAAAACAAATGCCTTAGTCTTTTGATTGTGGTGTTGACTGAACTCCAGTTGCGTCCAGAAGCCGTCTGGCTGATAAGATTAACTGTGTCCAGTGAAAAAACACACTAGTGGACCAATCAAACCAATAATAGGCTTTAAGGTTTTATCTCCTTTTCAGCGCCGTGTGAGGGGAATAGGATATGGAGAACACTGCACACACACCTCTCGATCGTCAACATGTAGGTGTGAAAAGCCCAAGTGACATATCCAGGAATTGCCTCGGCTGCCGCCCGGGCCAGACGGATCTGATTGCTGGCCAAACATGTCTGAATGAACAAAGTTTTCATATCCAAAACACCCCAGGTCAGGATCATGTTCATATATGCTACATGTTACCCATTTTCCCACATTTGCAATGTGTATATGTTATGATTACAGCAAGAACAGGAAAAGATCTGCTCAGGAAAGGCTTTCGTCGAACTCCCATCCGGGACAGAACTGTCTCTCCTCACTTCTCTCACCGAGTATCTCTCTAAACCATCAGTCCATTTGCCTGAGGATGGGAACAATTTACATACAACCCGCAGAAGCATAGACGCATACAGAAAGCTCATTTCCCATGCAGTTTTTTAACTTACTAATTTAAATAATATCCAGGCCTGTTCACACCAAGAATGATAACAATAACGATAACTATAGCGATAACTATATTAGTGTCCACACCAAAGCACACCATCATTCTGCTGCTCGCGAGCTTTGAAGCAGAATGGATTCTCATCGGCTGGGGAAAAAAAAATCCTTCAGAAAGTGATTCCAACAATGTTTTTTAGAACTATATCTCTATTGTTGTCATTATAGTCATCACCCTTGGTGTGAATGGGCCTTAACACTCAGGGGTCGGCCGTCTTAAAATATTGCTATACTGAGATCGACTGAAATATGTAATAAATACTGAAATAAAATGTGTTAGCAACATATTAAACTGCACATTAACATTTATAGGCTCTATAATATAACAAATAAAATACATAAAATGTCATAGCAATATGAATGTTTAGTCATTATTTCTTTGGCCTGTTTTGGACAGATTATGAAGGGTTTACTGTAAAATAGCCTATGTAGTGTCACATCAATGAAGCTTTTGTTCGCAAGGAATGATGAAAGCTTTGCATCACAGAAATAAATTATATTTTAAAGTATATTCAAACAGGATTTATTTCCAGGTGTCTTTGACTCTCATTTATATAGTTACTATATTATAAATAAACTGCAAACAAACAAAGATATATGTCTTTTGTCATTGCATTCTTTCTTAGTTCACTCAGTCACATTCCTGACTAAATGGCTTATTATGCGGCTCATGAGGGGCAGGGTCTTAATCTCCTCAGGTGTGAATCACAGCATTATTCATGAAGATTCACGAATAGATTCATATAGCCTATCTAAACAAAAAGTGTTTTAGAAATTTAAAATCAATGCATTGTTTTATGTGTCAGAGTAGGCAGAATGATTTCAACATCACTTTGAAGCAAAAACTCTAGACTAAAATATACAGTTCCCAAAAGTCTTGTGAAAAATGTTTAGTATGTGTTTTGAGGCCTTATTTTTTATTTTATTTTTTCAAAAATCATGCATATACATAATTCTCCCATAAATACAAACATGTACATACTTGTTGATCACATATTATTGTAGCCTAGTTTGTGCTGAATACAGTGTAATGAGACTTTTGTCATTAATATGTTTAAAAGCAACTGAAAAAAGAAAAAATGTCAGAGCTCCAGGCCCCCAAATTAGCCTCAGACCCCAGATGGTTAAGACTATATAAACTACCACCCTTGTGGAGGATAAGGAGAATTTAGTTATTTATAACTGAGTTATGATGATTTTTTTTTTAACCAAACAATCATGATTTAGTTGTTCAAGACCATTTTACCCCCTCTCTGACTCTGCTTCTAAGTTTGCCCAATCCTTTTAAAACAGCCTCTTCTACATCACAGTAACTGTTTTCATCCAAAGTTGTGAATTTAACCCATGTGTTCAAGATAAAAATAAAAATAAATCTTCCTTTGAAATTGGTGCAAAATATCACTCTTTTTTCCTCCATCAGAAATGACTTGTGCCTCAGAGTGCATCCAAGTTTTTTGCACATTTTTAAAATTCATGCACATCTTGGTGTTTCCATCCGACGTTTTATGTGATATCCCAAAATGCACATAAAAATAGGTGAATGGAAACACAGCTATTGTGACAGGTTCACAAAACATCTGCGTTTTGCTCAAACTAGGTTTGCATAGATATGTTAATGGCCAATAACAGATGACTGACTGATATTAAAATTCTATACTAACGTGGTTAAATAAATTCAAATAAAATACCAAAAACTAAAGATTAATTGTTTGCTACAAGTAATTGAAGCATTACATTACACTACAGAGCAGAGGTCGGCAATTAAGTTTGGCATTAGACAAAAAAACATTTTTGCCACTAGATGGTGGGCCAGAACATAGTCAAAGGATAATTTAAATTAATTGATGAAAAATGCAACTAGAATTGCCTGTGACAGACTGTTACAGTGTCTTTTGTAACTGGTATTGAGCTGTTACTCTGTGTTAAATCCTGTAGTAGGACAGTCATTAACAAAAATCCACATTTGTGTGGCGGCTTCTGGGTTTTACCCTGGATAAATTAATAAAGCGGAGTAGTGACACTATCAAAGAAAATGGCACTATCAAAGAGTCTAAAGAGGAAAGCTGACAGCGAAAATAGGGCATACAAAGAATGGTAGGACAACTATGCTTCATCTTACCTAGTTTTGTGAATGCAAAGCCTGCAAAGCCGATGTGTCTTATCTGCAACGAAGTTGTCACTGTTTTCAAAGAACATAACACTGTGTCTACACCGGACGCGAGCGGCGTGATGCGACGCGTCAAAAGATAATAGAACCCATTTTAATCAGTGATATTGTCTACACTGGACGCGGCGTGGTGCGACACGAGTCACGCGACACATCACATTCCCGACAGTGAACGGATTCCCAGTTCTGTTTCTGACACAGCCAAAGTGCTTTTCAATGGTCGGTTTGTGTTTGTGTTAGCGAAAAAAGTTGCGTCTGGTGTAGACACGGTGATAATATTAGACAGCACCACGAGACAAAGATTTATTTCAGAACCAGCCGCTATCAAAATAATCTGGCTACGGGCACAGGCAAGATATTATTGCTGGCGGACCACTGCTACAGAGTATGAAAAACAGATGTTCATTTTGAGATTTGCTAAGGATGACATTTTACAGTGTTAATAAATTAGTAGTATTTGTAAATTAACTTTAAGTGAGCGTTAGTTGACTTAGAAATATCTGGCACATTTACACTCTTATTAGTTCTTTAGGAATAATTGTATCCATTCTAATTGACCCTTATTACTTCACCTAGTAACAGTGTTATTTCACAATTATTTATATACTATTATAGTGTTTATTAATATTTGTTATGTGCTTTCGTAATTTTTTGTTTTTAGTTACTAGTTTTTTTGGTTTGTTTTAACTATTTAGCTTTATTTTTTCCCAGATTTAGTCATTTTAATATTTCAACTTAAAGGGTTAGTTCACCCAAAAATGGAAATTTTGTCATTACTAACCCTCATGTCGTTCCACATGTATCGAACTGCCAAAGTCACGTGATTTCCGTAAATGAGGCTTCGTTACATCATTAAGTGTTTAGAAATTTCAATGGTTTACCATGTGACTTTGGCAGTTTGATACGCGCTCCGAACCACTGATTCGAAACAAAAGATTCGTAAAGCTTCATGAAGCAGTGTTTTAAAATCGCCCGTCACTAGATATTGTTGACTAAAGTCATTATTTTGGATTTTTTTGGTGCACAAAAAGTATTCTCTTCGCTTCATAACATTAAAGGGGGGGTATCACACACAGTTTCTGCCAATCTCATGTTAATCTTGAGTACCTATAGAATAGTATAGCATCCTTCATATCGCCGAAAAGTCTTTAGTTTGATCATATTTATAAAAGATACATACACTGTACCGAGTCTTTCCGAAAACAGCCGAGCGCCTGGAGGCGTGTCCTGTGAGCGGAGTTAAAGAGTGACGAGCACGCACAGCTTTTGTGTAGCGATCATCTGCAAGCTATCAATGGTCAGCTAAACAACTGTATTTAAACACACACAATACACCATCGCACTATCCCTGGATAACTTTTGAATCACTATAATGAATATAGCATATAGTGAATGATGAATAATGAATTTATGAATTCACTACATTCGTGTTGTTTACATTATATGCACTTAGGTGTCTATTGCCAACAAAACAGACATTTGAAGCAGTTTTACTCACCACCTGCGGTTCCGACTCATGACCAGGATCATTATCACTGTGACTGCTCCATCTTTCAGTTTCAAACTATCTGTAAATCCAGCATAGAACTGGGCCTTGTTTATAAAAACCATAAGCGCCGATCCTGAGGGCTCGAGCAGCCACGGAAAAACATGAGATACTCTTCATTAATTTTAACCAATAAAAATTGATTGCAACTATCAGTTTCTATGGTTATTTTAATAACAAAATATCGAGAGTGCATCAATGTAATGTGTGAGCACAAATCTCTCAGCTCCACCGAACACTGGGTTCTTTGGGAAGCAAGTTTATCCTTCGCTCACAACCAAAAACACACTTCTTTGGTGACATTATTGATTTCGTGGTCTAAAAACAAAGTGACAAATCTATCTCGAGCAAGTCTTGTGCAGGGCTGCCGATGACTTCCGTAAGCCCGAACAAAGCACGTTGATGGGCATGTTCTTGCTCTCTCGCTCTGAAGTGCCTGTACAAGGAATTTCCGACCTTTCTGATGTCACACAGCCCCATACTCGAAAAAAAGATCCCGAAATTTAAGAGGATTTGGCACAGAAATACTCCGTCATACGTCCAACTCGTGTTTTGAAACTTTGGCCATGTTTAGCATGAGAGTCCAACTCTTTAACAGTGTAAATAAGTCAAAATGCATGAAATAGCATTATACCCCCCCTTTAAGGTTGAACCACTGTAGTCACATGAACTGTTTTAAATAGGTCTTTAGTAGCTTTCTGCATTGAAAGTGTTAATTGTCTTGCTGGCAATGCAGGCCTCACTGAGCCATCGGATTTGATCAAAAATATCTTAATTTGTGTTCTGAAGATGAATGAAGGTCTTACGGGTGTGGAACGACATGAGGGTGGGTAATTAATGACAGAATTTTCATTTTTGGGTGAACTAACCCTTTAAACAAAAATGAGAAATTATGCCTTGTTAACTCACTTAAATACATTTAAGTTTTTTAAGATTACATTTTTCATCTAACATTAATATATTATTTTATTTTATTTATGTTTTATTTCAATGCCAACATTTTTTAAAATAGTTTTAGTTATAGTAAACACAACATGATGTGTAAATCTGTTCATGTATTTATCTGATTCAGGCCATTTTTGCAGCTTTTTGGACTGAGGAGGAAGTTTTAAGTGCTGAAAGCTGCACAGTACATCAAGCTCTTTTCAATGAAAATTAGATCAAGGAAAATTAGATTTCTTATAACATGCCCCTTTAAGCATATTAACAGATGAATACAAGCTGTAGTACAACCTCACACACACACACTCTGCTGTGTTAGGTTTAATGTACTGACCACAACGTAACAAACACACTCACACATACACACACAAACTTGGCTGCCAAGCCAAGGACAACAATCAGAATCCGCTTACAGTGTGTGAGTGTGTGCCATCTGCCTAACCCTGTCTGTCACACACACACACACAAACACAAACACACACACTCATGAGGCATCAGAACCATGTCAACACAATTTAGGAGCTGATCAATCCTGTCAACTCCATAGGCCAGACGCCCGAACGCAACAGTTAAAGGACACTAATTCTTGGCTCAATCACAAAAATGACTTCACAGAGCAGTACTTCTTTCTGAAGGCTCTCTTGCTGCTCCAGCAGACACAACGCAGGCCGGATTCGAACCTACATCTCCCACATGAACACTATAATGCTATGTTTTTGAAGCATGTAAGCTAACCACTAAGGCTGCATGATTAATCATATTTTAGTTGCGATCATGATTTCTGCTTCTCTCAATCAAGGCATAATCATCTGCGCTGGTTATTTATACTGAAAAGCTTTATGCTTGACGTCAAGAGTTTAAAGCCCTCAATTAGAACATTTCTCTTAAATGGATAAGTTTTCTGCACAGTGTTTTACTTCATCTTCTTTCCATCAACCTGGTAACTAGCGGTCGACCGATATATCACCAAGGCCAATATATTGGCTGAATTTTCAGTTTTTCTGTTTGACCGATGTGTAAACATTTTTGAATATCTAATAAACATTTAAATTCACAGACCTTGCAGACTTGAATCCAGCTGTGAGATCTTCTGAAATGTGTATTTTTAGACTGCTCTCTAAGTTATCGGCAATCAAAAAAACATTAACGGTCGACCACCACTGGAAACCACATGCACCACACACACTGCAGAACAAGTAGATGATCTGAAAACACCAACAAACAGGTCTGAGTTTAGCGGTCTCCACTCGTATTCCACTCAAATGAAACCTTCTCGGACACAAACTGTAATAAATCCAATGGATCTCGACTATATTGTTTGCGATTGCAATAAATGCACTTATGCAACCCTCTGTGTGGTAATACAAAATCTTTTTTATTATTTTAATAGAAAAACAAACAAAATTTGGAATTATTGGAAATAAAATTAGGAATTTCCCTGTTTTAGATTTTGAGAAAAGCCTCTTGGCAGGATTTACCAGATTTCATAATGTAGAGTGTTTTAATCTATATGATAAATATAGGGCAGAGTCACAGAATCCAGTCAAAAAACAGAATTTCACCATTTCATTTGATAAAACTATTGTCAGATACACACAAAAACTCAAAGGTCTGCATTATAACCTGCCAAAATAAAAGTTTGGTGGTAACACTTTATTTTAAGGTCTTTTAACTAGTTGCTTATTAGCATGCATATAACTAGAATACTGTTTATTAGTACTTATTAAGCACATATTAATGCCTTATTCTGTGTGACCTTATTTTACATTCTTAATCCTACCCAATACCTAAACTTAACAACTACCTTACTAACTATTAATAAGGAGTAAATTAGGAGTTTATTGAAGGAAAAGTCATAGTTAATAGTTTATATGTGTTCCCTATACTAAAGTGTTACCAGTTTGGTTGAATTATTTTTTTTTACCATCAATATACTTCTGAAAGTAAAAATAAGATCATACAGTTTATTAAAACATATTTTAAGAAATTTCACACAATACCATACAATGTTTCATAAACCTTTACCAAAAAAAAAAGAAAGAAATTGTTCAAATTTCATTTGAATACATTTTCAAAGATTAATTAAATTGTTTATTTATTAAATTAGATCAATTAAATGTCATGCATTCATTTGATTTCCAAAATAAATTGTATTAAATCATAAAACAGAATTACTAATAAAAAAACTCATTATTGTTACATTTTTAACAAACTGTTACATTGTTAAAGTTTTTTATAATTTTTTTTTTTATTTATTTTGATTGTTAAAATTGAATTAAATCATTAAAAACAAAATGCAGAAAAACTAAAACAGAAAACACAGATTTAGGAAAAAATGAATTTAGGGAAACAGTAAAAAAAGATTTTATAGAGCCCTAAAAATATAATAAATCAGGAAACTAGATGAGGTAAAATAAACCCTGCATGAGAGTTGACGCTCTCTTGATTTGTGCATACGTGAAAGTGCAATAAGGCTGATGAAATGTAAAAAGTAAACATTTTTGAAATGAGAACAATCATGATTATCAGCTTGACCAATATTGTGCAACCCAACATTATTCTACAGCCCTGACGTGACGTTTCGGTCTCATCTGGAGACCATCAGATGAGTATGACCCCTGCTGACCCCCCAGGACCCAAAAGAGATTTGTGCATCCTCAACCACAAATAATCTCAGAGTCAGTTAAAAGCCCTAGTGTCGCAGGAAGCACATTTCATATGTGTGTTTAGGGGTGTGTGTGTGTGTGACCTCTCGTCACACTGTGGGCCCCTTTTTGAAGGTAGAGTCTCTCCAGATGTAAGATCTCCTTCCCACAGTCCACTTTTTTCCACCTCCACCCACACGAAACTGCTTCCACCAACCTTCTCCCCTTTTTTTAAATATATCTTGCCCTTCTGATGTCTTCAGCTTCTGTCCTCTAAGCTACGTCACTAGTGTCCTCTACTCCATCTCTGCCTCTTTCCTAAACTCAATCCTCCAAAATGAGTTCCTTCATCTCTCATATCCTCTCTCTCCCGAGTCTCCAGATACAGTCGGTTGGATGACGCAAATGTGTTCTAGAGATTAGGATTAGCTTGTCCTGTCACGCACATGCGCATAAACACACAAAACGCACGCATATACACACACCTGGCAAAGAGTGTAAACAGCTGCTGCCAAAAGCCCATGTGCCTTGATTATATCTGCACAAACACACACATACACACACACACTACAGGGTTTGAAGTGAGATATGGCAGTTCTTGGCATTGCGATGAGGAAGGGGAATTCATAAAAATGTAAACAGTAAAACACGTTGGTCTATGTGTTTATGTGAGAAAGAGATAAAAAGAATGACTAAGTGTGTTTGTGGTTTTCTTGGACCTCTCAAGGAAGAGGAGGATGTCTGGAGCTTCACCTCAAACACACAACAGCGCCTCCTTCTTGCCCTTTAAAAGGGGTTATCAAACCGCTGGATTTAACCGAACGAAAAACTCGCCCCAGCTCCCGTTTACTCATCCTCCCCTACTGTGTGGATCTGTCATCTTAAAACACGTTAGAGAGACTCTGATCCATACACCTCAGGAGAACTATTACATAATAATGTCACGTCATATTCCAGAGCCTTTATGAGCAAGATGAGGTGCATGTGAACGCGTATCACATCCTGCACTGTTTAAAATCTTTGAAGAATCTGAAAAAGTTTTGTTCACCAAAGGAAAATTGAGTGGCATGCAAAAACATAGAAGGTAAAATAATAAAACACACACACACACACACACACAATAGGAAATATTACATAGAGAGCTCTTGAAGACCCCAATGAAAAACAAAAACCCTACTAAAATTGGTGCGCAATTCTTCCTTCAACATTTAAAATCTTATAAATACTTGAAAAGCTCACATCAAGTCAAATGGTGCAACTAACTTGCAAAAGCACAACATAAAAAAAAATAGGAAATATCATACAAAAGGGCTCCATATAAGTTCAGTTAATAATGCATGATATTTGTACAGGTTTGGCTATCCATGTAAAGGCCAAATGTCCTCATTTACATAGTGAAATATTATGACGACTGACAAGTGAGGACATTTTTCTGGTCCTCACTAGTTAAAAAGGCTTATAAATTGGCCAAAACATCTTTTTATTTTAGTCTAGTGTTTTGCACGTGTTTCTGTGATGGGTAGGGGTTGGATTAGGGCATAGAAATCATCATTAACCTATCAATGGAAGTCTATGCAATCTCCTTACTAGTGTTGGGGGTAACGCTTTACAAGTAACTCGAGTTATGTAATCAGATTACTTTTTCAACTAGTAAAGTAATGCATTACTTTTTCAATTTACAACAAAATATCTAAGTTACTTTTTCGTATTTATTGACTGACAGCTCTCCTGTTCCCATGTTGAGAGAAATAAAGTGCAGAGGTGTTGTGTGCGCTGTGAACATGATGGTTATTGTAGTTCTAGACTGAATGTGAACATGCATTTACTCATCTCACTTGCACAAAAACATTCAGCAATCCTCAAAATGAACAAAAACTGTAAAATTCAATCTTAGAATTTTATGCAAACCTGTAATAATTAACTATATTAAATTACACTCACTTTATGTATTTAATCTCACTTTATTAACCAATGTCTTTGCTGCTGACCTTCAAGGATCTAATTCAACAATACTAATAAGAAAAATTACCCTCTGCTTTACAGGTATAAATTAGGGCTGGGACAATATATTGATGCATATTTTCCAAATCGATTCTGAGCTTAATTTTTAACAGCAGATGGCACTCTAGGCTATTTTTTAACCGCATGCTCAAATGTTCACAAAGAAGAGCGTTCGTGCCTTCAGCCGAGTCTGAAAATGTATTTGCGCTTTAGAATGCTTTTATGACCTGAGATTAATGTAAACAGTCCACTGAAAACACCCTTGTAATTCACTTCAACCTTTTCGAACTTTATGAATGATTATTTTATAGAAGGTTCAAGTGGTGTGTGTAAGGAATTGGAAGCAAGCAGAGTACGGCTGTTTCTAAAGCACGCAGTGCCATCTGCTGTTAAAAACTAGGCTCTGAATCAATTCCAGAGAGAATCGCGATAAATATGGAAAATATCAGAATCGATCCAGAATCATTTCTCGATTCACGATGCATCGATGTATTGTCCCAGCCCTAGTGTAAATATGCATTTCCTTCAGCCTGAGGCTTATTCGTTTCACTTTTGGTGTGAAAGAATCTTAACATTTGCCAAAAATAGAACTTTTTTTGTTGTTATTAAAAAACAAGCAAGCAAGCCACGCCCAGGTGAGAAAAAGTAACGCAAAAGTAATGTAGCGCATTACTTTTCATAAAAAGTATGCAATTAGTTACTTTTTTTAGAGAGTAACGCAATACTGTAATGGTTTTTAAAAGGAACTTTTTAAAAGTAAAAGCAGCACTGGTCCTTACTAGTGATTAGTATAAACAAGTGTGTGTGTGTATACTTAAATATTCAAGGAAAAAATTTTATAATATGTTGTGTTTTACTTGATGCTTATACAACATGACATATTAAGTGTAATTGATTAAACAAATGCTATTTGTTTATTTTAAGCTATGAAACTTGCAGGATGTTTTAATGGTACAAAGACTTCTTATATGTCAAAAGATCAAGGCAAATTTGATTACTCATGTTATGACCCCTTTTAACATACCTTTTTTAAGTATTTTTTTAAGGATTTATCCTTCTCTTTGTCTTGAAGAACCATCTTGACTTGACTAGTAAGCAACCACCTAGCAACCTTCCAGAACATCCTAACAACCACAGAGAAATGTGTTACAAACACTCAGAAAACCTTAGTAACTGCATAGTAATTGTGGCGGCTTACGCAAGGGTGTTGTGTTATGCTTATACTTCCAAAACAGTTGCCTATTTAAAGGTATATTTGCATTGCAGTCTGCTTTGCTACAGAGTTTTCATTATAAGCAAACTTAATGCAAATTAAGCTGAAAATATTTCTTGTAATGCCAATATATAAAGATATATAAAGTGTATTTACACCATCTAAAGAGGTTCTGTTTCGAGATGTATATAAATTTAGAAGCTCTTCGAAAATCAAAGAGAGTCAACTGTGGCAAGGCTCCATTGTTTCTCTGACATATATTGATATATCTCTGAGCAACGGCTTGTAAATGCTGTTCTAATTTTTCTCCTAGTGGGCCATAAAAAGCTCTTGTTTATCTCAGACAGGTAATGAATAGAAAGCGGATGGCTATTCCGTCACCACACTTCCTGTCTTCTGTGTTTCAAGTCACCAAGGTGGCTCTGTTTTGACTGCCACCCAGGTGCCTGTGCAGAGAACAATGCAAGCATGTGATTGTAAAACATGTGGCCCCAGAAAGCAGAGGGTCATGTGTGAAGCTGATACAGCAGCACTGAAGTGACACTGCATTGATAATAGTCTCTGAAGTCAGAGAATGATGGGAAACTGTTGTTCAGTTCATTAAGGGCAGCTACATGGGAGACTGAACACGATACTGTCCTGACTGTCCATTCAGTGTCCGAGTAACCAGATATTCAGAGCTTCAAATCCTGAAAATAATGTACTGAAAAAGGGAACATCAATGACTTTGAAAGATTTCACAGTCAGAGTCCATGAGAGGACAGAAGAGCTGATACTGGTGTACTAGTGTTCATTTAAGTTAACTTAACTTAACTTTTGGCAGTTGAAACATAAAAAAAGGTTGTTAAGAGTAATGGTTGATACGGCTTCAGTTTCATTTAATCACGTTCGACAAACGTTCGGCACAGTGATGCATACACCAGACATCCCACCTCTCCTGGAAGTTCCAACAGTCTCCCGCATATTGATTTCAACTCCCTGAGTATGGTATTAAGATGTATTTGTGATCCGATCATAAATGGTCAGCCAAGACGGTTTTCACCTGGTATTATGTGTTTCATATTATATGTAAATATATTCTAAAAATGTAATTTATTCCTGTGATCAAAGCAGAATTGTCAGCATCATTACTCCAGTCTTCAGTGTCACATGATCCTTCAGAAATCATTCTAATATGCTGATTTGCTGTTCAAGAAACATTTATCAATGTTGAAAACGGTTGTGCTGCTTAATATTTTTGATAATGTTATAATGTTCCCAAGATTCTCTGATAAATAGAATGTTCAGAAGAACAGCATTTATTTGAAATACAAATCTTTTGTAACATTATAAATGTCTTCACTGTCACTTTTGATCAATCTAATGCATCCTTGCTGAATAAAAGTATCAATTTCTTACAAAAAAAAAAAAAAAAAAGTAAAAATGCTACTGACCCCAAACTTTTGAATAGTAATGTACACACCACATACTGCGGAAGCAGTTCAAGAAGTATCATGTAGGGGTGTGACGATAACGATACACTTACCTCACAATATGAGACGATACACAATATTGGTTTCATAAGAACAAGACGACAATATTTTAACTCTGTTTTTAAGAAATCTTCAATGACGAAAAATCTGGAAAAATCATTTATTTGACTGAAAGTCACAATGCAAAACAATGCAGTGCATTTCGAAATGTTTTAACTAATCTTGGGCTGTCACTAATGATTAATTTGCTAACTGAGTAATCTATCGATTATTTTGTGATTAATCGAGTAATCAGATATTTTTTGTGGTAATAAAATTAGACCTAAGTGAACAATAGCCTTTAAAATGACTTAAAATACATTTATAATAACAATGAGGTAATAATAATTTGTTTAAATTAAGTATCAAAAGCAATTTATGTCCTAAATGTCCAAAAAAAAGACATGTGGACATTAAAACATGCAAACTCAAAGCGAGGGTTTAAACTTTTATTGTGAAATACGAGGAAAATCAAGATGGCGCCGTTGTGTGTGGCATGCCGTCTGCTGTCTTTTAGTTTGTTTATGTCTTTGTGGTGGTTGTTGTTGTTTTTATTACGAGTCACATCGTCACTTTTAGTATGTGACCGCCAAATGCTTTTAAATCTGCGAATCTCCGCTGAAGTGCTACGAAATCAAACTCAGAAGGGACCGCGGCACTCGCCTCCTCCCTTCCTGGCATCTCTACCGATGTGGCTGCATCGCTCACCATATTATGTTCTGGTGAGTAGGCGCCGAAAAAGACGGGGTAAGCGTGGTGGTGTGGCTATCAAGCTCAAGTTTCTGCTCCGGACGTGCAATGAGCTGAACATCAGGCTGGGTCGATCTACGAGGGAAGGTGATTGTAACCACTCCTATGTCTGGCGTTCTACCCATTCTACCGAGCACGGGGGATCAACGGCCTCTACAGCTCTCGCCTTGCCTCCGCCGTCGCGGCGTCTTGAGCCATCATCTTCGATGTGAGCCATCATATTCTCAGAGACCTTTTCACTTCTCGAACTTTGGACTCTATTTATCACTGAAACGTGTTTGGTCACTGAAACATTTTCGAATGGAGATTTAACTCCTTTTTCAGAGTTGTTACCACCCAGTTGTAAATATTTTAAAAAGACTTTATCAACCTAGCAGAAGCTTTTGACTTTTGACTGGTTACAGGACCTACACATACATTCTCAATCTTATATTGCCCCATGGAATCTTGTTGGGTGACATTGAGATGTGCGATCATAGCTTTTCCAACCATAATCTTATTATCTTCAATATGCCACTGTCTTGAATACTATGAAACCCCATACAATGACCTTCAGTGTTTGAGGAGCTTTCCCATTCTCCTGATCTTGCTTCACCAGAGCTCAGCCCGGACAAACTGCTCTACAATTTTAATTCTGTTTGCAGTACAATTTTAGATGATGTTGCTCCACTAAGGACTAAACATCAAAAGTCACTCCCTGAGCCATGGGTGAATAATACCACTCGGACACGGAGACAGGCCTGTAGGAGGGCCGAGAGGAAATGGAAAAAGGACAAACTTCAGATCTCTTATGAGATGCTTAAGGACTCCCTTTTTAAGTATCAGAATGCGGTGAGAGTGGCCAAATCAGACTATTTTTTTACTCTTATAGACAAGAATCACAATAATCTAAGAATACTTTTTAATATTATTAATGCTGTACTAAACCCTGTTGTATGTATCTACCCAACAGAGTCACTGGCTATGTGTGAGCGGTTCTGCCAGTTTTTTATAGATATGATTTCTGGAATTAGACATAACATCAAATTGGCTGTTGGTGATCCTGCAGGTCAGTTAAAATACATAGGTGTAAACTGACTAAGCACACCTATTTCAATGTCTTTTCTAAATGACATTGTGAAGCAGCTCAAACCTACGGGTTCACCTTTAGATATAATCCCTGCACGGTTATTTAAAAATGTGCTGCTGTCCCGTTTAGAACAGATAGTGGGCATCAGAGGTTCAGCCTTACATTGGTTCCAGTCTTATCTGACAAACAGGAGTTTTTCTGTCAATATTGGTAAATTTTGATCTTCTTCTATACCATTGACCTGTGGGATTCCTCAGGGCTCCACATTAGCTCCCATGTTATTTTCTCTATACATGCTCCCTCTTGGTACTATCTTTAAAAAGTATGGCCTAAATTATCATTGTTATGCAGACAACACACAAATATATTTTCCTCTTAAACATAAGAATGGTCTAGAACAGGTGGCCGCTTGCCTTTTGGATGTTAAAGCATTGGATGTCTCTGAATTTTCTAAGTTTAAATGAGAGTAAAACTGAGGTTAAGGTGTTTACCCCCTCTGATGTATAGCAAATATAAATCTTGGTGTTCTGGCACTTTATGTTAAGCCATATGTGAAAAACTTGGGCGTGGTGTTGGACAGTGCCCTAAAGCTTGATAGACAGGTCAACCAAGTTGTGAAGTCAAGCTTTTTCCAGCTGCGAACCCTGGTAAAAATGAAGTCCTTCCTTTCATGTACAAATTTTGAAAGAGTAATACATGGTTTTATTACCACAATGCTTGATTATTGCAATTCTCTTTATCTGGGGATTAATACAACTCCTGTCCTTCAGTCACTCTGTGCGTTATAGGATCAATTTTAAAGTTCTTTTATTAGTTTTTAAGTCGTTAAATGGGTTAGCACAGTCTTACCACTCTGATTTGTTGACAGTCCATTAACCTACAAGAGCTCTTAGGTCTGCCAACTTGAAGCTCTTAGTGCTCCTAGATCTAGGCTCAAGACTAGGGGAAAATCGAACATTTTCCATAGCTGCTCCAAGACTCTGGAACAGTCTGCCTACGGAAATTAGAACTGCCCCTACTCTGTCCATTTTTAAATCTAGGTTAAAAACGTTTTTTATTTAATCTGTCTTATAATATATGACTGTTGATGTAGCTGTCCTGGTTTGATGTTATTTATTTGTGACTTTGCTATTTAATTAAATAGCAATGTTTGTGATTTCCAAATAGCACTATGCTATATTATGTTTTTTTAATTGTTTTAATATATCGTGCAGCCTTAGAAAATGGTCTAATAATGCAGTTCACGGATCCTCGTGCGCCACCTCCGGTATTTTGCCGGTTAATCAACACTAGTAAATTGCAATCAAGGATTTTTTTTTTTTTTTTTTTTTTTTAAATCAAGCACTTCAAGGAATCGTGTCACTTCAGTTCTACTTTTGGAGTGTAAATTATCATATGCAGTAGAAGACAGAACAATATAATTCAAGGTTTTGCCACAAACTCAACTCCATCATTCCAAACATAGCCAAATATATTTTTTTAAACAATAGTAATTATGACATTTTACAGTGTTTTGGGCCATGAATACAAAGAGTACAGTATAATTAATGGCACGAATCGGTTTTAAAAAGTCCTTATGTTTTCAGCTTAATAGAAAGCTTTCATTATGAATTATAAAACTAAAAGATTATGGTCAGAGTCTAAATAGCCAAGCAATGTTTTAAAATGATTCACTAAATGGTCATTGAGTCCTTTGAGCATCAGTGTTTTCCTTTTGTGAGCCGGTCAATTCCCCATGTGTGCATCCCATTATTGATCACATTGATTTTTACAGAATCCTACATTACTCTTGAAACGCTTTTTAAAAACAGAGAAACAGAGCGCATGGAGCTTCAGGTCATGAACAAACATGTACAAAACTAGCCTTTATTCACAGTACTAAACCACAAGGACTATAAACACCAAAGCTTATAGGCCCAGGCAGACTTTTCAATCCCATGTGAACCTACATATGGCTAACCTAAACTTGAACAAGAAATCAGTTTCCACACAATAATCCAAAGCAAGCACTTTCCACAATGTGTCTATATATCTACTCTGTCATCGTAGCTTCCGCTTTTGCATGGAGACTCCACAGCACTGCAGGTGAATAATAGCCTAGCGTGCTAACATCTGCTACCACAGACGCCATATGAAGCTCCTGAGGACCAGAAGAACGGACGCTAGCAGACCATCATATGGTGAATAGGGAGTTTCTGGCTTGGTTCTCGAGTCCCTTTGCGATTTTGGCACACTCTAGAATTTTCAACTGCGCCAAACTTTACCTAAAGATGCATTGAGAGAAAGTGAAAGGACAGGCCACAGCAGGTATTTTGGCCCATGTCATTTATTAAACGAGGGGCAGCTGGGAAGAACAGGTGAGGAAATAAGCAAGTGAGAACTGCCAAGGTTCAGGTCTTTCCAGAACAGACTGTTGCCAGGATATTCTAAGCCCAGAACCAAAGAACAAAAGCAGACAATCATATATAAAGGGGCTTTCGCACCGTTATAGGAAGTCAAATATAGGAACTAGCCACCAGGGTGGTTCCCAGAGAACAAAATTTTTCCCTAGGGCATTTTCCTGATTGCATTCGCACCGCTAGTAGGAACTCTGAAGTGACGTAAGCCTTCACTTCCGTCCTGCCACTCTGGTTGTTGCAGGACTTCTATTTTGACAGCGCTGAGAACACCAGAGCCTGAGCACACAGTGCTCCCATTCTCAATCTTCATTAGTTTACAATCCGTTTAACAATCCTATCTAATACGTTATTAGATTGAACTGTTTTAAGAAATTAAACTTTATCAAGAAAAGTATCATAGCGTTTGCCGTATAGTTGATGTCGCTAGCTGAGCAGAAATACATAATTAACTTGGTTCCTTCAAAGTCACATTGGATTTCCTCCTTAGCGTATGTTGAGAAGTGCCTAAACTTTGGCGTCAGTCCATCTATCGCGGTTTTCCATGTTTGTGGAGTTAATATACAGGCTATAAACTGTTTACACAGCTTTTTAAAAATGGCGGGTGCCAGTGTTTTGCATGCGTTCGGCCAATCAACATACACACGCCAAAAAGTGTACTTCCATCTTCCAATAGTTACAGGAACTATGAAAACGTTCCTCCAGCCCCTTATAGGGACTTTATTATGCTGCAACGCATTCTAGTTCCTCAGCACATTAACATGGTCTCAGTGGCCAGCCTGCACTGTAATTGAAAAGCTTGAGGTACCTCCCAGTACCTGCATGCTCTCTCTCTCTTTCTCTCAAGTCACTTTGTTAGATTGCATTGCTTAATCTCCATAACTCAACATATGAGTAGCGCCTGTGGATGCCTACCACTCCCCTGTGCTCTAGCTGGCACAAAATCAAATGCATACGCATGCAAATCCATCACGTTTAAAAATACACGCATACAAATGCTCACAGAATGACCAAACCACAATTCAGACTTTTACAATCTATAATATTCCATATAAACGTACAAACATAGACAACAGGAAACTCTAACAAAACCTAGTGCTGTCTATTGTCCAGGCTTCTAAGGCAGCATCATAAAATGAACAAAATTTGAGACACAGTTCATTGTCAACAACTTCACATGCCACAAGAATATTGCAATTCAAGTCAAATGCATCATAACAATTGACTGACGTTAGCATTTTGCTAAGCTAATGATTTAATACTTTGACAAATTAAGCAACACACATACATAGGCAACATCAGAGATTATTGTCACCATATTTCATGTAGGCTTCATATGCGTACGTTGATTAATGTTTTGTCAAAGTAGCAACATGCTAATGTTAATATCTATTGGAATCAATTCTCTTGTTACACTTCACTTGAGGTTTCATACAGAGGTTTCAAGTTACATACATTTGGTTCTTGACCACTGAAAATGGGTCAAATTCAACAATTTGGACATGGGGTCACATTGGGGACTGATTATCTATGGGACTGAACTTTATAGGGCATTGAAAATGAAGATTTCAAAAAGAAAGTTTATTAAAAATGAGAATCTATAGAGGGATAGAAAAACACTTTTAGAGTTACAGGCAACTTTGGAAAAGGAATATTTTATGGCACTTTATGATCAGTGCAATTGTTTTGATAGAAAAACACAAGATAGATTTCTACTTTTAACATTATTTGTTCTTTAGATATTCCTCTTTAAAAGAAAAAGTATCAGCTGTATGCAAAGTGACCCACATTTGGTTTTTGACCACTGAAAATATACACAATTTACCAATTTACTCTTGGAGCCACATTAAGATCTCCATATCTCTGGAATTGAACCATTGTGGGCCTTTAAAATGAAGATACCAAAAGGAAAGTTTGTTAAGAACCAGAATCTAAAAGGATATTAAGAGATCTTTAATACTTCTTGAGCTACAGGCATGCAAAACAAAAAAAACACGAGAAGTGCTTTTTGCCATTTTTGAACTGTCACCGTTGGCATATAATGCAACAAAAATTGTGAAAGTCAACAGATTTTACGAACAGAGCTACCAATCTCTGTGTAAAAATAAAATAATGCTGCTGCCATCTTTCTAAAGTCATTTTTACACCCCTGTAAATTGGCTCCAGATGTCAGTTGAAAATGGTCACAAAATAATGGATTACTCAGTAAATATACCTCTGTGACATTTAATATTTTGGCTTTCACCACTATTTAGGTTTGTCTTTCTACAGAAAAAATTCTTTCTACAAATCAAAAATTTGAGCCGGGGAAGTTTCCGAAATTAGTTTGGCCCAGCAATGGCCCAGCAAGCATGTGGGTGGGTACATGACAATTTTCATTTTTTGGATAAACAAATGCTTTAGAAATGTCATCTACTGTAGGTAGGTGGCTCACTAGGTTTTGTAACAAAGCCCATTAGAGCCAAAAGAGAATTAGCACAGACCCTTTTCTGATTAATAGTCTGACGAGTGAAGCAATCTCTCTATACAGTCTACAAGAGGCCCAATTAATGGTTCACACAGACCTTGAGCTCTGATTCCAAAACTCCCGTTCTCATCTAGCCTACAACTCCCAGAGGGCCATTCAGAGATCTGTGAGGTCTGCAGGATGGGATTACCCCCATTACAGAGATCTGAGGAGGGCTTTGCGCACAAAATAGTCATGCGCCGGCCATTCGAGGAGGCTGAGGGGAAAAGTAACAAAAAAGCAGAATAATGCTTTGCTGAATAAATGAAAGAAAGCGTCATGAAAGGGAAAATCATGAAAATTGTGCGTATATCACAGCTGTGGAAGTGAGGTGAACAGGTAAACAATTACTCAGCGTCTGCATCCGGACAGTGTCCGATTAAGGAGATGAGCATTTGTGATATGATAATGCCAGTGTTCCAGAGAGATTCTGGGTCAATCCTCACATCCCCATCAAAACCATCATATTACACGCTCACTTTCTCTCACAAGGAGGGTAAAAAATAAAATAAAATAAAATAAAAAACCCAAAACAGTGTTTTAAACGGCATACTCATTTTTTTCTGCAATATGCAAGTCTTCTTTATGCATGACCTGCTACATTTGCCAAAATGCAGTAGACCGGGCATAACACATGAGTTACTGCATCCCACAATGCAATGGGCTTGACCTTCCATTTCCAGGGTGATGAATGAACCGGAAGTAATAACTACTGTTCTTTCTTGAGTTGACACAATATTTGATCACACTGCCAAAAATGAATCATTTTACACAAAACTTCATTGAAATTCATGTCCAAGATTGTGTCTAGATGGCATTAAACATGCAATATAATGATGCCATGGGGTAACAAGATTCCATTCACACAGATGCATGTTACGGGTTTAAAGGAGTGATTCTGGCACATCGGTGGATTTCCAGAGGCTTGATTCAGTCTCTCCTCACTCAACACCCAATTCAACGTCAGATGGCACACTGACTGCAGCTGGGAGTGACATGGAGTGCGCGCTTATTGAATGAGAGCTTACTGTTTAATAAAAAATAAGTCTATTTGGTGAAGCAGCGACAGATTCTATTCATGTAAAAAGGTAATCAACCTCTGAATAGGTGTGACATGCAGCGTGATCCAGCCTGGGTGGGAGCGAAGGAGTCAGTCTAGACGAGCTGCTCCCTGGGGTGACCAAGCAATATGCCATCTAATACCTTTCCTAAGCAGGTGTGTGTGTCTTATAGGGGTAACACACCTCCAAACACACCTCCAAACACAGACGTATGCAGTGATTTCAAATGGCTCAAGAGAGAAATGTGATACAAGTCCTGTACAAATGAAAGGCCATAGAGACCAGGACAGCACAATCAATCCAGCAACATACAGATTTTAGCCAGGGTCACCCAGTCTTTTGGTGCGGTAACATTAGCAAATTTCATTAAAATTTTTACCAGTAAAAAAAGGTTCATTGTCCAGTGTCAATAGTGTAAAGATGCACTAGGGCTGCCCTTCACTAAAGATTTTTCTAGTCAACTAGTAGTCGTTCATTTAAGCGATTAGTCGACTAATCGCACGTGTATATTAATAAGCCATATAAATCATAATAATGAGTCTATAATCGACAAAAAGTGTATCCTGTTTGTTTTCTTTATTTTATAAAGGCACAATGTTTTCTTGTTATGTCTAGTTTCCACAAATAAAAGTAGAACATTAGTAGTTTCTAATGGTGTATTACTCTTATCTGTATGACCAAAAATGACAGAGTATTTTAAGTTGTTTCCGCTATATGCAAGTGATCGTGCCGGCGCCTTCGTGTCATGCAGTTAAGCACGTTATACTTTAGCTTCCACACTCCCTCAAACACCTGGATATGTGCCTTAATAATAGCGTACATTTATCATTTATCTAAGTTAACGTTAGAGGGAGCAGCCATGTAAAGTTGCTACTAACATGTTTCAAATGATAATCCATATTTGAGGTCGATGGATGATAGGCGAATGTTTGGATTTCCTGCCCGACATACTGTAATTACCACAATGACCCGCCGTTAACGATCTGTCCTTCACAGACTTCTTTTTTTTTCCTGCGAATAACCGACTAATAACATTTTTGGTCAACTAAAGCCCTATTCGGACGGGATTAGTTTTACATGGGGAGGTGTGGGAAAAGTAATTATTACCAGAGCTTCTCAGTGATTTTAGTCCCATCCGAATGTGCCATCTCAATAATCATTACGGACAATGTCAGTAAAGATTACGACGACTTTTACCTCCTGTAAAAAGGTCTGGAAAAATTACCTCAGGTAATACTAATCCCGTTCAAATAGACCCGCTGTATATATGTACGGTAAAATCCCATCATTTCCTGTTTAAAAGTAGTTTTCCGTTTTTCAAGCATGGAAGTACTTGAAGAATCATTCAGTTGTGTTGTAGGTGGTGGGACAAGTCTGTGGCAAACCTCAAGTATTTTCCACATACCATTCAGAGCAAAAAGAAGATCGAAAGCACTTGTCAGAGACACAAAACTAATTTTAGCTTTAGCTAAGTGCCCGTTACCATCAGAATCTAATAAATTTAATGAATAAATCGTTTGACCGGACCTAATTGTTATATATAGTTTATATATTTAGATTATATGTGTTTGCGCACATGGTATCAGGAAGCAACGTAGGTGTTTTGAATGATTTTAGCATCTTGTATTGTGGTTGCTCTTTCTTTTTTCTTTTTTTTGATGGTTGCTAGGTGGCTGCATAATCAACAGCGTCTACGACCAAAATTCTATGATATTCTCGTCTCCCTTCTTCAAAAACATTTATAATGTTACAAAAGATATCTACTTCAAATAAATGTTGAATGCTGTTCTTTTGAACTTTCTATTCATCAAAAAATCCTGAAAAAGAATACATCCACGAAAGTATTAAGCAGCAGTTTCCAACATTGATAATAAGAAATGTTTCTTGATGCAATAGAATTACAATAGAAAACAGCTATTTTAAATCATAATAAGTTCACAATATTACTGTTTTACAGTATTTTTGACCAAAGCTTGGTGAGCATAAGTGACTTTTTTCAAAAAAAAAAAAAAAAAATCTATCTATCTCACCAATCTCAAACTCTTGAACAGTAGTGTAAATCTATGGGATTTTATGCCTGTTTTACCATACACTGCGGGAGCTATACGCCAACATTTAATGAGCAATAGTAAGTGATGCTTGCTTTTGAAGCTGTCTGCTGCCATTAATAAGGGAGCAAAACCTATTTCATCAGAAACCCCCGGCCCTGTTTAAGCTCCTTACAGCTTAAGATACCTAATCACCAGCTGGCCCCTTAGATCCGTTAAACAACTTCTTTATTATCGTTTACAAGCTGTGCAATGTCCAGAAGGTCCCTGTGAACAAAGCAGACGAGCCCTAGCTGAGCGCTCCAAAACCTGGGTGGACTGAGCCCGTGGGACTGTCCCGGCCCTGGTCCTGTTATGCAGTTTTAAAAGAGTTTCACAGGGATCAGCGCAAAAGGGTCCAAAACCAGAGGTCTATTCACTGCATTGTCCCACAATCCCCCCCCTCCTCCTCAATTCGCAAGAGAAAAGAGGGACTATGGGAGGGGGCTGGTGGCTTGAGAGGGCAGCAGGGGGTCAGTTTGATTTCAAAGCCCAGGGTACGGGCTCATCCTAAATGCACTCCAGCATCTGAAGGAGGGGGCTGCACTCTGCGGCTCTCGGACACTCCGGCAGGGAGCCAAGAGAGTCTAGCGGAGCGTGAAGGAGGAAAAATAGCCCATGTATGTGTATTTAAAATTTACAAAAGACAAGACCTATTGAAATTTCCTGAACCCTTGCTAAATAATTTGAATAAGAGCAAAAAAAAGGGCTTCTGTCAGCAAAAGGTTCAGAAACACAAAATGCAAAAACCATGAAGTCCTCCAGGTTAATTATTTTACAACTATGATAAGATTAATCACGACCAAAGAGGATACGCTGGGAATTACTTATGCCATGCTCCCTTGATCCCATTTCAAGTTTTCTAACAAAGTAAAAGTACATTACAAGTACACACACACAAAACCCACAGCTTTGCATTAACACAATTTAAAACAATCAATGTATCTTAAAGGGACAGTTCACCCAAAATGAAAATAGACGTTATTTATTCAACCTCAAGTCATTCCAAGCTTTCTTTATTCTTATTTTATAAAAAGAGAGTTTTTGCAAAATTGTTCATGGCTCTTTTCCTATAAAAAAAAAGAAAAGAAAAGATAATTTGCAAAAAAAGAACCATAAAAATGCAGCAACAATAGTCTATTATTGCCCAAGTATGATGTATGATATTGTAGCTTTGTATAAGGAAACAGACTTAAAAAGCTTACAAGCTACAGTTTATCTGTGCATCCAAATACTATATAGTAAAACAATATGTGAATTCGTAGCTTTCATAATAAAACAGTAGGCAAAGAGTATCCGGAAGACTATTCAATCCGGTATTACTACAGCTTTGTTCCAAATGGCACACTTCATATGCATATACTTACGGTCTTGTGGACTTATGGTCGCTGTTTGTGTGCGTGATCATGAAGTCCAAGAGAACGTAGGGTGAAGGGTGCTCGCAAATGCCCCCCTTTATGGCTGATATGTACCCCCGATGGGCACTTTTGCCGAGTCCGCACCGAAGCGAGACCACAACAGACAACACGGCAGTCAAAGAGGTATTACATCACGAAAGTGTGGCCTCAGAGGAAGAACGCAAAGGCTTACAGTGCCATTTGGGACAGGGCCCACTTCTGCCAAGATTTTGAAGTGCAGGTCCAATGTACACTTACTATCCCATGAGGCCACAGGAGAAGATTTGTGAATGGCAGTGAAGCGATGCAACTGACACTGAACTTTTACTATAAAAGGGATAGTTCACCCAAAAATGAAAAATCTGTCATCATTTACTCATCCTCAAGCTGTTCCAAACCTGTATGAGTTTCTTTCTTCTGCTGATTAGGTATTTTTCTAAATTTAACAGTTCATGTTATTACCAAACATGAAATCTGTGTAGGAACAAATCATGCATCATTTATAACTTCTCTACTAAAATTTATTCTGAATTTACATAAAAATGTGCGAACAGCTGAAACCACATGTGTGCAAAAATCACATGGGTGGCATCCTAAAATGAAATTTCATACATAAATAATTTTTATACTATATATTTGATCATATAAAGTAAAAGAGTAAGAAAATGTACATTATAGCTCAAACACCAAGATTAATCTGCTTAAAAAAGCAAATACACAAATGTAAAAGGTTTGTAATCTAGGTCTATAACTTTAGGCAGTTATCAGGCTCATTTAAAATACCTCAAATTGATTGAGGTTAAGAATAAATTCATGTGCGTATGTATGCGTTGCAAATAAGGCAGAACGTTTTCATGAGATGTTTCCTGTGTGTATAAATATGAGTAGAAAAGAACAGCGTGAACATTCTGCAGAGCATCTCTTTTTGTGTTCCACGGAAAAACGTCAGAATTTTCATTTTATGGTGAACCATGCTTTAAAAACATCCCGTTTATGCTCTGTCAAGAACATCTGACGTGTTTAACACACTGTAGTGGCTTTACTCTACAGACCAATGACATTGCTCCTTTGGAGGGAGTGTGACATATAGCCATTTCTTAGAGCCTTTTAAGACACACACACACAGAACAGTGACCTATCACACGCAAATAATTAATAAATGCCTCTCTTTGTATGTTTCCACTGAGAGCTAATGTTGATTTTCCTATGCAGTCCTTTGACACTGAAAGAGAAAAAAGACACTTCCTGTTTTCTCTTGCCCTCTCTGTTGCTCTCTAACTCTCTTTTTTTCGCCACCTCCCTTCAAACCTCTTCCCCTTTTCATTTGAAACACAACCAGCCTTTTCTTCCAACCAGAGGATGATGTCTAAAAGAACAGCATCTAATTGACTCAGAGAGACATTATCAATTGAGGCTCTCATGTCAGTGAAATCACAGTCGGTGGGTCTGGAAGGGGTTTTGAAGGGAAGCCCTGAGGCAAACTAGCTACTGGGTACATTTAAGCACACGTCTTCCTGCCTGCGAGAAACTGAGACTAGTGTCACAGAAACATACCTCTGACCCCCTCGGCTATCACTTCCTGCGTGGTGCACTGAACTTACCACAGTCAACTACACATAATCTACTGCCTTACATAGCAAACGATTTCCGGTGGAAACGGCAGGAAGGATAGTCATAGCGAGATTTTGTGAGAGAACACAGCATGGAATTAGTGTCTCTAATCTGAGTGACTTTTTTGACATGGTTGCAAGTTACAAATTCTACTTTATTGTTTTAATTAAACTGTTTAAGTTGCAAACATTATTTTGTAGAGTTCTGTTGACATAATAATGTTGATCATTACATCAGCTTAATATCGTCTGTAATTTAAACTCAAATTTCTGCATTAATTGGCTTTTTTTTTTTTTTGTAACTTCGGAAATTAGGCAGTGGATATCTAGTTCCCAGCATGCTTTGCATAGGACTGGATAAGGAGAATAAATTTTGAAATTAAGTGTTTATTTGTTTTTAGTGAAGGGAAAGACTTGTTAGTGTTTAATGCTGTTATGTTTGACATTTAAAAGAGTTTCTGTAATGTTAAAGTTGTGCTGAATGAAGGTAAACTCATTAACTCTATAAGCAATGGCTGCGCTAATGCCAGTGACAAGTAATATCTTACTTGTTCATTAAATATACATGTTAAATAAGTTATGTTAGCATGTTGTATGATAGCTGTAATGTGAACTGAAATAAATAAATAAGATTAGTTCCATGTCTACAACTCTGGTAAGTTGGAGCGACTTAATTTTTTTAAGTAATCAACTTAAATTTGTGTTTATGCTACAAATTAAGTTCCTCTAAGTCAATGTAGCTTGTTGGTTAAACATAAATTTACTCATAGTTGTCATAACTCAAAAATTGATGCGAACTGTTGCATTTTTTTTGAGCCAACACATTATTTTTTAGAGCATGTCATAAAAATCGCACGCATAGTCACACACATTCGGTCACTGTAAACCGCCATGTCACAGTTAACATCCTCATACACACATTCCATATTTTATTTAATGAATGGCTCTTTCATGCGAAAAAATGCATCATTATACAAAAAACAGATCTCAACAGTTAATGGTCAATCTGTTTTGCTACTGTGCTATTCATATCTCCATAAAAGTTTGCAACGTTGTTGCAGATGGAATAACAGATTATATTAAATAAATATTTTTCATCAGGTTAAATATTGATTATTAATAACTCAAACCCCTTTCAGGGCATCTCTACCTAACCAACAGCTTCATTCACATCCACCATTTTTTTTTTTTTTTTTCGTATTCATAGTTCTGATCCGAATCCTCCTCTAAAGTGTAATGGGTTGTGGGCAATATCAGTGGATACTTTGCATAAGAATCCACAATGAAAATCTACTGGAAACAGCGGACCATCTGGCATACTGTTTTCAACATATTATGCATTGGGACACTTATTCTAATCTCACACACTATTTAGGATGGATAGTATTCACATGGGCTTGAGTTTTTTTAAACTCACAAGACCCCACCCTTCCTGCCCCCTAGGGTGTAAAAAATATTTAATCAACAGGCAGTAGAGAAAGAGAGACAGACAGATAAAGGTACAGCCCATGTGACTGTTGAGGAAGTCTATTAGTAAACACTAAAGACGCTACTCCTACTCCACATTTTATGCAGCACAAAACAGTTTAGCCAAATCGACTTAATCGTCTGACCTGCAGAAAGCTTAAATGGTTATTGCTGCAAGTGCAGCTTAATTAAATGCTCAACTAAATATGGCCTATGCAACCCAAACTTTTCTTCATATTCCCATACACTCACTCTATGCAGCTCTATGTGCTGTGGGATATATTTCAACTTGAGCTGCATTGTCCAGGTTCTTTATTACGAGAAAAGCAACTGCTTCAATAAACTCTACTGACAATCACATGACAATCAATGACATGACCTACTTTTTTGCCCAGAACTACTACTAAAAAAAGATACAAAAATATATTTTTTAAAATATTAAATAATTTAAATGTTTTAAATGATACAACTGTTCTGATGTTGTGATAATGAAGAAAAACTGTATTGAAGAAAAAGTTCCTAAGTATTTTGGGATCATTTATTATTATTATTATTATTTAAAAAATATATATATAATTAGCATTTGAAAAACATTTGTCCGCCTAATTGAAATTACTGTGTCAAGGTGAATAAAATTAATTAAAACCTCAGATTATACCAACTGTTTAGTAAAATGTCATGCGGTGTGACTCTCCCAAAACAATAATGTTTATGAATTAATCATTTATGATAAATGTAAAAATAATAATAATAATAATAATAATATCAAAAATAGTGATTGTGTAGACTCATACTCAAGGAGTAAGGAAAAAACCTTATTATGTTTTAACTGATGGTTACACCACATGACATTTAAAGAGACAGTTCAACCAAAAATGACATTAACTACTCCCCCTTATGTTGTTCCATTATGTTGTGCAAACTCAGTCCTGGAGGGCCACTGTCCTGCAGAGTTTAGCTGCAACCCTGATAAAACTCACCTGCGTGTAATCCTGAAGACCTTGATTAGCTGGTTCAGGTGTGTTTGATTAGGGTTGGAGCAAAACTCTGCAGGGACAGCGGCCCTCCAGGACCGAGTTTGCCCACCCCTGCTTTAAGTCCTTATCTTTTTCAAACCATGTGAAACATGCTTGTGTTTTAGACTAGACTTTTTAACATATTTTCTCAGTATCATTCACACGCTTATTTGTCACTGACCCAGTGATCACCACCACCATGTAACTCCTGAGGATGCCAAGAACCTTAAAAACCCAAAACATTATACCCCGAAGTCTTGGGGGAAGCTATTCCCATAAACGAGGCAATTACGAGTCTGGTTCCCAGGAGCCTCAACTATTAACATGATCCCCCTACAAACTCCTGCATTCTCAGCCAGACCCTTGAGAACAGATCAAGCCGTGTCAGTAGGAAGCAGACTGGACACATAAACAGGTCAGGAGTTTCTCAAACTGTCAGATGCAGGCACTTATCTGGCAGCCATTATGTTTGAGCTCAGTTCAAAGTGAAAGGGAAATATTTCTAAAAACAGTTAGTGATGTTAGAAGATTCCCAATGAAATCATCGTTATCTCGAGACCCTGAAGGAATTCCTATGAGACCATCCAACTACAGACAGTCTGCCGCCACAGTATGGATAACCTTCTTTTATCAGGCAAGAAAATCATCAGCAAAACAAATTTTCACTTTGTGTCTAATTATAACAGCGCTGTTGAGTCAACACTCCTGGAGAACGTCTCACTTGTCTATACCAGGAGGGTGGAGAAAGAGGAAAGATGGCCTGCAGATGACATACACTGAGGGGACGACACACACACACAATACAGATGCAAACTCCCACCCACAGAGACACAAACACAATCAATCTCTCAACCACAGGCTTTGATGGTGATTAAGAGGAAATGAGGTAGAAAAAGGGTCAACTCATGAGAAGTGAAGCTGAGCTTGCTACTTAGCAGTTGAGGTCACATATTCTCACTGTGGCAAGGACATTCTGTCTCTCAGTAATAATGGGGAAGTAGTTTATTACACAAAGGATAGCAATGACGTGACATACTGTAAATGCAGAAACTATTTAATCACTCACAATACTAGAAAGAGCTTCTAAACTCTTAAAAATCCACCATCATGTCATCTTGCATGTTGTCAAGGTGGACATCAAGGGAGATTCTGGGTCAGCAATAAAGACAATCTGATTGGCTGATGTCCTCAATTTCTCAACGTATCAGCCCAATCATATCCTTCCTGCCTCTTATCCAATTTTTGGAAATTCCAAAAAAGTACTGCCATTGATTAAATAATGATTTTTGCGTATGATTGCCATTGCGAAATAAACCATCATTTGTCAATACTTTTGTACACTTCCTCAAACATCTAAAAAAATTACAATAAAACAAGTATAAAAGCTAGATTAAATTACACAACCTCAGCCCGATTTGCGGTTGGGGCGAGTCAGAATCAGTCTGTAGATTTTGGTCTGTCAGAGTAGATGAATTTTACAAAAAAAATCCTTTGGTGCAGACTCTAAATTTTTTACCCACAAGACTATGATTCCATCCAGGTGTAGGATATCAAGCATGTTTGGTATTTTGAGTCGACTTCAGAGTAAAGACAACTCAGTACATACGATCATAGCAACAACTACAGCAGCCAGCACTTATCACAATGTAATGGACGTAGCGACAGATTATTTATTTCGTATTGCATTGCAATCAATGAACAATTAACCTTGCGGGTAATAGATAAGTGTGTAGGACAAAGACTAAGATATAGACAAAAATTACTTAACAAAAAAAAAAAGGAAATCAAGCACACTATACGTACTTGCAAAAATCTCAAAAAATTATTTGTTAAACACAACATTTCCCATGACCTTCATCAGGCATTCATGTATTGCATGTGTATGCAGGGCGAATACTTGGTTTAATTTATTGGTTGTTGTCGATTGGATGAACATCTTATGTGCTCTTCAGGTTGACTCAGAAATATCGTAATTATGAGTTCCAAACATATAAATGACCAAGTGAAGTTGTATACAAATGGGAAACTCAGAATTCTAGATGATATACGAGTTGCCGAGTTGGTAGGGGCATGTCAATTTGAAATACGGTGGAAAGACTTATCTATAATATATAATATCATACATCTATAATCTATATATGGGTCAATGACATCATGTGACGGGTCATTTTTTTGTCCGAAGGCCTTAATAATAATAAAAAACAAAGATATGACATCCAAAGTACGTAAGGTAGTACAACTAGATCTCTTTTATCGAATCCAAAAAGTTTTAATTATATTTTGCTACATATAAAGGTATTTTAAAGATTTTGAAGTGTCAAAAGGTTATTCGGTTTAACCTTCCAAAGGCCAATACAGCCAATTCATTTGCGATTAAAATATCTTAAAATGTAATAAATGTACATATTTTTTATTCTAGCATGATTTTATAACATCATTTACCAACATAGTGCAAAATGGTATTAAAATTATGTGTAGAAGTTGTTGCTTTATTATGAGAAAGAACTTCCTGAATAATTAATTTCACTGATGTCATTCGGAGTAACCAATATAAAGGGACCATTTTGGATCAAGTCATGCGGTCAGTATCATGTGACAGAATGTGACATCATTCAGACACCTGCAAAGGACCACATGGTCATGAAGCAAAGTAACTAACACTCTTTTAACTATTTGAAAAATGTATGTTTTCACTTGCTCATACGCATGTCCCGAAACATCAGGTCATTCGGTACAACCGCTATAAAACATGGAAAATGTTGTAATATTTAAAAAACTTGTACTAAATATAAAATGTTTGATTGTTCTTTTTGCTAACTAGATAGCAAACTAACAAGCTAGCTAGCTAGATATCAGCCTGTTAGCATATTTTTTTTTTTTTTAAATGTCGTCATTCGGTAAAATGACACTTTTGGTTAAACCGAATGACTTTTTTGGTGACAAATTTTGTCCATCTGGTAAAACGATGACAATAGCAGTGTTAATTGATTATAAAAACCACATAATATCATTGTTAACACTTAATAAAACTTAAAATTTTATTACATCTCCATTATGTTTTTTTACACTTTTAAAAACCCACTATTTTCACAATTCATGAAAGGATGGTGTAAAATTAATCACTCAACTGTGACGGTTAATTTTATGTAACAAAAAGTTTTGATACCATGTATAAATAAGCAATTATTCCCTATAGTGCACTTGAAGACATAATGCAAGCTTTAAGGCAATTGAAGGAAATGGTGGGGTTTATATGGACAAAATGTTTGGAGAAATCCAGCATATGTAACCAGAGAAAAGTCTGTAATTTTACTGGAAAATTGTGTTATGACATTGAATACAAATTACAAGGTAAAAAAAAAAAAAAAAAAGGATAAAATGTTCACAATAAGATCAATAACATGCATTTAGAAAATAGCTAGTGAATTTCCATTTCATGTCGACTTCGCATTTCTACAATTCAGATTTTGGTGAGACAGGGCTGACAAATTTCAGAGAAAATGACTGTATGATAAGTGCAGACTCCAAATTTTTACATGGGGTGTTCACACCAGACGCGACTTGCGCGAATAAATCGCGCTATTCGCGCGTAGTTGGACGCTTGAACATATTGAGTTTACTCGCTTCATTCGCGCGTGAAATTAACTTCACAACAGACGCAAATTTGCGTCATGGGAGGGGAAAGTAGTTGTAAAATACAGCGAATAAGCTCAATTTGCCGGCTTTAGCTAGCTTGTAGTCTCAATATGTATATATATAGCTCAAATTGAGTAAAGAGCGTTTACCAGATTGTCTGACCTCCTCATTCACTTTCTTCCAAGCAAGATCCATTTTATCCCTGTTTCTATAAAAGTACGAAGATGTATCGTACAGCTCCGGGTATCCACATACAGAGACGATGATTTTGTCCTCCATTGTTGTAATCACGTCACTAGAGCAAGCTCCTGATTGGTTAACACTGCGCAAATATTCGCCAAAGTTCCGATTTTTCAACTCGCACGATTCACATGCGCGTCAAATTCCCCAAACGCTCAATTCGCTCCGCCTCGTTCGCGCGAATCGCACTGCAGGATGTCTATTGCATCTTTGCATTGACTTAACCTTTAAATCACTCGCACTTAAAGGGGTGTTCACACCAGACGTGACCCGCGCGAATAAATCACGCTATTCGCGCGTAGTTAGGCGCTTGAACATTTTGAGTTTACTCGCTTCATTCGCGCGTGAAATTCGCTTCACAACAGACGCGAATTTGCGTCATATAAGGGGCTTCTGCCAGGCGGCTCTAGTTTCTGCACACTTCCTCTGAATAAACACATCAACTCATCAGCGGGAAAGTAGTTGTAAAATACGGCGAATAAGCTCAATTTGCCGGCTTTAGCTAGCTTGTAGTCTCAGTATGTGTATATATATAGCTCAAATTGAGTAAAGAGCGTTTTTTTACAACTTACCAGATAGTATGACCTCCTCACTCACATTCTTCCAAGCAAGATCCTTTTTATTCCTGTTTCTATAAAAGTACAAAGACATATCGTACAGCGACGATGATTTTGTCCTCCGGATTTCTGCCTCTGCTCGCTATGGCGTAATCACGTCACTACTAGAGCAAGCTCCTGATTGGTTAACGCGGCGCGAATATTCGCCAAAGTTCTGATTATTCAACTTGCGCGATTCGCGCGTTACGCGTGTCAAACACCCCGAAACGCTCAATTCGCGTGAATCGCGCCGCAGGATGTCTATTCGCGTCTTTGCATTGACTTAACATGTAAATAACTTGCGCTTATTCGCGTCTGATGTGAATGCACCAGACTACAGTATTCCATCTAGTCAGAGGAAATCAAACATGTTTGATATTTTGAGAGACTGCATCTGCATCCAATGTTTTTACAGCAGCCAACTCTAGAATCCCATATTTAGTGTCAACATCTCTGATGATGGATGACTAATTTTGTCTATCACTTTGTCGCTAATTACCAATCAATTACTATTGAAAATAAATGACTTTTGGTTCACTTTGTCGCTGCACATTGCTGTCGGTATGAACCCCTTCATGTTAAGCATGAGCAAAACAATGATGCTTGACTCACCAAGCAGCACTTAAAATAGAATCTTTGAGGAATATCAGTCCAGTCCTGCCTTTCAAGCACTGGAACTAGATCCACACAACATTCTGAATGTCTAGATGAAGTATAGTCCATGTTCAGCATAACACGTGGGTCCACTTCATTCATTGATGTAATGCTCCCCCTCCCATCCCATCTGCAGGTGTGACCCAGAGTGAGCAGCAGCCACAGTAAAGCACGCTCACTATACAAACCGTGCATCAAAAAAAAAAAAAAAATCAACCATGTACCTGCAGTCACACTTCCTAACATTGGGCAACACAAAAGATCCACTTTAATGTTGCATTACTGCAACAGAAGGTCCATTTGGCTCTCTAAAACAACACAATGCATGCATGCAAGCTCACAGGAGGGGCTTAGAGAAATGGAAAAGGGGACATAATGCACCCAGACACTGGATTTGATCTCTAAACTGCTCTCTCTTCTCGCATCAGACTGATCTGAGGGGGATCCAGACAATTCTCAGACCACCGCCTCGAGTCATGCTGCAGCCCGATGCTCCTGACTGCTGACACGCGCTTCAATTTTACGAGCTCACCGCTAGTGAATAAAGACATTAATGTGGTTGGCAATTCTGATGATCATTGCAGACTAAGGCGAATCGATTCTATATTGTTCTATAGCGATATTAATCACTGATGAGGGGTTTTAACAAAGGGAAATAAGGACACAGAAGGAGCGCGCGCGCGCGCGTCTTTGTCATTATCACCTTGCAGACATTCCTGCATCATCTGATGTCCTTCAGCAGTTATGCAAAACTCAAAAGCAATTAAATGCACCTTACTGTATACAGTGCACGAGACAGGTCAAACCTAAATGTAACTTCTGTCTTTATATACATTATGCATGTAATTATGCATGCATGTAACATGGATGTGTTCGCACATGGGAACTATAGTTCGGCACATCTGTGCTTGACAATTGCAAGAAATTTTACACTCACCAGGTTGCAATCTGTGTGCATGTGTCCACATTATCACCCGGGTCTTACCTTGTGCGGCACACACCCAGCGAATTGCAACACCCTGTTTGTGCTACAAACACTTTGGTGTGTACGTAAATAAGCAGTGCATGATAAATAAAGCATATGTAATACCACGAACAGTGTATTATACTACAATGAGAAATATTGGTTGCATATGGGCACAGTCGGCAAATTCTGACAGTCGGGCTTACCTTAAAGAGACCTTGACAGAGCAGTCGTTTTGTGTCGCCATGCTTTGTGCTGCCGTTTCACCTCGCCCGTCAAAATGAGAAGTGATGCCGCCAAGTTCTCGCAAAGTTTACGGACGAGCCTAAAACACTGTTATGCGTTAATACGCGCGCGACCGCTCCGGTCCGTCAATCAGCGTTACGCAGCCAGACATCGCCGTTCACCTCTGTAAGTAATACTGATGAAATCAGCACAGCGATGTATATATCGCATGAAACATGAGGGAGATTTGCATTTTTTCTTCTTTCGAGCTTGTATCCTGTCATATGTGCGAGTGGCGCTCGAGCTTACATCCGAAACTACACACAGCGTCTGTGTGTTCGCACGTTCAATGTGCAGCGCTTGAGAGAGGTGTGGGCGTGTACATACAGCCATGATTGGCATGCTTTCCGACCACACATAGCTGCTGTTCCCGCCTACACATAGATGTAATTGACCAATTAGAGCTCAGCGGCGGATTAGCCTTTAAAAGCAGACTCAGCGATCATAGATTAAACGCAACTTCAGTTGACACGTCTGAGCTGGGAAATCCGATTCATATTAATGAATCGGTTCGTTCGAGCGCCTCACTGCAAAACAAAACCCGTTGAAAAACGATTCACCGACGACCCGTTTCATTTTTTACTCAAGGTTACTGAGAAGTGATTTAAACGTGTTGTTTTATTTATATGTAATTCAAAATGTATTTGTTTCTTTTATTATGTTTAAAAATGTGTTGATCTGAATAAAAAGTGAAATGAACGTAAACCATGTAATTACTTATTGTGTGAAAATGATTTGTTCATGTTTCCACAAATTATGACTGTCCAACAGTTGTGGGGACACAAGCACAACCGCTAATAAAGTTTTTTCTAAAGTTAATGTACTTGATTAAAGTGAAAACCACATAAGAGATTGTGTGATGTTTAGCTAAATAGCCTATTACTGAACAGGTTTTTATTATTATTATTATTATTATTGTGCGTCAGCTTTAATTTAGTAAAATTATGCAAAAAAATTATTTGTCTGTAGCTATTTATAGCCTTAACAAAAGAGTATCTTGTTTTAATTATTTTGTTTACAGTGCCATTTCCGGGTCAGAATGGTATTTAAAAAAAAAAAGTGATGGAAATGCTTCTGTGACAATTTTTGGACATTGTTGGTACATAAATTGCGAATCGGTTCGACTGAGTCATTAAAAAGAATCGGTTCAAATCAACGATTCATTCGCGAAACGAAAGTCACATCTGAAACACATTTAAGGGCTGCAAACGGAGAATTGCTCTGGGTTCGAGGGTTATGGTTTACAACAGCCCATTAGTCACAAATCATGGTCAAAAGCAAAACGAAATACAGAAATGTACTGGATATACATTACCATAACGACATGCTGGTCCTCGGTGAAAGATCAGATTGGGAAACAGACACACTTTCACAACTTCCCTTCTGCATTAAATGTGGAACCATTAACTTTAGAAGTTTAAACTGTGTGAGGAACAAAAGCGTGGATTATATCCTTTAATTTTTAACCAAATGCAATATTTTGGGCTTGTAACTCCGATATAACACTATATAAGAGCTCATCTGTCACGGGAGCACATTAGTTGCTGAGATGGGGAACAGCACTTTGTCCATCTCACCACTAAATAATTTCACAAGAACACCAGATTTCCATAAGGATTATATTTTGCCTGTTCCCCTGTAGTCAATAATTGTATTCCTTAAAGCTAATTTTTGATCACCAAAAAGACATATTTAAACGTTTTTTCCTGTGGAAAACAAATAAATAAATAAATTAAAAAAAACCTTATGCCTTAAAATAGCTCGAATGTAACTCTACATCCTTGCTAAGTTTAGTGAATCTATGAATATGCTAATTAGTCCCGCCTCAACTCACTCGCACGAGCTCAGAGATCTACTCGGTCAACTTAATGAAGTAAACGCTGCACAATGGTATCGCTTTTTACAACGTCGGACACAATTAATATGATGACTAAACAGCTAATAATGTGTTGCCAGTGTTACACAAACCATGTCCCCGTTCGCCAGTCAGATAGCTGTCTTCTAACAATCAGCATCTTTAGAAAGGCTTTGAACAACTCAGTTGGAGAAACGCATATAGTTCATCATAACATCGTAATATTCACCTGCTATATTGCTAAACCTACTCAGTTTTTCATATGAACATAACATTTACCTGGATAACCTTCTTTTGAGACTCCCTTGCTTCAGAGCGGTCATAGTTAGTGATATGCTAAAGCCGGCCAGCAGGTTGACATGACTGGTTACAAGATAATTTGTGAGAATTGCACTGCAGTTTTAAAGAGAAAATACTCAACAATGGGGTTGACTTATGAATTTGCACATGGTTTGTCTTAAAGCATATTAAAAACACCACACAGACATATAAACAACATTAAAAACTTAATTTTCATCCCCAGGGGGTCTTTAAAACATAAAGAGTCTGTTTCATATAAATTAAGGCATGTTGCATAATGCAGGGCAGCCCACAATCCAAACTTCTGGACCCTATTCAAACAGATGTCAAAACAGTTTATAGGGTTAAAGATGCATTGTGTCAGATCATTCACATAATGTCCCATCATAAATGACATCGCAAAGGAGGCGAATGTTTAAGAATATCCTTGAAAACCCCTCTTCCGGATTATTTACTTATGTAAGTGTTATTCAGGGCTTGCATATGAGCCTTCCACGCTTGGAGGTTTAAAACATCACATGATGCTATTTTAGAGACTAAGGGGAGGATTGTTTTTGTGGTAATTTGTGTAAGCCGATGTTTCTGAAAACGCCTCCTTAAATATGAGTACAGTCTTTCACCTTTCACCTTATTTTTAAGCAATTAATGAGATTGTAAGACTAATCTACATATAAGCAAAAGCACTAGAATGTAGAAAATCCTCTAAAATACATTGCAGAATGGGGGCAAAAAGACAAATAAATGTATATAAACATAATTTTAAATATATATATATATACATATTTATATATATATATATATATATATATAGGCTATATAAACTTCAGAAGTTACATACATACACACAAACATTCAGAATATTTCTGATAAGCAAAAATCAGAATGGCAGAGAACATGACTTGCATTTCTTTTATGTTTCCATTATCTCTTTTGCACAGTTTGCTATATTTAGCTTTGAGGTCATAAGCTGATTCAATTTCACATTCTTTAATCAACCTTTTCTGCTATCTGGAAATTAATATTATTATGCAGCCAGTTTTTGTTAACTCATATGTGCCCATGGGTTACCAAAAGTCTAAACCTGATTTATTCAACTCTGCACTGTGCAGACAAATTTGAAAGAATTAAAGTTGCAGTAGAGTTTTTGATGACTCCCAGCACACTTCACTCTAATAGTCGCCCCACACCAGACAAAAGCTTCATACAATAGCCAGGAGTGGAGCGCTGCGGTTGACTTGTTCAGTGCATGTGTGTGTGTGTGTAAGGGAGTGTGTGTGGGGTGGCAGATTAGCCACAGTCCATGTCTGTTTCAATTCTGTGAATACAGTAGCCGCACATTTGGGTAGAGAGAGGGGAACGGCCAGGCACAGAGTCAGCTGACAGCTCTGACTTCATCTAGGTCAGTCTGCTGCGTGTGTATGTCTGTGCCCCTGGGCTACACACACAACACACACATCCACACACACGTTCACATACAGACTCCCTCATCCATCCCCAAATTACATCCATCCTCCCCCCAGCAACATCACCATCTGTGTGGGAAGGAGCTTGCCAAAGCGCCCAGGTTAGAGCCCAATGTTCACTTGATCTGGTCTAACGTGAAAAGTCAACTCGCAACATGCTGACTGTGTGTATTTCTACAGTAAATAGAGCGTTAAAGTGGTGGTTCACCCAAAAATGAAAATTCTGTCATCATTTACTCGTTCCAAACTATGACGTTCTTTCTTCTACGGAACACAAAAGAAGAATTTTGAAGAATGTTGGAAACCAAAACATTTTGGTGACTTTTCTGACATTTCTCAGAATATCCTCTTTTATGTTCCACAGAGGAGAGAAGGTCATACAGGCTTAAAACAACATGACAGTGAGTAAAAGAAGTGTGCTTTATTGTTTTGAATATGCACTTATACTGTACTTCAAATCTTAAAAGTATATATTTTTTTTAAATGTACTTGCAGTTTATATAATAATAATGAAATAAAAATTCATCTTGTACTTAAAGAGAGTGCACTTTCCTGTTTCTTGACACACTTAAGTATGCACAAATTTGTCATGCTTTAAAGAAGTACACATGACTAACATACTAAAGCAAATACATGATTATATTTTAGCTGTAGTGTGCTAATCAGTATTACATTTTAGTGTAGACCTACTAAATGTAATAACCTTCATATTTAATTAAATACATGATACCATACCATATACCATAAATGCTTGCTCAGTGCATTCGGTAGTACACTACAGACAATAGAAGTAATTTTAATAACATTTAACAAAGATTAATAATACTGTAACAAATTTATTGCTCATTGTTAGTTTGTTAGTAAACGCATTAACTAATGTTAACAAATTAGACCATATTGTAAAGTGTCGCCGTAATTTTAAAGATTATTTAAAATATATTAATTTTCAGCTGATTGTATTTGACCGTGAACAGCAACAGAAGTTACATTATTACGCCATTAGATGGCGGCAAAGATTGTCTTTATGAGTGTGTCACTCAGAAGCAAAAACTTTTATATTGAAAAGACTGAATTGTTGTGAACACGGAACAAGATGCATCTGACAAATGCTTTGACTAGCGCTGTCAGTCACGGGAAAACCCCTTAACTGTTAAAAGGACAAGATATTGCAGCAGACATTTAAACAGATTTTTATTACGAACATAGGACTGACCTGAAGGAAAATGCTAAATCTAAATGCAGGTAATAAATCTCTTTCTCACAATACTCTTCTACATAATACAGTAAGCTTCAATGAACAATATCAACTGAGAACAAACAGTTTACGTTGCTAAGGGTGTTGTTTAGTGATACACAGAAGCGTGGGTGAAGTGGTGTTTTTTCAATCAGAATCAAGGACAGGAACTAACCATTTTATAAGTGTACATATGAAGTAGACAAAATCCAGGGAGTGAGGGTCTGTCCATATAAATTCCCTTGTCCACTTCACAAAGTGGAACGCACTTCAAAATGGTGGCAGGGATTCCCCCGAGGGGAAGTGCTTAGGGTAGTTTGCGAGTGCTTGTCTAAAACTGGAGTGAAACGCAGCCATGACATCACTGCAGACTTCAGCTTCTCATCAGATGCTCTCTAGAATCTGAACAGTGATCCTGACAGTAGTGTTTTTAGCGGCAAAAGATGGAGCAAGCCGTTAGTAAATCTGGCCTAAATGTCTTAAATCCTTCACTTCATACTTTTAAATTATTTTAAAGTAGGCCTATATTATAAGTATATGCTAAAGTATACTTCTTTTTTTTTTTTTTTTTACAAAGGATTACTTTAAGTGTTTCTTTTCCCCTAAAGATTTGTCACAAACCCCCAACCACCAATCTACTTAGTTTTATGTGTGGGAGAAAAAATGTAGATGGTTGCATAAAACAACATGGCAAATAAGCACAAGATTCTCCCAGTCAGGCATTTTGGTAGAGGACTAAATTAAGTGCTAATCTAGCTATCGGCCCCTTAGCTGGATTTCAGCAAAAACTATTGGACAAATGTTATGCCACCTAATTAATATTCATGAGGTAAGCTGAAACGATTTATAATGTGTCCAAAACACTTTTTAGATTGTTTCTATAGTCTGATGTGCCCAGAAGTATTGTAAAGTTTACGATTTACGTGTTTGGGCGAATGTTTTAAATTAGCTGTGTTTTTATTAGCTTGCCCTGCTAATCAGTTGCATACTCTGTGCAACAAATGGCGTCTGGTTTTCATAAAGAAGGGGAATAATTACCCCATCGAATGTTGACAAAAGCAAAGATGGTGTGATGAACGCACAGTTGGCTGAGGAGGAAGTCAATGTTTGGGGCGGTCTGGTGGTCAAAAGAGTGTCTCTTCGGGAGGCCTCCATTGTGTGTCGCGTGCTGTTTCTCCCCACCTATCCCTCCCCCCCAGGCTTGTGAATTTCACGCTGGGCCTGGTTTGGGTTCGGGGTGGTGGGGTTGAGCATAGCCTGTGGGACTTACCCCACTGACACGGTTATTGATAGTGTTAGTGCCACATGATGGACAGAAAGGCCTGGTGTGTGGAGGGGATGACAGAGAGGTCACGGCAGAGCAGAAAAGGAGGGATTTCTTTTGTCTGGATGGGTAAAAAGAACAGACTAGCCTAAACTAGACCACTTGGAACCCCATGAGTGCACATGACAGGAGAGACTGTTCACGTTTGGGATGAGCGATAGAAACAAAGACCATGTGTATTAAGCGAGTAAGTGTACAGTCCACTGGTCATTACTGCAAAATAAACCCTTAACCCTTTTTGAGGATGGGCCTATTGATCTGATCTTCCAGTTTTGCAACAGAAACATTTTTAAGTGCATTCTGTGCCTTGTTACCATGGGAACGGTTTTAAAAAGAAAAGTAGAGCCCATGTCCTGACAAAAAAAAAAAAAAGGTTTTTGTGAAGTCTGTCATTCAGGATGTCCACAAAGTGGTGTAGTGTGAATAGACTAACCTCACTTCCACCTGAGGGCAAAACACATCACGGGATGAGCATCTGCCTGTAGCCACGGGGGAACACAACTCCTGTTATGATCTCTGCTCATACCCGATTGTTAACAATAAAGATTTAATAAAAAGCATCAGCAGTCTGGATCTCAGTAAATGAAAAGGGTTTTAGGGATGCCAAAAACAAGTGCGGTCAAATCATTAGAGAATACTGCCGGTGAAGTGCAGCGTTCATTACTGTAAGTACATCTCACTCATAGACGCCAGCTGTCTAGACACATTGTAGAAAGACAACACTGTGAATGACCAGTGGATGACATGAAATCGCCTGACTGGATGTACCGTAGGTCTCTGATGTTACAGCGTATATGCAGCAAAAATGCGAAACGCAGGGCAAATGTAATGGAGGAAAACACAAAGTTGAACTTCTTTTAGAAAAACAATGCTGTTTTATAAAAAACTTTTAAAACACATCTCCAGACCATGCGGTTTTTGCTCTGCGTCTTGAGTTTTCAACCACAAAAAACGTGTTCTGTGAGACTGGCCCCTGTGCGTGTTAAATACAGTTAAGTTCACACACCGTTCTTTTATTAAAGGTAGGGTAGGCAATGTTTTTCAGAAACACTTTTTGTTATACTGGTTGAAACTCTCTTCACATCCTGATAGCAATCAATAACAGAAGTGGTCTAAAAAAAAAAAAAAAAAAAAAAAAAATTAGATATACTATATCTTCTGTGGAAGTCTCAGGACCAAAAAATATTCGTCCAATCATAGAATTCGGTCCTATCTATCTATCTATCTATCTATCTATCTATCTATCTATCTATCTATCTATCTATCTATCTATCTATCTATATCTATCTATCTATCATCTATCTATCTATCTATCTATCTATCTATCTATCTATCTATCTATCTATCTATCTATCTATCACACAAACTGTTAATTAATTAATAATATTAAAGGGTTAGTTCACCCAAAAATTAAAATAATGTCATTTATTACTCACCCTAATGTCGTTCCACACCCAAAAGACTTTCGTTCATCTTCAGAACACAAATTAGGATATTTTTTATCAAATCCGATGGCTCAGTGAGGCCTGCATTCACAGCAATGGTACTTCCTCTTTCAAGATCCATAAAGGTAAAAACATATTTAAAACAGTTCACATGAGTTTGGTGGTTCTATCTTAATATTATAAAGCGACGAGAATACTTCTTGTACGGCAAAAAAACCAAATAACAACTTTTCTACAATATAGTGATGGGCTGATTTCAAAACACTGCTTCTGAGCTTTACAAATCGAATCAGTGATTCGGAGCGCCAAAGTCACGTGATTTCAGCTGTTTAGCCTTTTGATAGGAGATCCGAATCACTGATTCGATCTATCGAGCCCACAAAGCCCACAAAGCCCCCATTATTATTAACATGATTGAGGAAATCTTTGTTGAATAGCAGGGGGGATGTGTGGTTCCAAATTGTCCCAGAGGAAAATCACATTACCATCATCAAGGCTGCAAAGCATTGTTAATATATCAGTCACTTCACATTAGGAAGCTTTCTGTACTAATGGTCTTATGTTTTTCTCTGTAATTCATCAATGCTTTCACTGGTGTGACACTCAGCAGCAAAATAAAATAAATAAGCAATGTTTCTCTGCCTTACAAAATGCTATCAAGGGCAGCAGATGGCACGTTCCGTCCGTCACTTGACATGCGTCTGGCGGCTATTCATGACAAAGCCAGTGGGACGGTTGAATTGGGCAGATGAGCACTTCATTGATTTCCTCATTCAACCCCAAGGGGCCACTGTATTGTGTCCCAGCACCTTTGATTCATATATTTTAATCATGAATTATTGTGCAATTATGCACCGGAGGGACAGGTGATGGGGATGGTGACATTATTCCCTCTTAAATGTCAGTTTGCACATATAATTTCTCTGACAGCAGGGCTAATCTGATATTGCCACACAATATCTGTATATGTTAAACTGGAACATTTATAAAATTCTGTCTGAACTCTGAACACAGGACTTGATTGTAATAGAATAAACTGCCCAGTTATTAAATCAGTGATTAAACTGAATATGAGATGCCCACTCTAGCTAAAAGCCCTTGTGGTCCTCTGAGTGTCTAGCAGGGCTTCTGTTTTCACAATGACACAGCGCCTCCTGCTGGGGAAAGCATGATATTGCTGACTGTCACAGCTGTATTAGTTAAATAGAAAACAGGAATTGTCTGCTTGAGGTTGATCCGCATTCGGTTTACAATAATATGATGAAACAATGTAATATTTTGGTCTGTCTGTCTATCTATCTATCTATCTATCTATCTATCTATCTGTCTGTCTATGTATCTATCTGACTGTTTTGTCTATCTATCTATCTGTCTGTCTATGTATCTATCTATCTATCTATCTATCTGTCTGTCTGTCAATGGCTCTTGGAAGTTAAACAGTATGTATGCATCTATCTATCTATCTATCTATCTATCTGTCTGTCTGTCTGTCTGTGTCTGTCTATCTATCTATCTATCTATCTGACTGTATGTCTGTCTGTCTATTTATCTATCTGTCTGTCTTGTCTATTTATCTGTCTGTCTGTCTATCTGTCTGTTGATGGTTCTTGGAAGTTAGACAGTATCTATCTATCTATCTATCTATCTGTCTGTCTGTCTGTCTGTCTGTCTGTCAATGGTTCTTGGAAGTTAGACAGTATCTATCTATCTTTCTATACAATGTAATATTTTGGTCTGTCTGTCTGTCAGTATCTATCTATCTATTTATCTATCTATCTGTCTGTCTGTCGATGGTTCTTGGAAGTTAGACAGTATCTATCTATCTATCTATCTATCTATCTATCTATCTATCTATCTATCTATCTATCTACCTGTCAATGGTTCTTGGAAGTTAGACAGTATCTATCTATCTTTCTATACAATGTAATATTTTGGTCTGTCTGTCTGTCTGTCTATCTATCTGTCTGTCTGTCTGTCAGTATCTATCTATCTATCTGTCTGTCTGTCGATGGTTCTTGGAAGTTAGACAGTATCTATCTATCTATCTATCTATCTATCTATCTGTCTATCTATCTATCTATGGTTCTTGGAAGTTAGACAGTATCTATCTATCTTTCTATACAATGTAATATTTTGGTCTATCTATCTATCTATCTATCTATCTATCTATCTATCTATCTATCTATCTATCTATCTATCTATCTATCTATCTATCTATCTATCTATCTATCTATCTATCTATCTATCTATCTATCTACCTGTCAATGGTTCTTGGAAGTTAGACAGTATCTATCTATCTTTCTATACAATGTAATATTTTGGTCTATCTGTCTGTCTGTCAGTATCTATCTATCTATTTATCTATCTATCTGTCTGTCTGTCGATGGTTCTTGGAAGTTAGACAGTATCTATCTATCTATCTATCTATCTATCTATCTATCTATCTATCTGTCTATCTATCTATGGTTCTTGGAAGTTAGACAGTATCTATCTATCTTTCTATACAATGTAATATTTTGGTCTATCTATCTATCTATCTATCTATCTATCTATCTATCTATCTATCTATCTATCTATCTATCTATCTATCTATCTATCTATCTATCTATCTATCTATCTACCTGTCAATGGTTCTTGGAAGTTAGACAGTATCTATCTATCTTTCTATACAATGTAATATTTTGGTCTGTCTGTCTGTCTGTCTATCTATCTGTCTGTCTGTCAGTATCTATCTATCTATTGATCTATCTGTCTGTCTGTCGATGGTTCTTGGAAGTTAGACAGTATCTATCTATTTATTCAATTCAATTCAATTAAAAATTGCTTTATTGGCATGACTGTAAATAATACAATATTGCCAAAGCATATATACATAAAACAATAATAAAAACATCTGTATAATAGAGGAAAATATTATTAAATATTATATCACTATCAAATGTTATAACATAAACTTAAATTATCAGTGTAACAAATTAGAACATTTGATACCACAGTGTTTAAACATATATACATACACGTACTGAGGGTCACTGTGGTGGACGGTAGGGAAACACACTGAGGTCAGACATACACACATTACACACATTCACCTGCTGTCTCTCAGGCTGTGGCACATCCACACGTATCTCGCAGCCAGTGCTTCTGTCTGTCCCTCTCCTACTATTATCTTTATTTGTTCTACTTCAGTCATGGCTGTAAAGTTCTTTATTAAGTTGCTGAATTTGGTGAAGCAGAGATCTCTTATAGGTATGTATTTGTGGCAGTGAAGGAGGAAGTGTGTCTCCGTCTCGATTTCTCCTGTCCTACAGTGAACACACACCCTTTGCTCTCTGGGTAACCAGCTCTTTCTGTGTCTGCCGGTCTCGATCGCTAGACTGTGCTCACTGAGCCTGTACTTGGTCAGGATCCGTTTCTGTCTTTGACACTTTGGAGATATTCTTCTAATTCATAATTTGATTTTAGAGTTCGATAGAATTGTAATTTACTTTATGTTTTAGTTTCCTCATCCCAATGTTCCAGATATGTATATTTAGATTGTTTGAAAATGTGGTTTATTTTGATGTTTGGATGAGAAGCAGTGCTGGTCTGAGACTGGTTAGTGTTAGTGGAGCTCAGGTTAGTAAGTCTCAGAACCAGCTGACTGAGGGGACTTTTTTCGGGGTTCAGTTCTTGGGTTTGTAATGCTTTAAAATGTAGCGATTCTGTGGGACTTGATTTTAGATGCATCCAGAATTTGAGGGATCTTTTTTGCATATTAATAATCAATGGGAAACGGCCTAATTCTGCCCTACATGCATTATTGGGTGTCCTCCTTTGTAGTTTTAGGATCATTTTGCAGAATTCTGTGTGTAGGGCTTCTGTCCCATCTAGTATAGCTCTGATCACTGAGTGGACCCCAAACCTCACTTCCATACAGCGCAATGGGCTGAATCAAAGATTTTACACCAGATTGGAATAGGTAATTCAATGTTTTAGAATCTTTTCTTGATGGCGTATAAAGCTCTTCGGCTTTATCTTTGAGAGCATTCACTGCCATACTGAAACTCCCCATGATGATCAGGCCGAGGTAAGCGTACTGCATCGTGTGTTCTAGGGCGGTGCTGCCTAGACTGAACTGGTATCTGTGTTCCTGACATCTGGGCTTTTTCTGGAAGACCATAACGTTGGTCTTCTTGAGGTTTACTGCCAGGGTCCATTTCTGGCAATAGTTCTCCAGCAGGTCCAGGTGCTTCTGTAGTCCCTGTGCAGTGGGTGACAGCAGCACCAGGTCGTCTGCATACAGCAAGAGCTTGATGTTCTTGTCTTGTAGAGTGAGTCCGGGAGCTGTAGACCGTTCCAACTGCAACGCTAGTTCATTAATGTAAATGTTGAACAGCGTTGGACTCAGGCCACAGCCCTGCCGTACTCCTCTCTTCTGGGTGAAGAATTCTGTATGTTTGTTGCCAATTCATATTGCACATTTGTTGTTCGAATACATTGATTTTATAATACCGCTTTGTAAAAGTCTGAAATATAATCCATCGTGCCAAACAGAATCAAATGCTTTTTTGAAATCGACAAAGCATGCAAATATTTTTTTTCATGCAAGTATTTTACGTGTTTTTTGATTAGGGCGTGTAGGGTGTAAATGTGGTCAGTAGTTCTGTGATTTGGAAGGAAGTCAATCTGACTCAGACTCAGGACATTGTGTTCGGTAAGGAAGTTTACAATTCTATTGTTTAAAATACTGCTAAAAAAACTTCCCCAGGTTACTGCTCACACAAAATGCCTCTGAAATTATTAGGGTCCAATTTATTCCCACTCTTATTAATTGGGGTAATAAGTCCTTGGCTCCAGATGTCAGGAAAACAGCCTGAACTAAGTACAATGTTGAATTTGGTTGATCGGATTATAATTGTCATTGAGTTGTTTTGGTGGGATTTCTTTCCAAGTTTTCAAAATGTTTCGTCCAGATTTCTCCATCTTGTATTGGTAGGTCTTGTGGTTTTGTTGTGCTCAGATTATTCCACATATCCCAGAACTGATTCTGGTTTATTCAATGTTCTCCTGTAAACTTTTGGTCAGATGGTGTTGCTAATTGTGTCTTTGTATTATTTTAGTTTTGAACAGTATTCAGTTCTGATGTCTGTGTTGTTTGGTTCTTTATGTTTCAGATTTGAGTCAAACCATTTTTCATCTTTTGGTGTATTTTTAGTATAATTTTTGCCTTTCTTTTTCAATTCACTTCTATGTGCTGCTTTTTTAAATATGTAATTTATTTCACTTGTAGACACATTAACACCATCTTTAGTTGTTTCAGATTTCTTATTAATGAATGTATTTATTACATTTTTGAATTGAGGGCTTGGATAAATTTGTCTGGGCTGTCTGGAGCCCATCTGTATCTCTGCTGGACCTGATACATTTTGCAGGTTTTCAGCCTGTTTTCTTCTGGTGTATGATGTGTTTTAATATAGATGTTAGTTTGGTTATGTTCAGAGAATGGAGTTTGCTGTTTGATAGTAAATGCACTGAAGAAGGAAGGGTCCATGTCAGTGATGGCATAATCAACTACACTAGCTCCAAGACCTGAACAACACGTGAACCTCCCTAAAAAGTCTCCTCTGGTCCTGCCGTTAAGTATGTACAGGCCCGAGGCTCGGCAGAGCTGTACTAACTCTCTACCGTTTTTATTTACAGTTTGGTCAAGGTTGTTTCTTGGTGGGAGATTTTTGGTGAGACTCAGGGGGTTTTGGCCAAAGACATATTCATTGCCCTTTGGATCTACGTTATCAGGTTCAGATCCTGTTCTTGCATTGAAGTCTCCACACAGCAGCACATTTCCCTGGACCTGGAAATGGCTGATTTTTGTGTGAAGGTTGTTCAGATATAGTAAGGGGATTCTGCTGGAGGAATGTAGATGGCACAGATATAAGTGTCAGTAGTTGAAATGCCAACACTGCAAAAAATGCTGTTCTTACTTAGAGTTTTTGTCTTGTTTCTAGTCAAAATATCTCAAAGTTCTTAAATCAAGGAGCATTTTCTTGACAAGTAAAAATTATTTTCTTGTTTTCAGAAAAAATAAGTCAAAATTAAGCGAGTTTTTCCTTAAAACAAGCAAAATAACCTGCCAGTGAGGTAAGCAAAATAATCTTATATCAAACCAAAACTAAGATACATAATCTTGTTTTCAATTTGGATTAAGATTATTTTGCTTACCCCACTGGAAGATTATTTTGCTTGTTTTAAGGAAAAACTCGCTTAATTTTGACTTATTTTTTCTGAAAACAAAAAAAAAATTTTTACTTGTCAAGAAAATGCTTCTTGATCTAAGAATTTTTAGATATTTGGACTGGAAACAAGACAAAAAATTCTAAGTAAGAATAGCATTTTTTTGCAGTGAATTTGGTTGTTTATTTTTAACCAGCAATGAAATTTCCCAACTGAAATGTGTTTGGCCAGATCCTCCCTGTACCACATCAGGTTTCCTCCCGAGTCTCGTCCACGATGGACTGTACTTAATTTAACAGAGGGCACAATTACTTCATAGTAGCCTAAGGGACAGTAGGTAAGCACATCATGGTTTCAGTGAGAATGATAATATCTGCATCTTTGATATCTTTCAGAAATTCAGGGTCTGTGCTTTTAGAACCAA